>CM053565.1:44797335-45239492 GCA_028646485.1 Cryptoprocta ferox
ACCCCTGAAAACTTGGATGAAGTAGACACATTCCCTTAAAGACACAAAACTAATACTGACTCAAGAAGAAATGGGAAATTTGAGTAGCCCTATTATCTACCAAGGAAACTTAATTCGTAATTAACCACCTTCCCACAAAGAAATCTCCAAGCCTAGATGGCTTCCTTGGTGAATTTTATCAGGCTTTTATGGAAGAAATATCATCCTGCATGAAATATTTTCAGGAAATAGAGAAAGAGGGAATGCTTCCCAACTGATTTTGTTAAGTCAGTATTACTTTGTTTCCAAAAGAAGACAAAGACATTACAAGAACATAAAACTGCATACCAGTATTCCCTCATGAACATATTTAAACAGTCTTAATTAGCAAATTGTATCCAGAAAAAGGATAAAAAAGGATATTATATCATGAATGTATGAGGTTTAATCCCAGGAACATGAGGGTTTTTGGCACTTGGAATTCTACGTATTTCATCACATAAATAGTTTAAGAACCAAAATTCATGTTATCATCTCAATAGATGCAGAAAAAGCATTTAACAAAATGCAATGACCATCCCTGATAAAAACTCTCAACAAATTAGGAATAGAGGGCAACTTCCTCTGGTTGATTTAAGTTATCCATGAAAAACCAAAGCAATTATAAAGAATGAAAAAAAGAGGACTTAATGGCCCTGATGTTTAGAATTAAAGCTACAGTAATAAAGATAGCAGTGTTGGGAAAGGATGGATAAAGCCAGAGAGTAGAACAAATTCTAGAATTTGAACCAATTCTAGAAATACATCTGCAAATATTGATCGAAAATCCACTGATTTTCCACAAAGATGGCACTGGAATTAAACAAAGAAAGGAATTAAATCAAATTATGGAGGGGACAACTGGATATCCGTATGGGAGAAAAATGACATGGGTTTTAGACTTAAATGAAAATGCAAAACACTAGAGAACTTTTAGAAGAAACAGAAAAATCATTGTGGCCTAGGAGTAGGCAAAGATTTCTAAAATAGGATATAAAAAGATACAAACAATGAAGACATAAGTTATAAACTGGACTATTAAAATTGAAACTGTTTTTCTTTGAAAAACACCATTTGGAAAAATCACCTGGCAAGGCACAAAATGAGAGAAAATATTTTAAGTACAAATATCTGACACAGGACTTGTGTCTAGAATATGTGAAGAACTCTTAGAATTCAAGGAAGAGTAGATAACCCAATTACCATGCAAAAGGTTTTACAGACACTTCACAAAAGAAAATATATGAATAGCTAATATATATGCGTGAAAAGATGCTGCAGCATCGATCAGGGAAATGAACAGGATCAAGCACAGAGTGATACCATCACACACCCATTCGAATGGCTAAAATGGTAAAGACTGAGAATGATGACACGGGAAGTCCCGTATAGTGTTGATGGGAGTGTAAAATGACACAACCACTAGGGAAAACAGTTTGCCATTTCTTAGAAAGTTTAAGATAACTTACCGTATGACTGCACAGTTCTATTCCTAGATGTTTAGTCAAGAGAAGTGAAAACGTATGTCTACATAAACACTTGAACTAGTGTTCATAGCAGCTTTATTCATAGTATGTGAAATGCAGAGACTATCTAAATGTCCATCAGCACATGAATAAATATTCAGATTATAGTTCATATAACGGAATACCACTAATCAATAAATGGAAATCAGCTTTCAGTACATGTAACAATATGGCTGAATCTGAAAAACATTTTCCTCAGTGACTGAAGCCAGACATAAAAATGTACATACTGTGTGATTCCATATACATGAGATTCTACTAACTGGAGATTGTCTTCGTTTGCAGGAGGGAATAGATCGATGCACAAAAGAGCTCAAGAGAATTTTTTGGGTGGGAGGGAAAGAATCTGTGTCTTGATTGTGGTGGTCATACAGATATTTGTCAAAAGTCATCAAACTCTACGTTTTAAATGGATCCAGTTTTATTGTATATAAATTGTACCTCAGTGAATGTAATCAAAATCATATCCAGGTGTAGCTGAGGCTTCCTTGGTGTGGGCTTCTTCCAATCTAAACACCTGTGCAATAAAAGAGCCAAGTTCTCTCTTTCTGCCAGCCGTACAGCCAACACACGGTGGTGATAGAGGGCCTGGAGAGCTCCCATTCAAAGACCAGGGGAATGAGGGAATTAGTGATGGCAATTCTATAGCAATTTCGAAATCTAGCCAGGCATTTGTTGCCTGTTTCTTGATTAGGGTTTAGTGCTCCTTCCCCGGGAGTATTTAATTCCTCATGGCTCCTAGCTCTGTTCTTGGGGCCCTTGGCTTTTCCCTCTGAATTATCTTTTTTCCTTTTTTCCTTCCTTCCTTCCACCATAAGGAAAGATTTGCTAAAAGTGGAGTTTTCCTAGCCTGCCTCCTGTTTGTGGGAATTTGGAGAATCAAATGTCTCTTTTCATTTTGAACTCTGTCCCTCTCACATGAAGCTAAGTCTGATTCCTTAGTTTTGAGGCTGTGTCTGTGTCCTTTGCCTCTGCTAGACATACGACTTCTTATAAGCCATCGCTTTCATAACCAGCACTGATTTTCAGCTTCCTCGAAGAGCAGGGAAGCCTGTCCCTGCCTCTGCATTCTTGGCAGGTTTGACTTTGTTCCTCTACTTCAGGGAACTTTGATGCCTCTCTTCTTCTCCAGAGTCACACTTGCTGCTGTCTCTAGTTGTTTCTGGAACCAGAACCTGGCAGACCTTCAGTTTTCATCCTTTTCATGGCGTTGCATTTTTGTTCTACCTAAAAGTGCTCTCATAAGCTATTCTTTTAGGCTCTTTGATGTCGCTGTCACAACTATTTCTTTTAATTACTGTTTCCCGAGTTCCTGTTTTATTTACTCCTTCTGGAATTCCTGTTATTTCAACATCAGAGATGATGAGTCTTTCCACCTTATCTCTTGCATTTTCATTTATTATAATCATCCCTTTATTTTTTCCCTCGTGTTATCTGAATATTTCTTGAACGGATTTTACGTCAGTGATTTGATTTTATACTTTATTTAATCTGTTAGTCTCTTCTTCCATTATGATTTTAAAATTTGGTAATCATATTTTTTATTTGTAAGCACATTTTTATGATCACAGATTGTTCATTTCCTTTTTACATCTGAAATATCCACTTGGATGACACTGGAAACACAAAATTATTTTTAGGGGCACCTGGGTGGCTCAGTCAGTTGAGCATCCAACTCTTGATCTCAGGTCTTGATCTCAGGGTTGTGAGTTCAAGCCCTGTGTTTGGCTCCATGCTGGGTATGAAGCCTACTTAAAAAATTACATTTAGAAGTTTCCCTTTATATGTACATAGTATGTTTCTTTTGCAGGAGGACACTTGGTCTTCCTTTAGGTGTAAATCTTATGTATCTTCTGTCTTATCTCTTTATCTTTAAGGGGACAAATCTTTGTGTCTCTAGCATTTGGAATCAAGCATGATGCTGAGAGAGTGGTTTTGGATTCTTGTTGAAATACTACAGCAGTAGGAAAAAGCAAAAGGGAAGAATTTATATTTCCTACAGTTTTACTCCTTCCACAGAGTAAAGAAGCATGTGCATGCCTGAGTCTTACTAATGTCCTGAAGCTTTTCTTCCTGTGTTAGTTTCAGCACCCTGAAATTGATCAAGCCACAGTTCTTCTCTTCTAAGTGGCACAAGTACCATAACCATGAGATCCTGTAATCATGTCCCAGGTCCCAGTTGTAGGCTGTCTACGAGCACCATGCCCTGCCAAGCCTGCATGGTGGACAGCACCTGCTATTTTTCCTAAAGAGGCTTGTAGGGCTGAGCTTCGTCCCCTACCCTCTATTCCGCCGTCACCCTGACCTCCAGCCCCATCACTGTGAATTCGAGCTGTCTTTCTCTCTACTTTGAATCTCAGTTAATGGTGTTTCCAGCTGGAGACTGTCTCAGTGGCAAGAAACGAAACTTCTGTGCCTCATGTCCTGTGTCTCTTGTGCCTGCCAGATTTTAGCAATGATATGGCCTCCTTCTTTAGTTGTCTCAACTGCCTTCACAAGAAGCTGGCTTCAGCAATGCCTCTGCTTCACTTGGCCTGAACTGGAGCATGTTTTAGGGACAGTATAATGAATTTAGTATTGGACATGTTGAATTGTAAGTAGGGCTTTTCAATTTGTATTTGTAATAGGGTTTGAGGCTGAGAAAGAGCAATTTGGGCTGGAGATACAGACTTGGTAATCCAAGCTCCTTGTTATTTGAAAAGCTAATAGTAGTTTTATTAGCAGTTTGGATTGTCCAGAGTGAATGCATGTAAAAGGGAAAATAAATAACGTTTGACACAGAACCCTGAGATGATGGCATGCATGGGGTAGGCAGGGAAGGAAAGGCTACTGAAGGTTATTGTAAAGGAGATTTCTGAAGGATTGAATGAAAACCAGGGAAGAATGGTTCTAGGGAGCCAGTGAATGTGACATCTTGAAAACACTGTTCCTAATGTTTAGTGAGGTGAACTAGGGTAAGGACAGATAGTGGTTCATTTGCTTGAGCTAGGAGATCGTTGATAGCTTACAGTACTTTTAGGATGAGTGGAACAGATTGTAGTTGATCGAAAAGTATGTGTCAGGTTAGGACATGGGTCTAATAACTTATTTTGAAAATTTATTGTGAAGAGAAAAGGGTAAATTGGTACAGAGGACAGCTACAAGTGAGTTGAAAGGATATGTTGTTTTATGTATGCACCTCGTGTAATAAATAGATAAATGGTTCAGTCCTCCTTTTTTATTAATATTTTCTATGAGAATTTCTTTTAATATTTAAGCATTTTTCAATTTTTAAGTATAGCTCTTTTTATGATTGTTTAATCTATTCTTAAAGAAGAACAGGCCACTGCTTAGCATGGTGTATGTATCAGGTTGCCTCTTCCCACATCCTGAGTTTTAAATGTCCGTATCGCTAAAGCACATGGGCTAATGAAATTATTCTCAACCTATTGCTTTATCTATTTTTCTTATTAGTTTTTAAATATTTGGATATCTGGGATGTTGAGTTGGGGTATAAAAGTTAATAGCTTTCTCTAAAACAGCTTTTTCAGACATCTGACATTACTTAGTGACTTGTCTACGGAACATTATTCTTTCATTGTTACTACCAAAAAACACATTCATTGTCATCTTGTCTTTTTTAACTACAATTTTGTCTTTGGGAATATACCTAAAAATGGACCAGTATTTGTGAAGGGAATCCTGATAGGGCTTGTGGTTAAAAGTTAGTGACTTTAATTTATTCTTTAATGGTTAGTTTCCATTTCATGTATCTTGAAGGAGCTGTTCAGAGGATAGATATTCATAATAATGAAACTTTCACTGAAGTAGCTTGAATAAAAATATATGAGAGACTCCAGGCTAAAGTAGAATATTGAACATGATATTTTATACTGTATTTTATATTGGAGAAAAGTCTTTTTATTGAAATTCATTTGGAAGCTTAAACTATTTTCCTATTTATACTGTACTTATAACATTTTACCTGAGTTAACATGGTGTATTTTAAGTTTAAGACTGATTTCTCTGTAGTTTCTGACACGGTTTCAAATTAATCCAAATTTTCAGCTACATGAGGATTTTTAAATTTTATGTATCTTAAGGCTTCATCTTGATGTGCAACATGAATCCAATAAAACTTACAAACCTTTTAAAGTGATTATCTTCTTTGAGAATATATGCTTCATTTTTTTTCTTGTTCTATACTGAGGAAAAGGGAGAGGAAGGAGAAAAGACTTAAATACATTTAGTTTATTATAGTCCCACTTAAAAATAGCATTTGTTTGTGAGCAAGCATGTGGCCTTGAGGTGACGTTTTATTTATAGTTAAATCTAAATAAAAATAAAATGTGAGAAATACAAATGGTCGTTATTTGCATTTCTTTTCTCTCTGCTATGGAAGCATCGTTGTTGAATATAAATAATCATCTCATTTCCAAAAGAAAACAGTTGTTAATCCCAGATTTGAATGCCCCTCTTTGTCCTCCGTATTCCCTCCATTCTGATTGTTACTTTTTTGGTCTGTTAGTAGGGACCAATACACTGCGAAGCTCCAAACAAGATCACATTCTATGAGTCCAACCTCCAGAGAAGATGGACAAGATATTACCCCAAAGAGTTGTGTAAGATCAGATTCTACTTCTGTTTGTTTGTTTGTTTGTTTGCTTGTTATTTTAAAATAACTCCACAAATTCTTAGTTTCATGTTTGTCAAGTTTCCAACAATTACTTTAAAACAGTGAATGAAGTCTGAAGGTTTCGGTGAACACCCTGATATCCCAAAAAACGGTGTGTTTGGTAAATTCCACAGTGTTCCTTCTGGTTTCTCGAGGATTCTGATACATCATGTGAATCAGTGTATTGTTGCCCTTGTGCATTGGGGAATAACTTTGGAAGACTTCATTTTTTTAAATTTTTTCCCCTTTTCCCTTTGACTCTGTGTGTGTGTGTGTGTGTGTGTGTGTGTGTGAGAGAGAGAGAGAGAGAGAGAGAGAGAGAGAGAGAGAGAGAGAAAGACCAGCCCAGTGGTCATAAATTTAAGAAACTAGGATTAATTTGTAGTGAAGTAGGGGATACTGCCTTTCTGCTGAAGGTGAACTGTTTATATCCTGAAATGTGAATGCCTCTCTTGCATCTAACTGCTTAACATAGTTTTGGTTTGAACAAGGTGCCAATGAGCATTCCAGTGAGCTTTCTAAAGAGAAGAATTTTGCCTGCTCTATAGCCTTTCTTGCGTAACTTGGGCTTGTCTTGAGTTTCATGACTTTATATGTGATGCGTGGCTGTTTAGCACATATGGCTGTAAACATAACTCACTGCATTTTCTCCAGTGACAGTTTGGAACTTTGGAAAATACTTTAAGGGGAGCACATTTTAAATATCTGTGGGTGTATTACCAACCATTATATTTTTTCAAAATAAAACAAGGCTGGTACATTTCTGAAGACATTTTTGTTCACAAAGAAAAACACACAAGAAACAGGGGGGCAACAATAGGACCAATAATGGATTTAAATATAGTATATATAATAAATTCAACATTTTGTTCAGTAGGAATTTGGAGACAATAAAATATGGAGAATACTTTAGTATATATTTTTTTATCACTTCAGGTAAGTTAAATGATCGTAGGTAAATAGATTTAGTTATTAGTAATGAGGTTTTCTAAAAGTGTGGAAATGCTGTGCCAACAAATTTAATTTCAAAATGCATTTTTTTTGCTGTACTGTAATGTATACATTATTAGTTTACATAGACTTACCTTTCCAAGTTTTTAGAGTTTTTAGATCATTGTCCATTTCTGGGCACAGGTTTTATTTTTTAACATTTATTTATTTTTGAGAGACAGAGAGAGACATATCATGAGCAGGGGAGGAGCAGAGAGAGAGGGAGACACAGAATCAGAAGCAGGCTCCAGGCTCTCAGCTGTCAGCACAGAGCCTGACACGGGGCTCGAACCCACGAACTGTGAGATCATGACCTGAGCCGAAGTTGGACGCTCAACCAACTGAGCCACCCAGGCGCCCCTGGTCACAGATTTTAGGCCGTCCTCAGTTAACTATAGTTTTAATCTGCTCTGATAAATGTGTAATATAATAAGTTATATGAGAGGAAAAAAAATCATGCAATTTAATTTTTAAAAAAAGTAAAATTTCACCATAATTGTATTCTCATGCTATGAATCCAAAGCTGATTTCTTTTTATATTCAGTGCATGACTGAGAATTAATTTAAGAACAAAGAGCTTCTTGCACATCAACACAAACTTCCCTGTTAACTAATTTTAAGGATTGTAAATAATTCATCTTTTCAAGTGTTTCCCCACCCCCCCTTTAAAGCTACTGTGGTATACCACAATTAAAACCTTTTGTAAAAGAACTTAAAGAGAAGAATCTGGATTAATTTTTAAAATATTCTTTTGATGTGTGTGTGTTTTTTTTTTGAAGTCTAGTTACTGTATGAATATATTGTGAAGGCACCTCGCAGCCCTAAGCTGCTGTAATAAACAGTCATTAGTTAGCATTGAGAACTCTGCCTCCGCTGTGACCTGAAGCGTTCCTCTGAGGGGACAGTGCGGCACTACCAGAAAAGCACACAAAACTCATTTCTCTGAATGACATGTATTTTGTCCCATTTTCTGACTTTTCTGTTTTCTTCTCCCTCTTCCTCTCTCCCTCCCTCCTTCTTTCCCTCCTTCCTTTTCCCTTGTATTTCTTCCTTCTTACCTCTGCACCTTCTTCTCTCTTCTCTTTTGTCTTTCAGGAAGTTCATCCCCAAAAATCTGCTGTTTCTTTGGATGACAGCGACATCGAAGCTCGCCTTAATAGTTGGAATCTTGGGGTAAAAAAAAAGTACTTGGTTTATGTATGTCCATCGATGTAGCAGAATCCTATTGTACTTGGAGAACATCTGAACTAATTCTATTTGGTGAATATTACTGGATGTCAGCCATTGAGAAGTGTGGCGGTACTGTGGGAGAAGGATCTAGAGAACAGGAGAGACGGATAACATCCCAGAGAAGCATAATCCCTGCCCTCAACAAGCTGCCTTGTTGGGGGTGTAGCAGATAAACACATACATAGTTACATAATTATTTAAGATAGTCTATGGTAAAATATTAGCATGAGTTAGAAAGTAGAGTATTGAAGTGGAGGAAAGGGGAGGGAGGACTTGGAGAAGCAAGGTCATTTGGGTTAAAAAAAAGTCAGGAGATTTTCTGATGAGCCGCCATCATGGGCAGCAGTTTTCAGGCACAGAGGCTGAGCTGGACGTGGAGGTATCTGGGCAGGGGTGGAGGGGATGAGCTAGGGAGAGGGAGGCCTGGGGAAACGTGTGGGGGTGTGAGGGAATGGACATGACTGGATCTTGGGGACTTAAGCCGGGGCTTGGGGTCGTGTTAATCAGGCTGCATTGAATTGGGGTTTGAAGGCTAAACTGAGCAGTTTTGCGTTTACATTTTAGGCAGTGGTGAGCCCTGCGGGTTTATTTATTCCTTCCACATTCCACTTTCCATGATACTGTTGAAATGCTTTGAGGAAATGAAAAGAGGTTTAGAACAATTTTGATCCCATTTTGTTATTAGTAAGATAATTTCTAACTTAAAAATTGGCAAAGTATCGAAAATCACAGGAATCGAATATATTTGAAAATCTTAACACTGAGAGATGGGTTACCATTTTGTTTTATATATGCGCCTCTCCTTTTTTTTTTCTGTGTGCATTTATAAAATTAAAATTTAATCAAAATTGGGGTCCTATAATAATTACTATTTTATTATCTGCTGTTTTTAATTTCTTTTTTAATTTTTTAATTTTAATTTTTAGAGAGAGAAAGCAAGAGCATGCACACAGGGGAAGGGGCAGAGGGAGAGAGAGAGAGAGAGACGGAGACAGAGACAGAGAAAGAATCCCATGCAGGCTCTGTGCTGTCAGCACACAGCCTGACATGGGGCTCCATCTCAAGACTCTGAGGTCATGGCCTGAGCCAAAATCAAGAGCCCGATGCTTAACCGACTAAGCCACCGAGGCGCCCCTATTGTGTGCTGTTTTAAGTTTGATAAAAGTTTATAGCAGTTCTGTAAATAAATGAATATTAATGATAGCACTACTTTCTCTTTTGGATGGGTATTCCATAACTTATTTAAGCATCCTGGACATTTTGGTTGCTCCCAGTTTGTGGCTAATGTAAGTAATACTGCAATACATTTCCCTACAGATCTTTGTATACACATTTGGTTGCTTTTGTATACGCAAAATGCTTTCCCATTTTGGTACATAGCCTTCCAGAAGGTATATACCAGTTTATTCTCCAACCACCAGGATATAGGATTGTCTATTTCTTACTTCTTCACTGACAGCAGAGATTGTTATTTTAAAAGACCTAAAACCCTTCCCACTAACAGTGGTCTTTAATAAAAGGAACGCTTTAGGGAAATCGACTTGGTAGCATTTTGAAGGTTATATTGGACGTGAGTAGAAATGGAGAAAGGGAACCAATCATCTTTTTGGTGTTTGTGGTGAACTCCACACGAGTGTGAGTTCTGTGGAGATGGAAAGAAAAGCCATTTCAAAGAGGGGAAAGGACACTGACCAGAAGGGCACCTAAAAGATTGCTTCTAGGAAATGGGAACATTAGCTTCCTGTCAGTTAACTGCCAGATGGGGGAATCCATTTTAGGGGCGACAAGTTTCATTTTAGACTCGTGGGGTTTGAAGGGATGGGCAGACCCGTTGGGGAGGCCAAGGTCTGGAGCTTCAGGAGACTCGAGGGCTAGAATCCTCTTCACAGTTACACTGTTTGAGGTGGTGGCCCCACCCAGAGGCTGGACAGCCGGCTTTCAGGAGGCGGAATGAGGACCGCTGGCTCCTGCAAGGGACACGGTTAGAAGGTAGGGAATGGCTAAGAATTTAAAGCAATGTGAATCTCGTAGTCATTTTGGGAGCATATTAGCAAAAGAGAAGTGAGAGGGAATTAATTACAAGAGATGAAGAGTAAGTCAAAAGGAAAACATTGTTATGTTTGAAGGTGGAGGGAAAGTTACCACTGGAGGGAAGTCCTAGCGTTACCAGTGTGGGCGAAGAGCATAGGAAATCCCCCAGAAAGACCATGTGTTTTTTTTGATATTTGCCAGAAAGCAATATCAAAGTGAAAAGTAAAATTCTGGGCTAGCCTTTTAAACTTGCCTTTGCCCTTAGCCTTTTGGAACTTCTGATGTATGCTTCTTAGCCCACAGAGTACTTTGCCTGCTTATTTAACTGTTCAGAGGATTAAAATTTTCATTCATATAATAAAATTAACATAAAACATCTAAAATATTTTGAGGTGATGCCTTAAAACTAGGTCTTCCTGGGTTCTGTTTCACACTTTTATTGTTCAAAGAATGCACTAACAGTGTAAAATATGAAAGTCTTGCATTTTTATATATTTATAACATATATACATTAATCAGGGCGAACTCTTTATCTTTTGATCACAGTAGAATAATTTAAGAATCCAGTGTATTAAAAAGCTTAGATTTTGCTTTGATTTTAGTTTTGTATTAGAATGTGAGATGGACTTTTTTTCTCTTTCTTCCTGTGAGTGATCAGTTAATAGTAGTTAATTTTAGTGCTCTACACTGAGGGTACATTTTTTTTATATTGCTGACATGACTTTCAAACACCTTCATTCAGATGCATTAGATGTTCTAGAATTTGAATTTTCTGGTTTTTGTTAAAAGTACTCTTTTCACCCCAAACATATTCTGTCTTTCCCCAGGAGTTACTTAGTATTTTTTTAGGAATATGTAATTTAAGCAGAGATTTACTTACTCAACCTAGCAATTTAATTTTCCTCCTGTATTTTTTCTTACTCTTTAAATTTTGTAACCTTTAGTTTTGGGGAAACTTTCTTACTCTGTCAATATATTTGATATATATTTCATGCTTGAGTGTCTTTATGTAAACTTTTTTTCTTTTTCTGAGGGCCTGGTGGGGGGCTGGGAGGAGGCCTTTCCTGGGCCTTCCATTCTCGTTGTCAGTCACCTGCTCCTTCCCACCCCGGGTCCACATGCTGACCGCAAAGCCACCGTGCCACCAGGAGCAAAGGAACAGTGAGGGCTCTGCCTCTTAGCCCCAGAGCAGGGTCTGGGAGGGATGTGGGATTCGTGCAGGGAGGGCGCTCAGGACAGGCAGTGGGGGTGGGCGAGGTCAGCAGGAGCAAGTGTCAGTTCCGAGGGTGGCTCCAGAGGGTGGCCAGCACCCCAGAGGCAGGCAAACCCCCCCTGGAGGCCAGGGTCCATTAGGGAGGGGTGAACCTCCCAGTTGAGGGCCTGGGGACACCTTGTGAGTCGTTAGCAGGTGGGACATGCCTTTACCCTCCCTGTGAGGAATGTGGGAAGCCTGGCCCTTCCCCTCGCTGGCCTGTTGGGAACTGTCCTAATCAGCACTGGGTGGGGGGCAGCTGATATGTGGTGTAGGAGACACAAGAGTAAGTCCACTTGAGATGAGCTGTTCCAGGAGATGAGCTACCCAGGCTGCTGACCCACAGAATTATGAGCTAAATAAAATGGTTGTAGCTTGAAGCTTTGAAGGTTTGGGGTGCTTGTCGTGTAGCAAAAAGCTAATTGGTACCGTCAATGCTGCCAAGTGTCTATCTGAAGTGATTATGCCGGTTTGCATCATTAGCCATGTGCCAGTTCCCGTTAATCTACCTTCTCTTCCATCCTTGGTATGGATAGTCAATTTTTTTTTTTTTTTTTTTTACTTAAAATTTAGCCATTCTTGAGAGTGGTTAGTGACGCTGCACTATGGTGTTTTAATATATACTTTCCTGGTGACTAATCCAGTTAGGTGACTTTTTGTTTGTTATTGACCGTCTAGATAGGCTCTCACAGTCCAGTGCCTGCCTACCGCTTTGCCGATTTTTCTGTTGGGTCATTGGCCTTTTTCATACTGATAACGTAAGGGTTTTGTTTCCGTTCTGGATAGGAATCCTTTTCGAGGAAGTATTATAAATATTTTCTTCTACTTTGTTGCTTTCCTTCAATCTCTTACTGGTGTCTTGGCCGAACAGACATTTTAAATTTTAACGCAGTTCATTTTCTCATTTTTTCACCATGTGTTTAGTGCCATTTTGGGTCCTGTTTAAGATCTTTGACTGTCCTAAGGTCCTGAAGATGTTCTAATTTGTTTTCTTTTAGCAGCTCCATTGTTGTTATGTTCTTTTTCTATTTAGATTACATGCCATCTGGAGGTGATTTTGATATGTATTGTAAGATAGGGAGTTAAAATTTGTTTTTGTCCCTTGTGCATATCCAGGTGACACTCCCATGTATTGAAAAGACTCTTCCTGCTGTTTCATAAATCAGGTGACGGTACATGTCTGTTTCCATTCTGTTCCTTTGGCTTACTTGCTTTTCCTTGTGCCAATGGACTAGGCCTTTCTCTCTGTATCTAATTTGTCCTGAGTGTTTGTTGAAATGTGAGTAAACCAGCAAATGAGCCTCCTTGAAAATAGAGCCTATTTTTCAAGCTCTAAAATGTGCCTTAAAAAACATGATTTTGGAGCACAATTGACTTGACATTGAGGACAGAATTTATTTAATACTATCAAGAGATTTTTGGCAGTTCTAACTGATGCCACGACTTACAAACATTTAGTTGTGTTGCTAGTAATAGATTGCTTGAAAATGTCCTTTAAGGCAGTGAAAATATCAGATAAAATGTCTTTCTATTTTTCTGGAATCATCTCTCATTGATCAACATTAGTCTATAAGGGGTATTTGACCAGTTTGATCAAAACCCTGAATAATCCAAAGAAATAAACTGACAGAACCCTTTGTAACCAAACAAATCATCTAAAAAACTAACCATAACAAAATTTCAAAGGCCAGTTTTCATCAGAAAACATTGAGATATCTGAATATGTGTCTAGTTTAAATGATTACATATTTTATTACCATGATTCTATTTACTCTTTAAACCAGAAGTGTTTGGTCATGTGATTCATTCCTGCTCTTGGACCTTCATTTTTTTTGGCTTTGTTTTCTGTATAATATTTCGTTAGACTTTAATGTTTCACATAAATCCTTTTTATCTTCCACTTTGGACATTCTTTGTTGTGGTCTTCTTTCTTGAGGTATTGTGAGAGAACAAGAAATTTTCTAAAAGAGCATGAAAAAAGTAAATGTTAAGACTATTTACAGATTGCTTCAAGTCCATTTACTGGTGGATTACAAAGTGGGAACATTTAACTTCAAAGCACATCTGGCTGCTGTTATAAAATCAGAAAATAGATTGCTTATTTCCCCCAAATAGACTCAAGAACATGCTTTACTATGGATAATTCTCATTCCATACTGAGAGTGGGTATGAGACAAGCTCCATGGATTATAGATGAATAACAACAACAGAAAGATTTATACTTGTTTACAGTGTTCATTGTTGCTTTTTAATATTACAATACACTTTTTCCTTTTTTCTTTCTTTTTTGGTGAACTTGAGAAAGGAAATTTATGATAACAGAACGAGCCCTTAACTTCTGTATTTAATGGCTTTTAAAGATGAAGAGGATGAAGTAGGAGTTACTTCTGCATAGTTGAAAGGCCACATTGTAATTAGCTAAACCAATATTTTGTACTCTGCTTGTAAATGTAGAGCTGTGTAAAAATAAGTCACAGATGGTTTGCTTGGCTTTTGGTTTTAAATTTGAAGCTTAATTAGAGCTTGAGCATCTTTGAGAATTCTGTTTCCCCCTTCCTTTATTTTCCCCCTTATACTTAATTCTGCTTCATGAATTACGGTTTTATATATTTGCAGATTTGGGTGTGTCCTTGAAGAACTTACTTTCTGGGCTGGTTTTTCTCCATTCCAAAAATAGAGAATGGTTACTTACTATTCATATATATACCTTTGGACAATAAATATTTATTGAGTGTACTTTGCTGCCTGCTGGAAATTTGCTGCCTCTGTTTTTCAAAAAGCAGTGTATATATATAGTACAGTGTTATTTACGAAAGAATGTGCCTCTTTCTTTGGTATAATATTTAAGTGGGTTTTATAATTATCTCTACTAACTAAATGTTTCCCAAAGTAAATGTACTAATTCAGACACCCACCAGTGGTGCTCCATCTGGAACATGACAATTTCATTGTCAAATTTTTATCGTGTACCAATCTGGTGGCGGAAAATACCATCTCATTGTGGTAGTACTTTACATTTTTTGTACTTCTAAAAAGATTGAGTATATATTCATATGTGGATTAGTCATTCAGATTTCTTTCTCAGTAAAATGTGTCTCAAGTTTTTCCTATTAAAAATTATCTTGTTCTTTCTTTTATTAATTTTTAGAGACCTTCTTTACACATTTTAGAGACTGATCATTTGTGTAAACATCTCTCATTTCATGGCTTATCTTTTCATTTTATTTATGATCTTTTATTCATTATCTTTTCATTTTATTTATGATATCTTTTCTGGAGAAAAGGTAGTCAAATTATTAATTTCTTTTTTGTGTATACTTTTTTTTGTTTCTTGCTTAAGAAAATTTTCTACTTTGAGGTCATAAAGTCATTTTTTTATGTTGTCTTCTGCAAGTTTTTATGGTTCTGCTTTTACTTGCAAGTATTTAATCCATTTGGGAATTTATTATATATGGTACAAGGAAGGACTCTGATCTCATTTTTTCCCACTTATTAAACACATCTTTAATTTCTCAATAATTTGCAATTCTAGATCTTTCATGAATCACATTCTTATATTTATTTGAATTTCTAGTACTTTCTGGTTGATTCCGTTGACCTATTGTCATTACTATAGTTTTACAATATCTTTATAAGTCACCCACTTTGATTTTTTTCTTCAGGTATGTCTTGGCTCTTCTCATCTATTTCTTTATATACATTTTATAATGAGCTTATTAAAAAGCCCTCTTGAGATTTTGGTTTGGATAAATTTAGTGGCCTACCTACCTTAAGTGGGTGGCACAGAAAACCTGGTGATTGTTGGTGCCGGAGACAAGGGGAGGCCAAAGGAGGGGCCATGTCACTCTTAGCTCCTATTTCACAGCTTAAAAAAAAGTAATTCCTCCTGGGGACAGATTTTGATTTTGATTTTGATTTTCTGTTTTTTATGGAAAGTTTTTACGGATATTGGATTCTTTGTGTTTTTGTTCATAGTTATTGATGTTAGATTGTTTCGAACAAGCAGTAGCCGTGGTTATATGGCGGGGGCCTGGTTTGGGGAGCTCGCTTGCTTTCTTAGTTCAGGAAGGCCTTCTCCTGCTCCACTAAAGATCAGTCTTCTGGGTTGTCATTTTGGTCTGTCATCTTCTGTTTCTTTGATTCTGTCTTGTCTGTGTAGGGTCCTCTTTCTTCAGCTCCTTTCGTTCCCTTCATCATGGACAAGCTTCCTTCTAAGGGGCCTCTCTCTCCTGGAGAAGTGGTTCCTTCCCAAGAACCTTCTCTGGCTCTAGACACGTTCACTTTTTACAGTCTTTATTATAATTTATGGTGAGGTTGGCTAACCATACAGTGCATACAGTATGCTCTTGGTTTTGGGGGTAGATTTCCATGATTCATCGCTTATATATAACACCCAGTGCTCATCCCAACAAGTGCCCTCCTCAATGCTCATGACCCACTTTCCCCTCTCCCCCACCTCCCATCAACCCTCTGTTTGTTCTCTGTATTTAAGAGTCTCTTTGGTTTGCTTCCCTCCCTCTCTGTTTGTAACTATTTTTTCCCCCTTCCCTTCCCCCATGGTCTTCTGTTAAGTTTCTCAAGTTCTACATATGAGTGAAAACATATGATATCTTTCTATGACTGACTTATTTCACTTAACATAATACCCTCCAGTTCCATCCACATTGTTGCAAATGGCAGGATTTCATTCTTTCTCATTGCCAAGTAGTATTCCAATATATATAGAAACCACATCTTCTTTTACCCATTCATCAGTTGATGGACATTTAGGCTCTTTCCATAATTTGGCTATTGTTGAAAGTGCTGCTATAAACATTGGGGTCCATGTGCCCCTATGAATCAGCACTCCTGTATCCTTTGGATAAATTCCTGGTAGTGCTATGGCTGTTTTACACTCTTCTCCTGATGCACCCATTTCCAGCGCTCCCATCTGTTGGGTGTTGTGTACGACTCGTGTAAGGTAGGCCACTCTCCTTCTGCAGGTCAGTATTTGCTGACATTTAAATTCCAACACCACCAGGACCCCGAGCCCTACCTTTTCGTTCCATGTTGTCACTCTGGCTTGGCTTGGGATCTGATTCTGCTGATCTGTGATCTTTCTTTGGCTACTTAGATGTGAATTGAGGGTTTTCATGATCTCTCCTTGTTAGGGTGTAGGCATGGGTGATGGGTGTTTTTGTGTGCTCTCTTTGTTGGTCTCTATGGACTTTTGGAAGATGGGGAGAGAAATTTAAATTCAGACAGTTGACATTACTTCATAGGTATTAGCCTTCAGGTGAAAAAATTATTTTGTAAATTACTTCTCTAGGTGCTAAAATAGAGTTATTGTTCAGATCCTATCTATTGCTGTCGATGTTTTTATGTTTTTTATATGTTAGTTTTATTTTTAATTTCATTGCTTCTGTATTCTTTAATTAATTGATCCTTTATTCGCCTTTACCTTTATGATCAACCTGGCTATAGATTGTGTATCTTCCATGATTATTAACTATAATAAATCATTTGAGGAGCCTTTGGAAAACATAGTGAGATTTTGGAGGAAAAGATCCTGATAATATATGTGTGACAAAGTTTTTAATTAGCACGTCACTTGTGAATGAAACTGTTGGGATAACAATCTGTTTCTGATTTATCACATAGCATATATTCATCCAATAAATATTTCCTTGAAAGCCTACTACATGTTAGGTATTGTGCTAGGCACCGAGACTACAAAATGGAGAAGTCATTATCATTGCACTCATTGTGCATGAAGACCGATGTGGACACATGCGGGTAAACACTGAGAATGTAATATAAGAGCTGTGAGAGACACATGGGAAACTTTAGGCGCTTGATAAGAGCACGGGATCAGGTACCATTTGCCCCTTCCTTCCCTCCTCCCCTCCTTCTCTCCTTCCTGCCTGCCCCTTTGTCTTCCTTCCATTCTTAATGCCTATTTGTTGTGCACCCACTACCTGTCAGGCCCTGTGGTAGACGCTGGGAGAGACGGGTTGTGACCATCATAGCCTGGTTTCAGAGTTTACACTCTTCTACGGAAGACGGATGTCTGTATATAAAAGCGCACTATCAGAGTGGTGGGAACTTAATTAAATTTCCTGGGGAAGAGGCTGGAGTAAGTTAACCACAGGAAGTTGGGAGAATGATTTCATAGTTTGTAAAGACTCAGATTGGGGAGAGAATGTAGTGCTTTGAAAGGTAAAACAAGTTGGTGTCCTTGGAATATTGGGGGACAGATGAACCTGGAAGGTGGATATAAGAGGAGTCCCGAAAAAGTTCTCTGTTCTGGTTGCTATTGTGGAGGTAAATGTAAGGATTCAGGTACTGGACCTGCCAGGCTGTGTGACGATTAGATTGAGACTTGAAAGATGAATAGGTGCATGCTCGTAAGGTGACAGAGTGGTGTCTAGAGGTAGAGAGACACAAGAGGACTACCATATTTCAGTCACGTGAGTCAGCCAGGATCCTGGGAGTATAAAACGTGATGTGAGGGGCAGTGGGGTTGAGGCTGGGCAGTTAGGCTGTGCCAGGATCATGAAGGTGCGTTTCTGTCTGCAAAGGAGTTTATGTTTTATATTTTATTTGTTAGTGGGCTACTAAAAATATGTTACGGATTACCCATCCTAAAACACAAACCCAATATTAAGACATACAGAAAATATTTCACATAGCAGTTTAATTCTATGTTTTATCAAATAATAATTAAAACTCAAACATATTATTCGTAATAGAATTATTAATTTCGGTCTTAAATTTTCAGATAGAAAATCCTCGGTACCTGAGAGAGAAGCCTATTCCAGTTTCTCTGGTAGGTGAGAATTTCATTGGACTTTTCCTAAGAACAGATTTTTTTTAATGTTTATTTATTTTAATGTTTGTTTATTTTTGAGATAAAGAGACAGAGTATGAGGAGGGAAGGGGCAGAGAGAGAAGGAGACACAGAATTAGAAGTAGGTGCCAGGCTCCAAGCTATCAGCACAGAGCCCGATGCAGGGCTCGAACCCACGGATGACAGACCATGAGGTCATGACCTGAGCTGAAGTCGGACGCCCAACTGACTGAGCCATCCAGGCACCCCTGGACAGATATTTTTCAATAACATAATCATTAACTCATTTACAGAAAAGAACACTGGTCCACATTATGAAGCCTGAGAGTCTTATTAATCCTATCACTTGAGAGTGAATAAATCACTTTTTCCTCCAATGTTTGTATTATTTTGGCATGAACTTCAGGCAACTTAGAGTTTCCTTTTGGGTTAAGGATAAGCCAGGCCTGAGAAAGTATTGAGTAACTCTTACTCATTCAACAGATGACTCCCAAATTTAGCCTGAGAAAATCGAGTAGTCTCCATGATGACCCTCTACGCTCCCGAATGCATGAGAAAGAGGTAGGATTGAGACCTTTCTGATGTATTGAATAATGAACACGGTTTTTATATTTTTATAATGTGAGTTTTCAGGTCTTTGAATCATCATGCATGGTAGGAAAAGATTGTCTTTGGTACAAATGTAAAATAATGATGCAGCATAGGTAAGGTTTGTTTTTTTCCTCTCACGTGCATCTCCTACGTTGTGAGAGCCTGAGGGCTGTCTCCTGACTCTCCATTCCTACGTATCTGGCCTTGGGTAATGACAGTTTTCAGAAGCAGTGTCTTTGACTTCAGCGAATCCCTCTATCCTGCCTTTATCTCAACTTATTTGTAATGTACCTTTCTAGTTTCACTATTCTTGCTGTTTCTACTATTGAAATTGATCTGCTAAATTAAGCCGTGCTATAGCTGATATATAACATAACATACTTTCTTTGATCATTTGAAAGTGGAATTATCTAAGAGGCAGTATCATTGGTTAAAAGCATAGACTCTGGAGTCAAGAATACCTGGATTTTAAACCCTACTTGTTAGCTGTGTGAAAGGGGGCAGATACTTGCCCTTTCTGAGTCTCTGTTTCCTCATCTAACTTGGGAGACACCTGCTTTCCAGGATGAGCATGAAGATTTTTTAGTCTGGAAGTAGTTACATGCTTCACATATAGTAGTCATGAAATCAAGATGAATTTGCTTTGTTCATTTCTTTATATTGTTTAAGTTTATTTATTTTTAAAGAGGGAGAGAGAGAGAAAGAGAGAGAGAGAGAGAGAGAGAGAGAGAATTCGATCAAGAGAGGGACAGAGAGAGAAGGAGAGAGAGAGAATCCCAAGCAGGTTCCACACTGTCAGCGCAGAGCCCGATGCGAGGCTTGAACTCACGAACCACAAGATCATGACCTTAGCTGAAATCAAGAGTTGGATGCTTAACTGAATGAGCCACCCAGGCGTCCCTGCTCTGTTATTTTCTTGTGAAAATTTCTATTCTAGAAAATTTGAAAGTCATCATTATTATTTTTATTTTTGCTTATGGTACCAATGAAACACATTGGTCACCTGTGTGTGTGATAGAAGACTGTTAGATTAGGAGTCTGAAAAACTGTGTCCTTCACTTGCCTTTACCATTCTCTAGTCATGTGACCCAGGGAAGTCAAGAATATTAGTTTAGTTTTTGCTTAATGAGAGGATAATTACTGATGTGACAGGGTCATTACTAAAAGTAATGAGAATTATGAATATGCATTGGAACTTGTAAATTGTAATTTAAATGTGCAAATGTGAAAAATGTTATTGGACTTAGATTTAATGTTTCTAATAAATTTAATTAAATAATTTTATCTTTCATTATTTTTTCTTTCAATTTAATGAGGATGCTTCTAAGAATTTCTGAAATTCAATTTCAGTTTGGTGATTTTCAACACGAAAGGGTTTTCTCACCACTCTATTTATAAAATATCACAAAGGACATTGATCTTTTTCTTAGGTACTCCAAACAGTGGCGTGAGCATATAATTTAATTTTTGTTGATAATGGAGGAGGACAGGCTATTTTTTTCTTTTAAATTTCAATCTGGTGGAATTATTGCTGCTCATCTCAGTAATACCTATCATTCGATGGCTCCATTTAAAGGCATTCACGGTTTTGTTTCTTGGTGCAATCCTGTTGTTTAAAAAAACTGTTGAAATATAAGTTTTTAAAAAGCCTTTGAGGGAAATACTTCTCATACGCAGATGCATCTTCTTTTGAGCTCTTTTTTTCTTTTGTTTTTTAAGTTTATTTATTTATTTTGAGAGAGAGCATCCCTGGGGAGGGATGGAGTGGGGAGAGGTGGGGGGTGGGGGGAAGAGAGAGAGAGGGAGAGAGAGAGCGCCAGCGCTTGAACTCAGGAACCCTGAGATAATGACCTGAGCCGAAATTAAGTCAGATGCTTAACCAGCTGAACCACCCAAGCGCCCCTTGAACTCTTATTTTGAATTTCTTTCTTTTCCAAATTGTTATTGTTTTTACAAGTCATTCCAAGTCATCCCCAACCACTTTTCTTTTTACTTTTATTCTGTGCTAATTCTTAGTACTGAGGCTGTTTACGAGAGAATAATTACAATAATTGAAAGGAAGTACTGGCTTTTTGAATCTTTTGGGGGTCTTTGATGAAATAATATCTTTATTCTTTATGATGACACCTTGGATCAGGCATCAACATACCAGTGCTACACACATGTGAGTTGAGTGAAAGAAGAAGCATTAAAGCTATCATGTATGGCATCAGAGACTCGGCTTTAAATGAGTGTGGCTTGGGACGCCTGGGTGGCTCAGTCGGTTAAGCATCCGACTTCAGCTCAGGTCATGATCTCACGGTTTGTGGGTTCAAGCCCCGCGTCAGGCTCTGTGCTCACAGCTCAGAGCCTGGAGCCTGCTTCGGATTCTGTGTCTCCCTCTCTCTCTGACCCTCCCCTGTTCACGCTGTCTCTCTCTGTCTTTCAAAAGTAAGTAAAAAACATAAAAAAAATTTTTTTAAATGTGTGTGGCTTTATTTTTTTCCCACACCCTTATGTTTTTGTTTTTCCTTTTGGCATACTGCAAAAATAGTTTTGGCACCATTGAGAAGTTTGCATGTAAACATCAACTTACTTCATATCTTAAAATATATCCAGTGCATATACTTTGGCTAAAATAATCTTTATGCAGTTACATAGTTGTCTTGGACTTTTGGATGAAGTTTTCTTATCATCTTTATTCTCCATCCTGCAATATTTAAAAAGTATGTGCTGAGTCGCCCCAGTGTGAGAATTTTCTTGGTTTCATCTTTCTTTTCAAGTAGTATTTATAATTATACAGTGACTTGTTGGGTTTTTATTGAGGATATTTTGGAAAATACAGACATATGTAAAGAAGGAAATAAAATCACCTATAAAATCAACACCCAGAAATAAAAAATCTGGCAGAGTATCATATTACCTTCCAGTTTTTTTCTTTATGTATCCTGTAAACACATATTTTTCCTTAGGAAATTGAGATGATACCAGGTATTGTTTTTTATATTTTGAGTAATTTTCATTTTATTAAATATTGTTCCTAAGCATCTATTTTTAATGGCTGTATTATATTTCAAATTATGGAAGTATTCCTAGTTAATATAACTTATCCCTACTGTTGAGCATTGAGATTTTTTATACTTTTCACTAATATAAATAATCCTGGGAAGAATGTATTTAATAATCTTTATATGCAACTGTAAATATTTCTTTGGGGTAATGAATTTTATTTTACGCGATAAAATTGAAATGATGGATTTCTGTAAGTTTAGTATCATTAACAATTTAACTTCTAGAATAAAAATTAACACTTGGAAGCCTATTGAAAATTGTATGTTACTATAAGGTACAAGTAAAGAATTTATTATGTGCAAAAATGAGAATGAAAATAAAAAGCAAAGAAAAACAGGAGCCATTTGAAGGCCAAGGAAGTAGCAATTTATATTGCCTTTGTAAACACAAAAATATGAATTGTCTTTTTACATATTTGCAGGACAAAAATTTTTAATATTTTTCTATTTGAAATAGAAAATACCAATCACATTGTTTTATTATTTTTTTCTGTTTGTCAGAGATATTTTTCAAACCTGGATTTTCCCCTTGAATTTAAATACATAGTTATGTTGTGATATACATAATTATCTTTTAGGATAATTTTGTGTGTACTTGCTTTAGTCACTTTTATTAAACATTTACTTATGGGCATGATGATAAATGCTTTTCTGTTTTGAAATTTGCTAGAGCCTTGCATGTCTGTGTATCTTGTGCATATTCTCATCTAAAAATGCTTTTGTTATTGCCGGGTGCTGTTTTAAAAATAATAAAGAGCAATGTTTAAAGAACATTGTTTATTTAAAAAAAGTTTTTTTTTAAATATTTACTTATTTTTGAGAGAGAGAGAGGGAGAGAGAGACAGAGTACGAGCAGGGGAGGGGCAGAGAGGGAGACACAGAATCCGAAGCAGGCTCCAGGCTCCGAGCTGTCAGCACAGAGCCAGACAAAGGGCCCGAACTCACAGACCGTGAGCTCATGACCTGAGCCAAACGAAGTTGGACGACCAACTGACTGAGCCAGTCAGGTGCCCCAGAACATTGTTTATTTTAAAATGAAATATGAAAGGGGCTCCTGGGTGGCTCAGTCTGTTGAGCATCGGACTCTTGAATTTGGCTCAGGTCACGATGTCACGGTTTGTGAGATTGAGCCCCATGTCACTGTAGAACCTGCTTAAAATTCTCTCTCTTCCTTCCCTGGCCCCCCAGGCCTCCCACCTCCCCCCTACCCCGCTCCTTCCCTACTCATGCTCTTTCTCTCTCACTAAATAAATAAATAAACGTAAAATAATAAAATGAAATATGAAATATTACATTAAACATTTAATCATCATTTTCTTAAACCTAATCTTCATTCTTCAGAGGTAATCATCACTAAAAATTTAACGTGTCTTCTCTTTAAAATTTTCTAGGAATATCTCATTTTTTTATGCAAATGAGATCAAAGATCATTCTCTATATACTGTTTCAGTGTGCTTTTTTAACTGAAACATTTATTCTGATAATATTTTTTTGTCAGAAATTGTCTTCATTCTTTTAAATAGTTACACTGTATTTTACTGTGATACCAGTGTTTTATTAATAAGGCTTCCTCCTGAGGGATATCGTTTATATAGAGTATTTTGCTGGAACAGTGTTTTAGGAACATCCCTGTGTAAATCTCTGTGTATCATAGGTTTATTCTTATATGATATATTCTGTGACGTGGACTTGCTCATTCACAGGGCTGCACATTTAAATTTTTTCTTTCATCAACAGATGCCCTTAAAGTAAGGTTCTGACTGCATAGGGCTACAGGTGCGGGAAGAATGGGGAATGATGGCTAATGGGTCTGGGAGTTCTTTTGTGGAGTGATGAAAACGTGCTGAAATTAGATTGTGGTGATGGTCTCTGATACGGTAAAAAACATCGAATTGTACACTTTATTAATTTTTTATTTTTTTTAAAGTTTATTCATTCATTTTTTGAGGGGGGTGGGGCAGAAAGAGAGAGAAAATCCCCAGCTGGCAGTGTGCTGTCAGCATGGAACCCAACACAGGTCTTGATCCCAGGAACCGTCAGATCATGACCTGAGCCGAAACCAAAAGTCAGATGCGCAACCAAATGAGCCACCCAGGCAGCCTGAATCGTACACTTTAAATAGGTGAATATTCCGAAATGGGCATCATGTCTGTCTCCACAAAGCCATTAACAAAAGGCTATGTCTGCTTATACTTGAACCAATGGTGTGAGAATGTCTGTTGTCCCAATTTCATCAGCACTCAGTGGTAAACATTTTTGATTATCTGTGACATGAAAAATAGCATCCTGTTGTTTCGATATTTACATTTATTATAAATGAGAATGAACATATTTTTTGTTTTAATTTCACTTTTGCGAGATGTCTTTTCTTAGAGTTTTCCATATTTTCATTAAATTGTTTGTCTTCATTATGATTCCTGAACAATTTATATATGTTAAAGAATTCTGGTCTTTGTCATTTATCTTATGAGCATCTTGCTCTATGTCTTTTGACTTATTTCTGTTTTTTATTTTTATTTTTTAACGTGTAGAAGTTTTCTTTTAGAAGTTGGATCTGTCAGTCTTTTCTCTATGGCTTCTGGTTTTTGTACCAGACTCAGAAAGGCATTTCCTCTTCCAAGATTAGGAAGAAAAAAAAAATAACTCATATTTTTTGTCTCTTTTTAAACCTTATTTTTATATGTAAATCTCAGATCTGTTTCAGAGGCTTTTGTTGTGAGTTTTGATGGTAATCTAGGTTAGTCAATTTTAATGTTTATAATAAAAATTTAGGAGGTTGCAATGCTTATGTGAAAAAAGGCAGTAAGTGTGGAGAGAATTGAGTAATATGAGATTTTATGTAGATTACAGAGTTCATCTGTCATGAAGCATTAAATAAGGATTTAATTCTGTTTAAACTTTAGAGAGTCCTAAAATACTGAATTAGCCTTTAGAAATCAAACTTTACAAACCACAACTTTCATTTTAAATTTACAATTGTGTGGAAAGTACCATAGATGTTAAATAAGTAATTTTTGCAATATTGTTTTATTAGAGTTAAAGACTTGTGGTGGTTTTCTTTTGGTGGTTACAAATACATACACCTATAAAATATTTAAAGATGTCCTTTTAAATTTCCAATTAATTTTGGGCATTATGGGAAAACATGTTCAGGGAGAGTGATCCTTTATTTTAACTTTAGCCTATCATTCACAAACACACTTGAGCTTGTTTGCCTTTGTAATTGCTAACACATTTCCTGTGATATGTACATCACAGAATTCTGTGACAGTGAGCATCATTAAGCAGTGGATTTTTTCTCTTAGCGTTCTTAAAAAAGATTTCTGACATAGCTTAAGTCATTTGGAAAACCGTTGTCACTGAAAATGAAGTAAGAGACAACACAACAAGGGGAGATCAGTTTTCAGAGAACAGATGGTAGAAATTGCTCTTTTTGTGAAATAAAATAGAAAATTTCCTTTGAACTTCACCTTAAATTGAATGTTCTCACTTATTGTGTAAGAAACGATGGTGCTTCCTTCTTACATGTAATGCCAGTGAGGCATTCTTCCCCTTGTGAATCTGTTAGTTCAATGTAGAATTTAAATAAGTCCAAGATAGCAAAACTTAACATTATTGACCTAATAAATGAAAAAATTGATATTTGTAAACATTCCGTATGAATGTAAATTCAGATACACACAGTGTCACAAAACATAATAAATAATTATACAGAGGAATATCACCATAAACAACATCCAGGCAAGGATTAGATCATTGCCAACGTGCCAGGCGCCTGCTGTCTGACCTTCCCAAACACGCTCGGTTCCATCTTCCTGGAAGTAAACAGCAATCCTGTTTTTTCTGATAAATTCCCCCCTTTGTTTTTAAAGTTAATTTTATCACCAGTGCTGGTATCCTTAAAAATGAAAATGTTTTTATTGTAGTAGATTTTAAACTTCATATAAATAGAACTAAACTTTATATAGATAGTCTTTGCTTCTTTTGCTCAGTAGTACGGTGGTAAATCTGCTGTGATCATCTTTGTTATGCCATCTAGCTTTTTATTAAATGAATCCGCCACAATTTCTTGCCATTTTCTTGATGAATCTATTATCATTTTTGGATTAAAAATTTTTTTAATGTTTTTATTAATTTTTGAGAGAGAGAGACAGAGAGACAGAGAGAGAGAGAGAGAGACAGAGCACGAGCAGGGGAGGGGCAGAGAGGGAGACACAGAATCTGAAGCAGGCTCCAGGCTCTGAGCTGTCAGCACAGAACCCGACGCGGGGCTTGAACTCCCAAACCATGAGATCATGACCCAAGCTGAAGTCGGATGCTTAACCGACTGAGCCACCCAGGCGCCCCTAATTTTTGGATTTTACAAATAATAATTTGACAAACCATCTTGTGCATGTATCCCGACAACACGTGTAAAAGTTTCTCTCTAAGATAGGTGGTTCTCAAAGTGTGGTCCATGAGCCCGCCGCCCGTGACTTTTTCATGATGTCTGTGAGGTCAAAATTATGTTGTTTATTTATTTATTTTAGTGTGTTGACATTTGCACTCATGGTGCAGATGCAGTGCTGGGTAAACCTCTGTCGTTGCCCAAATCAAGGCAGTGGCACCAAATTGTACTTGTAGTTATTATTTTCTTCAGGGAAAAAATGAACAATTTTACCTAAGAATTTTTTGAGGAAGCAAGCAGTGAAACTATTAATTTTATGAAATCTGATACGCATTTTTTTTGATCCCTGAGTGATGAAATGGAACTTTGATTAGAGAACTTGTGCATACTGAGGTATGATGGCTGCCCAGAGGAGAAACACTTGTGTGATTCTTTGAGTTAGGAACTGCTGCTGTTTTTGTGGGCTACTGTTTTTATTTGAAGGAATGACTGACAAACAATGGTTTTTCAGACCTGGATATTCGGCAGACGTTCTCTGAACAGTGAACAAAATGAGCCTGTCACTTCAAGTAAAACAACTGATGATATTTGTTGCTAATGATAATATTAGAATTTTGGAAAACTTGTATCAGTCACTGTGAGCTTGAGAGCTTTCCAGTACTAAGACTTTTCGGATGAGATCAGTGGGGATATTAACCAGTGTTAAGTTTTGATACTGGAGTATGAAATTTTCAATATTTGGACACCCATGTAACTCATTGAACTGATATTTTCCAAATGAGTAATGCATGCTGTCATAAAATCACATACGGGTAAATGGTCCATTCCAAGTTTAAGATAGACTAACAGAACTTACTGTGACAGAGCATGAAAAGTTTCAGATTCCACAATGCAAGTAACTTTATAAACCTAGCACTTGTGCGTGTTGGTCTACTTCAGAAGACTGTTTATAATTATCTGAAAAGGGTACCAAAATATTTTTTCCCTCTACAACTACACATTTATATAAGGAAGCATTTAAAGAAGAGCAAATTCCAATTTATACAGATTCTTTGAGATAGTAGAGAAGGAAAGACTACTTCTCAATTCATTTTATGAGACGGACCCTGACACCAAAACCAAAAAGGACATTTCAAGAAAAAAATTAAATCCCAGTAAAAATAAAAATTTAATGACAAAGTTCATTATCAATACACTGAGAAAAAACTTTTTTTAGTTAATAAATGATGCTGGTACAATCTTTAATTTACATGGAAGAAAATAAAATTGGGTCATTGTCCTGTAAGAACAAAAAGAAACAAAAACCAATTCTGGATGTACTAAACCATCTGTAAATGCCCAGACAAAAAGCCTTAAAGCAACAGAAATCTTGCAAAAAAAAAAAAAAAATTTAGGAATCAGAAGACCTTTCTAATCTAAAAACCTTTCCAAACCCAGAATGAATAAAAGAAAGGATAGTAGTATTTGACTTGAGTGAAATAAAAGGCTTTGTGTGGTAGAAAACACAACAGACATGATCAGTGGAC
Organism: Cryptoprocta ferox; assembly: GCA_028646485.1. Classification (NCBI taxonomy): domain Eukaryota; kingdom Metazoa; phylum Chordata; class Mammalia; order Carnivora; family Eupleridae; genus Cryptoprocta; species Cryptoprocta ferox. The sequence continues at coordinate 44,825,420 of CM053565.1, forward strand.
ATATAATACGTATGTGGGGAAAATATTTGGGACAGACTGTGTGTTAATGTGTAGAGCACACGAGGAGGCCTTACTGACTGACAGAAATGTGGACCGAAATTGTGAAAGGGCATTTTCCAGAGAGCAGATTCATGTAGATCCAAAATGTGTGACAAGGGGCTAAGACACCGTAGTTTTCAGGCCCATCCAAGTTAGAATAGTAATGAGGTAACAACAACTGTTTCTTATTCTGTCTTATCTTTTCTTATGATCTTATCCTATCTTAGTCTCTTATCATTGTATCTTATCATCCTGCTTCAGATTCTGGGTCTCCATCTCTCTCTGCCCGTACCCCCCCCCCCCACAAAGTTTGTTTTCATTAAGGATTAGGTGGCAGCAATGTAAAAAAACGAATAAAAACAAGAGCAGGTGTTTTTAGAGGGATTTCCACGAGCTACTGTTCACAAAGAAAAGTGAGATGCAGAAAAAAATATATTTGCATGTGTAAAACACTCATAATAAAATATGTGTTGCCGAAGGCACAGTGGTTTAAAGACGGGAATTTGTTTCACTCGCATTTCACAGTCTGGGGCATCTTGGGAGTGCTCTGCTCCGTGACATCATGGGGGACCCAGGTATTGGGGAAGCTCTGTCATCTTCAGCGTGTGACTTCAGTCTCTGGGTCTGAGGTGGCGGCTGCTCACAAGTACCTTATCTTTTAAGTGTCACCCTTCAGAAAGACAGAAAGCATAGAGAGAAATCCACTTTATTTTTTAATGGTATCCAGTCAAAGTTGCCTATAACATTTGTGTCCCAGTGTCCTCCTTTGTCCCTTCCTAGTCACATGGTCACAAGCAGCTTCCTGTGATATAGCCCAGCCTCAATTTGGTGGCGGTGGTGGGGCCCCAAAGGACGAAAAGAAAGATATCTGAGTACACTGGTAGTCTGTGCTACAAAACCCCATACTAGTATATGCATTTTTGCTGAAGTGTGTTTGTACATGGTTCTGTGAACAGGGCAGGAAATAAGCAAATATAATGGATTGTTGGTATGGAATACCCCACGCGGGTATTGATGCAGAAGGACGTGGGGAGAAGAGGGAGAGATTGAAAGGAAGTGAACACCAAGGAGTGCAGAGAAGCTAAACAAAATAAACAAAAACTCAGCATGGAGTATGTTTAGGATTATGTTTGTGTTTCATGTAGAGTATGTTCATATATGACATATGAGAAAATGTAAAAATTAGAAAAAAATACCAGCATGTACTGTGTATGTTTAAATACCACTTCTTCCCTGAATGTAATGAGGTCTGAGGAGACTAGAAATTACTGTTTAGGAGAATTCCATACATCTCTAAGCCTCACGGATAAGGTAACGAGAGATTGATGCACTGTTCTTTGTGCTATGCTTATAAATAAGCACAACGAGTAACTGTTGGTATTCGGAAATATTACAAATGAATATTTTGAGAATAGGATACACTGGAGATGTTAATCAGGAAGAGTCTTAATTACTAACACATGTGAATATCCCCTGACTAGTAACTAACAGAATTCTTTAAAAAGATGATTATAACAATTAGTTATCTGAGTTAGGTAGAGTGGTGATTATTTTATTTTATTAAAAATTAAAAAAAATTTTTTTATTTATTATTGAGACAGAGAGAAACAGAAGCATGAGCAGGGGAGGGTCAGAAAGAGAGGGAGACATAGAATCCGAAGCAGGCTCCAGGCTCTGAGCTGTCAGCACAGAGCCCGATGACGGGCTTGAGCTCACGAACCGCGAGATCGTGACCTGAGCCGAAGTCGGCCGCTCAACCAACTGAGCCACCCAGGCGCCCCAAGTGATGATTATTTTAGAAATCACTTCTTCTGCAATTTGCCATCATGATGGTTGAGATGTAGAAAGTGTGAGTAAGCAAATATATCATGCAACTTTGGAAGTTGCGGGGCAGTACAGATGGTTGACATCAGCGATGTTTTTGAGCTTTTATGCCTTACAATTTAATTACTACATAGGTACAGAAAATGAAGGCAGACAATATTTTAATAATATTGCATTTTTTACCTTATTGAAAACTTATAGTTTGTAGAGTTATTCTCTATATCCGAATAAATCTCGCTCTTTTGTATCTTTTATTCCTTTTGGTATGATTGATGACGGTTGATATGATTTGATATGATATGAATGATAGTTATCAACATTAAAGCTTTGAAATAACATTAAAAGGAGTTCAATGATGTTTTAAAATATGTAGATGATGCCTGCCTAAATAACTTTAATATATTTTTCCTTAATTCATTAATAGTTATTATGCTATTTTATTTTGTTATTCTACTGATTTCAGTATCGAATATTAAAGAAAGTTTGCACCTGCAAAATTCCTAATAGTCAGAAGTACCATTTTGAATAAGAAATTTACTTTTCTGTAGGAGTGAATGTTGAATGCCTAAGCCAATAGATCGCTAAATATTCCTTAAAAAAACACATCACTTAATTCAAAGTTCATGAGTTTTCCCTTGAGTAAAGTGACAATGATAACTGTCCTAAAATTAGCTAGTTGTACTGTAAGTGGGATATTTTTGAACCCAAGGAAAAACTTTAATCCTAAGTGAGCACCTTCATCAGCTTTATTCATTTGGTAAGAATGTCCAACCTCAGAGCTATTCTCAGAGCTATTACCAGCCCTTTTGCTGGTAACTCTAAATTGGCCTTTAAAAAAAAATTAAATATTAATTTAATCAGTCTTTTAAATAAGGATCTCTGAGGAAAGTGTATGTAAAGGTCTGAAAAAGTTAGGAGCTCTTAATTAATTTACAAAAGTTAAGTCTTTAGGGGACAAAGTTGAATCAGCATGTTTTACAGTGTCATTGACTTATGGTTGTATGCCTGTCCCTTCTCTCCTCCTCAGTTGTGCAGGGTTTTCTGTTCCAGGCTAGCATTTCTTATTAAAACCATAGGATTGTTTATTTAGAGAGCATCTTACTTTCGTTGCTGAGTTCTCTTTACATTTTGAGCTGGTTAAAATAGGTGAACCCTCCTATTTTAAAAGCTACTTAGCTTTATGTAGCTTGCATTCATTGGGAGTATGAATCCAGGCTTTATACCTCTCTGGCCTGGTGACCTTGAGCAGGTACCTCTTTGTGCTTAATGAACCAATATTGATACATTATTATTAACTAAAGTCCATGATTTACCTTAATAATATATATATCCATTCGTTGGGTTATATATATAGTTCTATTGGTTTTGACAAATGTATAGTGTCACATATCCGCCATTATCGTATCATATAGACTAGTATGCTCTAAAAATCACTATTTGTAAAATGGACTTGCAAACGTCATTTTGAGGATTACTTTAAATAATGAAATAATGCAGGTAAGTTGTTAGGAACAGAGCTGTGCAAGTAGGTTATAATCAATCAAATGTTTGTTGTTTTTCTGTTTCTGCAGTTTCTTTTCTTTTTTTTAATTTAATGCTTATTTATTAATTTTGAGAGAGAGAGCAAGCAGAGGAGGGGCAGAGAGAGAGAGAGAGAGAGGGAGAGAGACAGAATCCCAAGGAGACTTCACGCTGTCAGCGCACAGCCCAGTGTGGGGCTCGATCCCACAGTGATTGTGACCTGAGCAGAAATGAAGAGTTGGATGCTCAACCAGCTGAGCCCCCCAGCCTCCCCTGCTTCTGCAGTTGCTTCTTTTCGCTCTTTCCTGCTCCTGCTACTGATGTTGTTACTGTAGATGGTCCCAGACTTAGGATGGTTTGACTTAGACTTTTTTGACTTTATGGTGGTACTAAAGTGATACACATTCAGTAGGAACTATACTTCAGATTTTAAAGTTTGCTCTTTTCCCGGACAAGTGGTATACTGTGCGGTCACCTCTCGTGATGCTGGGCAGTAGTGTTCTATTGCATGAATACGCCATAATTTATCCATTGATCTATTAATCACCATTGGTTTGTTTTCAGTTTTGGCTGCTATGAGTAAGGCTACCGTGAAAATTAATGTATGAGGTTTTTAGTTGACTTATGTTTTTCGTTCTCTCAGATAAAACTGCTAACCTGATTTCCAAGTAGTTGTACAAACTTTGTATTACTATCCGCAGTATATGAGAGTTCATACCGCTTCATAGCCTCACTGACTTGATATTATGAGTTAAACAATTATTTTAGCCATTGAAGTTGTATCTCACTGTAGTTTTATAAAGTAAGAATAGACTTTATTTTTTTAGAGCACCTTTAGGTTTTAAAGAAAAATTGAGCAAAAAGTATAGAGAAGTCCCAAATTACCTCCCTTCCCACCCAGTTTCCCCTATTATTAACATATTGCATCAATATGGTATATTTGTTATAATTGATGAGCTAATATTGATACATTATTATTAACTAAAGTCCATGATTTACCTAAGTATCCATTCTTTGGATTATATATGTAGTTCTATGAGTTTTGACAAATGTAGAACATCACATATCCACCATTATAGTATTGTATAGAATAGTATGTCCTAAAAATTTTCCTGTTCTCCATCTATTTTTCTCTCCTTCCCTCCCCTGAACCTTTGGTACCACTGATCTTTTTACCATCTCTTTAATTATGCCTTTTCCAGAATGTCAGATAGTTGGCCTTTTAGAAGGACGTCTTCCACTTGGCAATGTGCATTTAAGGTTCCTCCATGTCTTTTTTGTGGCTTGATGTCATAGTTCTGTGTTTCTTGATGACTAATGATACTATCATTTTATATGCTTATGGCCCATATATATATATACATATATACACACACACACACATACATATACATATATGTACATATGGCCCATATACATACATATACATATATGTACATATATGTATATATGGCCCATATATATACATATACATATACATACAAAGACTCTTTGTAAAGGGAGTCTTCTTTACAAAGAAGACTCTCTTTATAAAAAATAAATAAAATATAAAAGTTTATTTATTATTTGGGGGGTGGGGGAGAGGCAGAAAGAGTGGGAAGAGAGAATCCCAGTCTGTACTGATAGCGCGGAGCCTGATGTGGGGCTCTGTTTCCTGAACTGTGAGATCATGACCCGCCCCAAAATCAAGAGCTGGGCGCTCAACCAACTGAGCCACCCAGGCGCCCCTATATATCTTTTTATGTAAAGTATTTGTTTAATGCTATTACATTTAAAAAGAAATAAGGTTATTTGCCATCTTATTATTAAGTTGTAAGAGTTCTTTTAAATTTGGGATACAAATTAATATTTTACATTCTAGATACTTTTAATATTCTGGATATAAAATACATTTTTCTACTCTGGATACAAATTGAAAAACGTTGTTTTTTGGTACATGCATAATTAGGATGTCTTCTTAATATCACGAGGATGAAGTCCCTTCTCACTGTAAAATATCCCCCTATCTTTTATAGTAGTCTTTGTCTTGGTTCTCATGGCATATCTTTTTGTATCCTTCAATTTTCAACCTATTTGTGCCTTTATATTTAAAACAGTAATGGTAGATAGCATATAGTGGGGCCAGTCTTTAAAAATGTAGCCTTTACAGTCTCTGTCTCATGAATTGGAATGGTTAGTTCATTTAAATTTAGTGTAATTATTGATATGGCTGGTTGGCTTTAAGTGTACTTTCGTGGTATTTGTGATCATCGGTACTTTTTTTTTTTTTCCCCATTCCGTTATTGTCCTGTTTTCAGCTATTCATTTAAAAAGTTATGAGGGTGGCTCAGTTGGTTAAGCATCTGACTTTGGCTCAAGTCATGATCTTGCCGCGGTTCGTGAGTTCTACCCTCGTTGGGCTCTGTGCTGACAGCTCAGAGCCTGGAGCCTGCTTCGGATTCTGTGTCTCCATCTCTCTCTGCCCCTCCCCTTCTCATGCTCTGTCTCTCTCTCTCTCAAAAATAATAAACATTAAAAAAATAAAAAACAAAGAAGACTCTCTTTATTAAAAAAAATAAATTTTTCTCTTGAATTCTTAGCTGTGTATCCCTTGTTAGTTTTCTTTATTGTTCTAGGGCTAAAAATGTGCATCCAGACCCTGTCAAAGTCTACGTAGAGTCAACAAGAAACTGCTTCACACAGGACCTTTCCCACACTCTACTTCCCACGTTGCAAATCTAATAATTAAAAAATAGTATAATTCAATTTAACCCTGCCCCAATTCCTTGTGATGCTGTTGACGTAGTTCTGCATACATTAAACCCCACCTTCCAGCGTCGTTAATTTTACTTTAAATAGATTGTAAGAGAAAAACACTGTTTTGTATTTCTTTGCTTATTTACTATTTCAGGTACTCTTCGTTCTTCTGGATCTGAGTTTGTATCAGGTATAATTTCCTTTCATTCTCAGGAACAACTTTTATTACTTCTTGTAGTGCAGTTCTAATGGTGACAACTTCTGTCAGCTTTTCTTTTATCTGAAATGGTTTTTCTTTTCCCCTCTCAGCACGTCTAAGTTCTTATTCCTTTGTCCTCTGGCCTTTGTTGTTTCTCTTGAGGAGCAAGCAGTCCTTCTTACCATTGTTTCCCTGTAGGTAATGTCTCTTTTCTTCTGGCTGTTCCTAATATTTTCTCTTTATCTTTGGTTTTCAGCAGTGAGGCTGTAATATGCCTAGATGTTGTTTTCTTTGTCTTTATTCTGCTTAGCGTTCACGGAGCATCTTGGATCTCTAAGTTAGTGGTTTTTATTTTTTATCAAACTTGGGAAGTTTTTGGCCATTTTTTCTTTAAATATTCTCTCTCTCCTTTCTTATTCCCCCCTTTAGGTGTATTATACTCTTTGATTTTTGTCCCACAGGTTCCTTAAGTTTTGTGTATTTTTCATTAATTCTTCAATCTTTTTTTCTCTCAGGTCACTTGGGTTAGATAATTTCTATTGATATGTCATCAAATTTACAGACACTTTCTTCTGTCATTTCAAACTGTTAAGCTTATCAAGGGATTTTTTTTTCCCTTTCAGTTATTATTATTTTCCATCTTGGAATTTCTGCTTGTTTCCTTCTTACAATTCCACTTCGCTGCTGAGATTCCTTTTCTGATCTCTCCTTAAATTCATTTTTCTTTAATTTTTTGAATATATTTTCCTCTAGTTCTTTCAAGTATTTATATTAACTGCTTTAAAGTCTAATATGCTAAGTAGGTTCATCTTGGGCCTTAATAACTTCTTTTATGTATTGGTTCCTGCCTATAGACATTTTTCTTTTTTTCATATTTATTAATTTCTACATGAAGGCCATTGTGGATGATGCATTTTAGAGAACTCTAGATTCTGTTGTCTCCTTCCATAGAATAGTGATTGTTGTTGCTGTTGTTGTTGCTGTTTTGGACTGTTCAGTTATTGGTCAATTACCTCTAACTTGCGTAAACTTGGTTTTACATTCTATTAAGGCAAACATGTGGAAAGCCAAAGATATTTCCCACACTCCTCCAATATGGCGGGCTCTAATGTACAAACCCTGTCTCTTCTGCAGATCTTATAAAGATTTGCTTTTAGGTTTTATTGGGCAGGTTAAAGCCTAAAGTGTTTCAGCTGGACGCCCAGGCATTTCCAAGTTCTTAGGAAGGTGTCTGCACAGTTTGCTTGGGTTGGGCCTTCAGTATCTTACAGCACTATTTAATCTGTGGTATCCATTATATTTTCTATCTCATAGCAGCCGTGTTTTGTTACTTACCAAGAGCCTGCACCCAGTGCTCCAGATGCACACACACATCCCAGCCTGTGGTCAAGGACTGGCGGGGGTCCCTGCTGGCAGTTCCCACATCCCTGGTGCCCTGTACTTAGGATTCTAGCTTCTTCAACTGTCCTGAACTCTGACCTTCACCTTCCCGTTTCAGTGGCGCTTTGGGGCTCTACTTAGACTCCAGTTGTGGCCATGCAGAGAGCCAGAATGATAGTGGAGCTCAGCTTATGAGGATGACCGTATTGTACTGCCTATTTTCTTTTCTTTCTTTTTTCTTTTTATTTTTTTGTGAGCGAGAGAGAGACAGAGACAGAGAGACAGAGGGAGGGAGGGAGGATGAGGGGCAGAAGTTGAGAGAGGAGACAGAGAATCTTAAGCAGGCTTCATGCCCAGGGTGGAGCCCGATGTGGGGCTCCATCTCACGACCCTGAGATCATGACCTGAGCCAAAGTCAAGGTTAGTTGCTTAACTGACTGAGCTACCCAGGTGACCCCCTACATTGCCTATTTTCTAATACTGGGAATAGGTACCTTATCCATTTTATCCCATTCTGTAGTTAACAGTGGGAGGTGAGTTCGATACTACTTACTCTATTACAGCCTGAAGTAGAGCTCCATGGCTCTTAAGTTTGAAATCCATAGTGTATATACTGAACCCAATTAAAGAAAACTTAAATGTTGTTTGAAGTCAGACTTACTGGGAGGTCAAACAAATTAGTAGTCTTATATTCTGTCTTTCAATTTCAGTCTTTGTGTAAGCCTGTTTACTGCTTTTTCATATGCATCTAGGTATGTGTATATAGATGCACACATATGTAGGTACGTCTATATATCTATATCTATATCCGTATATAGATATTTCTATAAACCTATGTATCTATATCTTGTATCCTGTATTGTGTTTATACACTATATTAGTAAGATTGATTCTATGGTCTAATCATGATAATTCATCATGATTCATGATGAATTAGAGGGCAGAAATATAGAGCTATTCTGTGGTATCAAGGTAAGAGTTTCCAGAAAAGAGAAACTCCTTTATTTTGAGATGCTCTTTTATTATTATTATTTTAGGATGGTAGTGGAGAAACTTTCTTTTTAATACTACCCTTATAATAATTTGGTGTTCACTCTCTTAACCAAGTTATCAAATGTTACATTGGCAATATGGGGACAAACGAACCTCTTCCTAATAAGATGGAATGAAAAATGATATAACATCATGTTAGTGTTAATCCTGTCAAAATCTAGTAAATCTAGTCTTCCAGAAGCATCAGACAAATCCAACCTGAGGGACATTCAGTAACTGGCTATACTCTTCAGAAATGTCAAGGTCAAGAAACACAAAGAAAGGCTGTTCCCGATTAAAGGAGATATAGTTGATATGATAACTAAGGGCAGTGCGTGCTCCTGAATTGGATCTTGGACTAAAAAACTAGCTCTAAAGGGCATTATTGTGATAATTTATAAAGCTTGACTATAGACAGTGCATTAAGTAATATTATTGTGTTACATTTCCTGATTTCGATAAGGGCTGTGATGTTAAAAGATAGCATCTTTGTTTTTAAGGAAATATACACTGAGTTTTTTAGGGATAGAGAAGCATGTTGTCTCTAGCTTTCTCACAAATGCTTCCGAAAATAGTTTTATGTACATCTGTAAGTAGATATAGACACAAAAAATTGATAAAGCACATCAGGCCAAATATAAACAGCTTGTGAATCTGGATAGAGGGCATATGGGAGCTCCTGTTATTGCAAATTTTCTTTAAGTTTAATATTATACCAAAGTAAAAAGTTATAGCAGAAAAATCAAATTTAGATACATCTCTATGGTTGCAAGACCAGAGATCCATCAAGCTTACCTAAAATAAAAATGGATACAAAGACTTTCAAATTCAAGTATGCCTAGTGTCATGGAGACTATTAGGGCCTGAGTTTGCTTACTTCATGTTTCAGATGCTGTGTGGTGTCTAGTCTTTGCAGTGTTGGTGTATTTGCTTTGCTGTCTTCTGTATCCTGGATTTATCTGCTTTCTCTAGGTTGTTGCCCCTCTATAAATTCTTCCTCAAAGTCACTAACATGCTGTCCTACTTCAGGTTCTTGAGAGAGAATTATCACAGTTATTCTCCAGCTAATGGGTTGCTTAAACATATGTCAGGTGTCTATTCCTAATCTAGTCAACCAGGATTGAGGTGGAGCAGATGGAGAAGGTGGGTTGAAACATGCAACATAGTTCCATGGCGTTTAGGACTTACCCTCAGGAGCCTAGGGTATAATAAATTCTCTCGAAGGCGGTGTGGAAAGATATGGCAGTGAATTGTGTCCCTGTATCCGCCCAGCTTGCTTATATTGCTTTTTGAGTGCACTTCTTAATAGACTTCTAAAATGCTTCGTCGAGGCTCTTCACGTGAACTTAGATCACCCAGCCCCCTTTCTGCTAAAGTGAGGAAGAAGTATGATGGGAGTTAGAGGCAAGAGAGTGGAAACATTCAGAATTTCTTTGTTTCGTATAGTAAATGGATGACTGCTTCCCTCCCCACCACTGAGTGTTTAACAAATCATGAATCTCTGATAACTTTTGTTGTAAAACTTTTAAGTTTCATTTAACTATGTTGATTTGATCATGCATGTTTATGTCAAGTTCAGATTCATTATTTAAAAAAATTATTTTTAATTTGATTTAAATCCAAGTTCATTAACATATAGTGTGATAATAATTTCAGGAATGGAATTTAGTGATTCATCCTTACATATAACACCCGGTGCTCATCAGTGCCCTCCTTAATGCCCATCACCCCTTTAGCCCTTTTTCCCACCCAACACCCGACCAGCAACCCTCAGTTTGTTCTCTGTATTTAAGAGTCTCTTATGGTTGTCTCCCTCTCTCTGTTTTTATATTATTTTTTGCTTTCCTTCTCTTATATTCATCTGTTTTGTTTCTTAAATTCCATCTATGAGTAAAATCATATGTTTGTCTCTCTGTCTGACTTATTTCACTTAGCATAATATACTCTAGTTCTATCCACATTGTTGCAAATGGCAAGATTTCATTCTTTTTGATTCCTGAGTAATATTCCATTGTGTGTGTGTGTGTGTGTGTGTGTGTGTGTGTGTGTGTATAGACATACCACATCTTCTTTATCCATTCATCCACTGATGGACATTTGGGCTCTTTCCATACTTTGGCTATTGTTGATAGCACTGCTTTAAACAATGGAGTGCATGTGCCCCTTCAAATCAGCACACCTGTATCCTTTGGATAAATACCTAGTAGTGCAATTGCTGGGTCATAGGCTAGTTCTATTTTTAATTTTTTGAGTAAACTTCATACTGTTTTCCAGAGTGGCTGCTCTAGTTTGCCTTCCCAACCGCAGTGCAAAAGTTCCTCTTTCTCCACATCCTTACCAACATATGTTGTTTCCTGAGTTGTTAATTTTAGCCATTCTGACAGGTGTGAGGTTTTTTGGTTTTGACTTATTGATGTTGAGCATCTTTTCATGTGTCTGTTAGCCATCTGGATATCTTCTTTGGAAAATTGTCTGCTCATGTCTTTTGCCCACTTCTTCAGTGGATTATTTATTTTTTGGGTGTTGAGCTTAATAAGTTCTTTGTAGATTTTTGGATACTAACCCTTTATCTGATATGTCATCTGCAAACATCTTCTCCCATTCCATCAATTGCCTTTTAGTTTTGTTGATTGTTTCCTTTGCTGTGCAGAAGACTTTTGTCTTGATGAGGTCCCATTTTTGCTTTTGTTTCCCTTGCCTCTGAAGACATGTCTAGTAAGAAGTTGCTGTGGCCAAGGTCAGAGAGTTTGTTGCCTGTTTTCTCTGTGAGGATTTTGATGGCATCCTGCCTTACGTTTAGTTCTTTCATCCATTTTGAGTTTACTTTTGTGCATGATGTAAGAAAGTGGTCCAGGTTCATTCTTCTGCATGCTGCTGTCCAGTTTTCCCAACACCATTTGCTGAAGAGACTGTCTTTTTTCCATTAGATACTCTTTCCTGCTTTGTCAAAGATTAGTTGGCCATACATTTGTGGGTCCGTTTCTGGGTTCTCTATTCTGTTCCATTGATCTGAGTGTCTGTTTTTGTGCCAGTGTACTGTCTTGATGATGACAGCTTTGTAATACAGCTTGAAGTCCGGGATTGTAATGCTTCCAGGTTTGGTTTTCTTTTTCAACGGTACTTTGGCTATTCGGGTCTTTTCTGGTTCCATACAAATTTTAGAATTGTTTGTTCTGGCTCTGTGACGAATGCTAGGGTTATTTTGGTAGGGATTTCATGGACTATGTAGATTGCTTTGGATAGTATCAAGATTTTAACAATATTTGTTCTTCCTATCCATGAGCTTGGGATGTTTTTCCATTTCTTTGTGTCTTGTTCAATTTTTTTCATAAACTTTCTATTGTTTTCAGATTATAGATCTGTTACCTCATTGGTTAAGCTTCTTCCTAGGTATTTTATGGTTTTCAGTGCAGTTGTAAATGGGATTGATTCCTTGATTTCTCTTTCTACTGCTTCATTATTGGTGTATAGAAATGCCCCATATTTCTCCTGTTGATTTTATATTCTGTGACTTTGCTGAATTCACGTAGTAATTCTGGTAGTTTTTTTGGTGGAGACTTTTGGGTTTTCCAAGTAGAGTGTCATGTCATCTGGGAAGAGTGAAAGTTTGACTTCTTCCTTGTGATTTGAATGCCTTTTATTTCTTTTTGTTGTCTGATTGCTGAGGCTAGAACTTCCAGCACTATGCTGAATAACGGTGGTGAGAGCAGACATCCCTGTCGTGTTCCTGACATTAGGGGTCATTACTCTTTTTTAACGTTTATTTGTTTTGAGAAGTGGGGAGAGGGTGTGCGTGAGCAGAGGAGGGGCAGAGAGAGAAGGAGAGAGAATCCAAAGCAGGCTCCTTGCTGTCAGTCCAGAGCCTGATGTGGGACTTGATCCCATGAACTTGGCTTGAGCCGAGATCATGACTTGAGCCTAGATCAAGAGTCAGATGCTTAACCTACTGAGCCACCCAGGCACCCCAGATTCATTACTTTTTTGAAACACGAATTGAAGAAATATAAAGTATATTTCAAAAATTTTCAAGAGATTATTTTGACAGTATATTGCTAATATTAGAAAATTTTCCTGAAGGTTGTAGACTAATTCTTTTGAGTACCTACTTTGTGTCCTGAGTATAGTTACTTAAATGATATTACTGAAAGTAAGCTTCACAACTCATTGAGGTAAGTTTGACTAGCAGGAGAGGAAACAGAATCTCAAAGGGCGACTTGCCCAAAGTCACAATAGTTAATATAGTGACATTAAAATCCAAAGTAGAAATGAGGTCTATTAGACTCCGGTGTATATATACTCTTGCAAATGGTAAGGAATCGGGTGGTCAAATATTTTCACATTTTGAGATAAGCAGTTTTTATGTTATTTGTCTTAAAACCTGTCACTATTATTATTTTAATTTTGAGATGCACCCATTATTATCAACAGTCTGGTTACATTTTGGCTGGCTTTGCTCAGAGCACTGGTATAGTATGTTTTGGTTTGAGGAGGATAGGAGTTGTTAATGAATGCTTGAAAGGAGGTAGAGTGACTACCTCAAGGTAGGGTCTGTGATTCTAGGAGACAGAACTGGATGATCTGTTAAGAGAAATGTACAGTTACCAGTAATATGCCATAATTGTGGACATCCACTCTCAAATGGTCACCTTCAAGTATGAAGGTAAAGAAGAGTAGTTTTAATGAGCGTGTAGATATGTGAAAAGAAAAAAAGTAAACAGGTTGAATAGAGACTCAAATTAAAACTAGTAAACAAAGGCTAAACTACTGAGTGGCTTTAGCAAAATTTAAGATGACTTTTTTTGAGGGGCCGAGTGGGGTGAGGATAACTGATAAATCTGTATTTAGTACTCTTGATTTTGCCTATCAAGTGAAATTTATCTGAAGGACTTAGTTAGCTTAGAAGTAATCAAAGAATGTAACCAACATGTTGGTAAAATGATGCTAGACCAGTGGCTAGAAGGAAAAAGTGGAAAAGGACACTTTCACATCAGGAATTATTTTAATTGAATTGTGTACTTTTGCCAAAGGGAAAAGTATGTGAATAACACCTTTGAAATGTTTTTCTTGAAGTTGGACATAAAAACAAAAATGATAGAAGCTAAATGCCATGAGGAGAAGCTGAAACTGCAGCAGAAACATGATGCCGATGTTCAGAAGGTAGGGTATCTACCATTCATTCTTTCATTAACATTGAATACTCGGAATATTCTGGGTCTTGTGACCACCCATCCCACCGTCCACTATGTAATAGTTTGTGTTATAAATAGAATTTGCTAACCTAGTATTTTGGCAAAAGTCGGATCTTTTTACTTCATTTTCTAAACAAATGTGTTTATGTAAATCCTTACAGTTTCCACTACCTTTCAGTTCTTCATCTGTTGTTTGAAGGCTGGCCTTCTTAGAGTCCTTAATCTGCATCCAAGCATTACCTTTCGTAAAAGCTGAAGTAAGACATCAGCTGTACACACCAGTGTTTGGTTTAGTCTGATATTCTTTTCGGTTTTCTGGAAATTAAAATTTGCTTTTTAATTTAAAAAGGAACTTTTGGATTTAGTTCTGTTTGTAATAGACTGCATGCATTGTGTTGGTAGCACTGAATGTAGGCTTCTTTTTTTTTCAGTAGCTCATTGGGATTTATGCCTTTTAATGCTTCCATTGGTATTTTTAAAGAAAACTTATTTTTATTCTTAATGGGCACAGCAACAGTAATCAATTTATGATTATCCTACATGGAATTTGAAAAATTAGTATATTTTAATATTGACTTAAAAAATTGAGTGATACGTAGATCTATATTTCAGTATATAAAGATTCATCCAAATTGAAACTTGGCATTTACTGTTTCACCACTAAGCCTGATTCTGCCACACATCACATATCCAAGCTCTCTTAAAAGCTGAAAATATATCCATATTTAGTCAGGTGCCTATTTGGCTCATTTTCTTTCAAGGCAACAAGAAGGAAACCACTGATTGAAAATTAGAAAGAGAAAAAATATCGAATCCTTTTCCTTCTTCTTTGTCCTTTCCCATTCACATTTTAAAGGCCAGTATTACTTTCTGCTCTTAGTAGAATTTTACCTTAGCTCAAATTGGTTAGATAGAAATAGCTCTCTATCACAAATATGTTAGAGATTTGGTAATGTAATTTTAATATGACATAATATATATCCAAATGAAATAGAATCTATTGACGTATAAGATAAATAAATATAAAAATGTATTTGGAAAATCACGGTAATAGAGTTTGAAATAGACTTCTTGGTATGTCCGTTACAAAGATCAATTCTAAGAAAAACACTTAGTAATAAAATTCTTTCCAGGAATTTCTCCTTTAAAATAAATTCTGCATGAAAAAAGAAAGCAATGCAACTGGTTTGAAATGCCAGGTAAAATATAAATAAAATCCTTGACCTTACTCCAGGTTTGGAAAGTATATTCATCAATTTGTTGCTTGCATGGCATTTTCTAAGTGTCAAGAGTCAGAGAGGAATAAAATTAGAGCGTTGTATCTGTTTGTGTACATTCTTTTCCTTTTTTGCTTCTTTATGGACTTTAGGATCAAACTAGCTCCTTTTCTCATTTACAAATCATTCTTAGAGGTGGAACTAAAACCATGAAAGGTAAAGTAAAATGCTGGTGAAAAAAAAAAAGGCACTAAGAAAATTTCGTTAGACGTTGGTGAATAACCTTCGTGCCAATATTTTTTTAAGCTGAATTTGAGTGTGTAGGAAATATACTCCAACCATAAGAAAAGTGGATATTCATCCTGCCTCAGTTTGGTTTTCTTTTTTCCCCTTTGTTAGCACATTTTTTGTTCTACTTGCTAACTACTGCATTTTGGTTATTTCTCTAATGTGTGTGTAGATGTGTTTAGGAGGATAAAATCATGATTAAATCCTAATAAATGATTCATTTAGAACTTCTGATAGAATACAATTAATGATGTAAAATATTCATGCCATTTTTGACTTATTTTGAACTGACTTTTTGGATTCATAATAGTAGAGCTAGGTCTAAAAGAAGCCTATTACAGCTCATCTTCCCATGTGTCTGGGGATTCTTGTTATTGTGCATGAAAATGAAAGGACACCAGAGGGAGGATCCAGCGGTCCGCTTATCTGCAGGTGTTCTGTCCCAGTGCAATAGGGGGTGGGGGTGGGGGATTGTGGTGCACCAACACGCCAAGTTTCTGGCGGCTTCTCTATGCTTCTTTATGACATGCTTTAATCTCTGAATTATATTTTAGAGAATCACTTAATTGACTATTTATATTATCCTTGAAAATTGATACATGAAAATTGAAAGCTGATGACATATTTCTTTCAGTAATCAATTATTCTAGTGTGTTTTGTATTTTCTTAATGTACGAGAATATAGTTTTTATATCCTTTTTTGGAAATGCATTTATGGGATTAACTGAGATAGACAAGAAAAAATATTGTGCTCATTTTAAAAGTTATGTGTTCTATATATAAAAAACAGTTTACTGAAACATTTTAAATTTATTTGCAGATTTTAGAAAGAAAGAATAATGAAATAGAAGAATTGAAAATTTTATACAAAAAGAAACAAAATGAAATGGAGGAGACTATTAGAAAACTTGAAAAGAAAGGTGATGTTGTATTGTTACATCAATTTTTTAAAAGCATTTCCATTTTATTTTAATGGTTATCTAAAGTAAAATTTTATTTCTGACCTTTAATATGAGATGGGGATGTTTATGGGGGCTTCCATATGACTGAGTAAAAACTGTGTGTGTGTGTGTGTATATGGGGTGTGTGGTGTGTGTGTGTATATCTGTATATTGTATGTAGTATGTATGTGTGTGTATGGGGTATGTGGTGTGTGTGTATGAGTGGTGTATGTGTGGGTATGTGTGGTGTGTTGGTATGTTTGTGTGTATATATGTGTGCATATGGGGTATATGTGTGTATGTGAGTGGTGTGGTGTGTGTGGTGTGTTTATATGTAGGTGTGTATGTGGTGTGTGTATGTATGTGTGCATATGGGGTCTCTGTGTGTGTATGAGGTATGTGGTGTGTGTATGTGTGGTGTGTGTGTGTTGTGTTTATATGTAGGTGTGTGTGTGTTGTGTGTATGTATGTGTGCGTATGGGTGTATGTGTGTGTATGGGGTATGTGGTGTGTGTGCGTGTGTGTGTGTGTGTGTGTGTGTGTGTGATGGTGGCAGTGGTGGTTGGTTTGATTAGGGATTGGATGAATCTGTCACTGTTCTGCCTACCTCTTCCCTCTCTCTCCTTATCAGACTGGGCGGCCATGGGTGGGGTCATGGATCAGAGCTGCTGGCTGTCACAGGGAAGTCTAGGGAAATCCCTCCTCTTGGCCTAATAAAATTCATTACATTTCAGGGTCTACTTTCAGCCTTGTGGTATATGCTGGTGTTGTGACTGACAGAACAAACATTTAAAAAGTATTCCCCATTTACACTTTCATTACAAGGAAAAGAAAGCATATAATCAAGTGTTAAATTGACTATGACTATAGGACTATAGGTTAAAACATTGAAATGCATCAGGCAGTCAGAGAGAGTTCTGAAAATCTGTTTTAGCAAAAGGAACCTTAATAACAGTTTTGTAAGATTTGATCAGGTGGAGGGAGGGGCTCCAGGTACTGGGACAGGAATGCTGTGCTGTCAGGTATGGGGAGGACGCGGGAGAGCCCTTGAGCTGGAGCGGACTTCCATCCCGTACACGAGGAGAAAGATTGAAAAGGGCCAGACAGGGGACCTTCAGCATGACCTTGAATTTCAGATTTAGACGTTCCAAGCTTATCCTGTAGGTGCTGGGGAGTCAGAGAAGATTTTTGAGAGGTGAGTCTTAGAATCTCATGTTTTAGGAGGAGCAGCCTGGTAACGGTGGGTGTACCAGACAAGGTGAGGCTGGTTTGTCGTCTGTCGTAATAGAGGTGGCGTGGAGAGAGAGAGCGAGAGCGGATTCTTCTACTTATGAGAAACATAGGCTCTAACCCCAGCCCTGCTGTTCAATGTCTGCTCTTTGACATCCCGAAGTTTCTTGGCCTCGGCTTACTCATTATGAAATGGTGAGGTTGGAGTAAATAATAGATAAAGTCCCGTCCAACTCGAGAATGTTCTGCTCCCATGCTTCTGGAATTTGGCATGTGAGCTACTAAGGACCCAGAATACCTGAGTGATGGTAGGGGCGATGGGAGGTAGTGAGAGTGGAACTGAAGAAGACATTCTGGAGGATTTTGCGAACAGTGAGATAGAATCAGTGGGAGAGGTTTCTGTTTAGGGTTTCTGTATGGAACTCGCTGTCTCCCAGACCACCAAACCGGAGTGTTTCTGAGAGAATAATGCCCTTGAAACTTAGGGCGGCAATTACATATATAAGTTAACTAACGAAGCAGATATTTTTAGGTTTATTTCCAGACTTACATCTTGGTGAAGGTAATTAGAAATTTGTTCAGGTTCCTTTGCCAAATATCAGTGGCTACAAAAATAGTTAAAATTTTTTTCTAGGTTTTCGTTTCTTATGCTGATTCAAACCAGGCAATTTAAACATGCCTAAGATTTAAAAATAATATTTCCTAAGGCTTTTTGAATTGCAAACAGATCTCAGTTTTAATTTTGGAATTGTGAAGTAAAACGTTGTCAGTTGCTAAAGGCTAATATTAGGTTAACTTGCATTCCTCTCCTTTTTCCCCTTTTGTGTTGCGTGGCTAAGATAGATGAGTGAAATAAGTTTCTCTGTAAATGTTTATGAAAATTTTGCTGTCTTAAAGTAAGTGAAGAAGAACATATTCAGTTAGCTAGGAAAAAGTACATTCAAGCAAAACTACAAATGAATTTATTTTACCTTCCAGAAGACATGAGTATATTAAACAAATTTTTACTTATATCAGTAACAGTTTAAATCATTAAAAAATTTTTTAATGTTTATTTATTTTTGAGAGAGAGAGAGAGAGAACGTGAGAGCGAGCAGGGGAGGGTCAGAGAGGGAGAGAGGAAGACACAGAATCTGAAGCAGGCTCTAGGCTCTGAGCTTTCAGCACAGATCCTGACGTGGGGCTCGAACTCATGAACCGTGATATCCTGACCTGAGCTGAAGTCGAATGCTTAACTGACTGAGCCACTCAGGTGCCCCATAAATCATTTTTAATAAGAAGATAGAAATTTAGATGATTTATAAAGGAAATGTTTTATATAATTGAGAGCCTATTTTTGTTTCAGTAACATAAACCTTGGCAATGATTTTAATGTATCTAGGAGTGACAGTATATTGAAATGATGAGTTCCTTCATCTGTTTATTCAGGATACATCTTTTTAAAAATTTTTAACATTTATTTATTTTTGAGAGCCACAGCATGATCGGGGGAGGGGCAGAGAGACAGAGAGAGGGAGACACAGAATCCGAAGCAGGCTCCAGGCTCTGAGCGGTCAGCACAGAGCCTGACGCGGGGCTCGAACTTACAAACTGCAAGATCATGACCTGAGCCGAAGTCGGATGCTTAACTGACTGAGCCACCCAGGTGTCCCCCGGATACATCTTTTTGAGTACTTGCCTGTGTGACAGCGTTATGTCCTGTAGATAAAAAGTTGAGATGTCTTTCTACTTAGGAGATAGGCAAGTAAACCATTATAACATATAAAGTAATAAGTGATTTATTGGAGAAATAGATGAGGTTCCCTGGGAATAAAGAGGAATTTCTGCCATGGCAAGGGGAAGAATCTCGTTGGTGAATGGTTCATAAAGAGGGTGATGCTTGAAGGGCCACCTGGATGCTCAGTTGATTAAGCATCCAGCTCTTGATCTCAGCTCAGGTCGTGGGTCAAGCCCGGTGTCAGGCTCTGGGCTGACAGTGCAGAGCCTGCTTGGGATTCTCTCTCTCACTCTTTCTTTTCCCCTCCCCCACTTGCGCTTTTTCTGTCTCTGTCTCTGTCTCTGTCTCTCTCACACACACACACAAAATAAATAAACATTAAAAAAAGAATAGAAGGTGATACTCGAATGGAGGCCAAGGATAAGTAGGGGTTTTTCAACAAGGGAGAGAGGGGCATTCCAGGTAATAAATGATCTCAGTTAGGCAGTGAATAGATGAAAGAATCTGGCCTCAGGAAGCTGCAGTAGCTTGGTGTGTTTCCAGTACAAGTTTAAAAATATGGAAGTGGTGCGAGATATGGCCAGGAAGCAGACAGATCATGAGGAACTGTTTTCCATATTAAGATTTTTGGCTTTTACCGTTTAGGTGAGGGAAGTCGTAGAAAGATTTCAAGTCTGGCAGTAACAGTGCTGCATGTGCACTGTAGAAAGGCCTCTTCAAAGCCACGGAGGACCCACTTGGAAGGAAATGATATAGAGGCCAGCACACTGTTAAAATTGTCTAGGGAGTGAATAATAATGGATTCAACCAATTCTGTGGTGATAGAAATGGAGAAAAAGCAAGGAAAGAATAGGAGATACTTCAGAAGAGACAATTGAGAAGACTTGCAGAAAAAATGGAATTATCTGTTACCTGGCAAACCATATTTTTTGTCATCATTCTCTTATGAGGTAGCTAGAATTGGTTTAACTATGTTTTTATCATTTTTGACAGTTCAGATCCTTGTACGTGACTGTCAAGTTATCAGAGAGACCAAAGAAAACCAGATTACAGAGCTAAAAAAGATATGTGAACAGAGTACAGAATCTCTGAATAATGATTGGGAAAAAAAGGTAAGCGACATAAAATGGTATTGGAAAATACAAAGGTATAAGCTTCAAAGTAATACATTTAATTATAAAAATATATTCACAGAATATACAGAAAAGTAGGAAAAAAGAAAATAACTTAAAATTCAAGCCCAATTGTCTAGAAATAGCTACTGTTCATGTTTTGGTGTATTCTAGAAGTATAATGGTTTATAAAGTAGGTTTCACTTAGAAAACTTACTTTTGATTAATTCTTGAATTTCATGTTCTGATTTTTTTGTCATAACTTACAGATTTTAAGGAAAATTAGTAGGGAAAAATCAATAGGATAATTTTTGGAAATTATACCTTTTTAATTTTGGATTTTGGCCATTGGGTCATTTCTTTTCTGAAATTTCAGATAATACAATATTTACAGTATAAACTTGTTTTTGATGTAAACAAAACCAGTAGTGGATGGGTTATTCTTGGAGGAGCATTTGATTTAATTAAGAAAATACTTTCATATAATTTACTAGTGCCAAGAGCAATGTAATAAAAATACTTGTTATGAACAAATCTCACATAGTCATATAGTACTTTCACTTAGGAGCCCTTCACCATTAGTTCAGATTACAATGTGGGTTTACAATAAATTATGTTACTTCTTTTGAGGTATTCCATCATAAAGATAACTCATACTGTTAACTCATATTCTCTCAATTATAGTCTGGGTTCAAAATATTTTGCTGGAAGTTATAAATGCCTTTCCAAGCAGACACTGTTGGCCTGAAATAAGTCCTGGTGATGGTAGCTTTAGGACGAGTCCGGGAAGTGCACTGCAGATGTATTACGATGGGTAGAATTAGCTCTTTTCTAGTTTTCTTTGGACAGTTTATGTGTTTTTTTCATTCTCACATTTTGGTTTTGTCTTTTCCATAAGTTTGGCATATATTTGTGTTTGTTGCAGGTGCGTTGTGTCCAGCGCAGGTACCCTTCCTCCCTTTGTCTGAATTCCCTAGTTCCTTACTTTTCAGTGTAAATTGCCAGGTATGAGAAAAGCCTTCTGTGTTCTACTATGCACAAGGGTACATTTTATTCCTTCAGCTGGATTAGCAAATCTTTCTTACAGCTACACGCTAATTGGCAGATATGAATGCCCTGCACACATGATGGGAGGTCTCTCTCATGAAGTCCAGTTGCATGTAAATCGGGGCAGATGGGAGAACGTGGCACAAGCAAGATAGGCACCAAAAATTAACAAGGCGATGATAGCTGTACTTTATGATTTATGCAAGCATTCATTAAAAAAATTATTAAGTGTCTATATGGACAGGTCGTGCAAGTTTGTGCACGTGTGTACATGCGTGTGCACATGTGCGTGGTATGCACCTCTTCAGTCCACCCCCCACAGTACACCACACCGGCTGGTCTTTCTAACACTCTGGTTCCCCCCCTCCCACCCACACACCATGTTTATTTATTATTATTATTTTAATGAATATAATTTATTCTCAGATTGGCTTGCATACAACACCCAGTGCCCATCACCCATTTTCCCTGTCTCCCACCCCACCATCCACCCTTAGTTTGTTCTCTGTATTAAATAGTCTCTTGTGGTCTGCCTCCCTCCCTCTCTCTTTGTATCTTTTTTTTTGTTCCCTCCCTTTCTGCCATGGTCTTCTGTTCAGTTTCTCAAGATCCACGTTTGAGTGAAAACATATGGTATCTGTCTTTCTCTGACTGACTTATTTCACTCAGCATAATACCCTCCGGTTCCATCCACGTTGTTGCAAATGGCATGATTTCATTCTTTGTCATTGCCAAGTAGTATTCCATTGAATATATAAACCACATCTTCTTTATTCATCAGCTGATGGACATTTAGGCTCTTTCCATGATTTGGCTATTGTTGAAAGCGCTGCTATAAACATTGGGGTACACTTGCCCCTGTGCATCAGCACTCCTGTATCCCTTGGGTAAATTCCTAGCAGTGCTCTTGGTAGGTCGTAGGGTAGTTCTATTTTTAATTTTTTGAGGAACCTCTACACTGTTTTCCAGAGCGGCTGCAACACACACCATGTTTAAATCACCCCAGTGATTTCCTGGTAGGAAATTTATAGGATTCTTCATGACCGAGACTCTGGATCTTTTAAGCCTCACCTTCTGTCACAGCCTATGCTGTTTCTTATGCTTTTGGACTAGCTTCACAGAACTTTCTCAGTTATCTGACTCTACCATGCTGTTTCTAATCTGTGGGCCTTTAAAAACATTGAGTTATGATTCACACACCATAAAATTTACCCTTTTAAAGTGTGCAGGTCAGTGGTTTTCATTATATTCACAGGATTGTGTGACCATCATCACTATTTAATTTCTGTCACCCCAGAAAGAAACCCATTAGCAGTCTTCAGGATGGAGGTCATGGCTTGATATTCCAGGTGACCTCCATCCTGAAGAGCCCATCAAGAGTTATCTCATTGGAACAAAACACACTCCTTTCATCTAGGGAATTCTTAAAATTTTTTTTAATGTTTATTTTTGAGAGAGAGAGAGAGAGAGATACAGAGCACAAGCCGGGGAGGGGCAGTGAGAGAGAGGGAGACACAGAATCTGAAGCAGGCTCCAGGCTCTGAGCTGTCAGCACAGAGCCCGATGCAGGGCTTGAACCCAGGAACTGTGAGATCATGACCTGAGCCGAAGTCGGACACTTAACCAACTGAGCCACCCAGGCACCCCTCATCTAGGATATTCTAAGGGGTTTAGGAGCTCTAGCCCAGGAACCAGGGTCAAAGACCAAATATTAGAAGAAAAGATGCTCTTAGTGCTCTTATCACTTAGGACATGACAAGGGGTTTAGCTCTGTGCCAGGAACTGGGGGTGGAGACCAGCATATCTGTTTTCTGTTATTTCACAGGTATATACTGAGGAGTGGAATTTCTGGGTCATATGGTAATTCTGTGTTTAACATTTCGAAGAACTGCCTGACTCTTTTCCAGAGTGGCTGCCCCCATTAACCTGTGGGCTTTTACAATACTTCCCCATCTATTTAGACAGATTCCTGGTTTCTCTGGGTCCCTTCTGGCATGAGGCAACTTACATGGTCAAATGTCCAGGCGCAAGACCCGTATCTAGGAACCTGGGAAACGCTTATGCATCCCCTGTACCCACCACCAAACCCTGGCTAAAGAATGTGTGGGTCCCGTCATGATCAGGGCCCTGGTGGCATCTTGATGGCTTAAGAACCCCTAGCAAGGTTTGTCCTTTAGAGCATGACAAGTAATACTTGCTGCTCAGTTGATCCCTCAGAGGCATGTTTACCCTTTAAAGCCTCCCAGGCCAAATTACCTAGATGCTAACTCATTGCCAGGTTTGGGGAAGCTCACTGTGATATACTGTGCCTGGTGCTTGGTAGACACCAATAGAATTTCTAGATGAATACTTGAGTGTTCGTCATTTCCAGTCAGATTATTGGACTAGATAACACCTGTTCGATCCTCAAACGGGTCAGCTGAGTTAGAGCATCCTTGTTTTTGCCAGTATCCTGTTTACCCTTGCAGGCTCAACTGTAAATTCCCCGGATGAGATGACGCAGACTGACGTACAGACCCTCCTCCAGCTTCCATAGGCATAGTCCCCTTCGAAATCCAGCTTGGGATGCTCCGGAGAAACCACCGTGCACTAGATGTTGTGGATTTTTAATTCTAAGTAGGCATACGTCCTGGGCCCTCCAGGAGACCATAAACATAAAGAAACCACTAGGAACAGGAGTAAAACCACAAAATTCTAAGCGACCCTTTTAGATCACTTATCAGGGTTGACTACATACATCAGTCGACGGCACTGAAGCTGAGGGGCTGTGGGCTTTGCCACTTTCACATGTCACTAAGTGACTGACTTTTGAATACCAGACGTAACATGAGTTTAAAACATACACTTTGGCCAAAGGTACAAATAGCAACATACCAGGGAGTTGGGGGACCACTCAGAAAGAGCCCAGACTGCCTATGTTGAATTTGTGGAACCCAAGGGTCTTCTTCCGTGTGGCTGTTGCTGAGCCATCCTCACTTTTCCTGTTCAGCTGGGGGCCCTTGCCAATAATGAGCACAATCAGGGCCCACATTCTGCCTTGAATGTCCACCATCTCTCCGGGTTTTCCCTGCTAGTTCACTATCTTCTTAGTCAAATCAGACTCTGTGTGCATGTGTTACATCCTTGCGTCTCCTATTCATGAATGGGAGACCAAATCTGTCCTTTAAACTATCCTGGACTTCTTCCCTCCCCATCTATTGAGAGAGCCTGGGGTTGGATGCAGGGACAGGACTCAGAATTTCACTCCCATTGAGATAAGTGAAGGAACTGCCCCCAGGCTGGGAGCACAGGCTTTCAAGTCCCTTTGGAAGCTATCCACTGAACCTTGTTTTCTTTACCTTCTTTTCTTTCTGTAGATATTTTAGAGCTTCATCCATTTAAACGGTGGATATCTAATCTCTATAAAACCTACATACTTGAGGACATGTAGTATCCAGTTCTATTTAGAGAACCCTTTCCCTATTCGACTTATAAATGCCATCTTCACCTCTACTTTTGTATAGATGATGGAATTGGGTAGAAATAGTTTCTTGTTGGGGTGAGGGTGAAGGAGAAAGCATTGTTAACCTTACTCGTGTGCAAAATTTTGTGCAAATGAACTGCAAATCCTGACCGATGATATTCTTAATAGCAATATTACAAACTTTTCTGTTTTCTGATTTCAGGCAAATACTAGTGTTGTTTAGCTGAGGCATTGTGCCATCTGTATGATTATTTACTCTTTCTACCCGAGGTGGAGAATTCCCTTTAATATTCGTTTGTTCATTAAAATTTTCACTTCAGGAAAGTCAAGAGAAAAATGGTTTCTTAATCACATTCTACATTAATATCTTTCCTTTGAATATTTGTGAGTTTTGTATCTTTTGTTGTTCAGGTCACCAAATAAATAAATAGAGAAATAGAGGAAAACTTTTTTTTTCTGAATTGCAAACTAATTTCTTCTGTAATAATAGTGAAAGAATCAATTCTTGAATTCACTGTGTAGCTCCACAATGCCGTGGCAGAAATGGAAAAGGAGAAGTTTGATCTTCAAAAGCGGCACACGGAAAATATTCAAGAGTTGCTCGAGGACACGAACGTACGTCTGAATAAAATGGAGGGTGAATACATGGCACAGACGCAGTCCACGGTGAGGCTTTTTTCCCTTTCCTTGCCATTTTTAGTGACCATCCTATTAATCTCCATGATGCCACGCTTCCCCAATGTGTGCCGTGCATAAATAAATGTGTTATAGAATTAAAAAAAATTTTACCTTCTTACTTGATATAAAATTATATACAACAATGGACACTCTGTTGAAGTTTGCTGTGGGATTTTACTCTGGATTGTTCTGTGCTTTTTTTTTTTGTTTGTTTACCTCCCAGAAGTCTTTACAAATCTTTTTTCTTGTTTTTTCACTGACTTTCAGTTTAGAGATGTTTTTTCTTTCTTTCTTTCTTTCTTTCCTTCTTTATTTCCTTTCCTTTCCTTTTCTTTCTTTCTTCCTTTCCTTTCCTTTTCTTTCTTTCTTTCTTTTCTTTTCCTTTCTTTTCTTTTCTTTCTTTCTTTCCTTTTCTTTTCTTTCTTTCTCTCTTTCTCTCTCTCTCTCCCTCTCCCTCCCTCCCTCCTTCCCTTCCTCTCTTCCCCTCTCCCTCTCTCCCTTTCTCCCTTTCTTTGTTTCCTTCCTTCCTTCTCTCTTTCCCTCCCTTTCCCTCTCCCTTTCTTTCCTTCCTTCTCTGTCTCCCTTCCTCCCCCCCTCCAGCTCTCCCTCTTTCTTTTTTCTTTTCTTTTCTTTTTTCTTTTCTTTTCTTTTCTTTTCTTTTCTTTTCTTTCTTTCATTTGTTTGTTCTTCCTTCCTTCCTTCTTTTTTCTTTCTTTCTTTCTTTTTCTTTCTTTCTTTCTATTTGTTTGTTTCATTTCAACTTGATTGAAGGACCAGACAGAGATATCACATGGGTAAACCCCAAACGTTCCCTTCCTGAGAGGATGCCAAAGAAGGTCACCCTAGTACACAGCAGAGAGACTAGTAATTTCTCTAGGGAAAGATGAAGGAGGCCCCTCAAGAGCCTTCTCAGGGAGTCACTGGTTGCAGAGGAAAGGTCTGAGAGAGTGAGCGTCTTTGGCCTTTGAGAAGCTTAACTGATTTCCTAAAAAATGTAAGCCTGAAACAGGTAGGCTAACGGGTACGTGGACAGGGCTCCTCACATCCGGGCAAGTGTACATCATCAGTCTTGTTCCTAATATATGACGTGACCTCACGGAATGGTAGAGCCTTGTGGCCCAAGCTGAACCGAGGTCTCGTTTTCCACTGACAGCCCACCTGGGCCACGCTGGCTTGGCCCCGTACTTCCTTGAATGTGAAAAGGTGTGGTGTCTGAACACGAGTCAGTTATCCAGGCATATCGTGGAGACCCCGAGACCAGCTCTACGGACTGTGTCACAGGGTTAAAGAAATGAGAAGCAGGATCCATAGAGACTTGGAACTTGGGCGTTCGGGTCTTGCGTGCAAATCCCAGCTTCTCACTAGCTTGAATGCCCCGTAAATCCTTCCAATGTTAATTTTCCTCATCTGCTGGATACCAGTAGTGCAGTGTAATATATATTATTGGAAATTTTAAATAAATTAATATACATAAATTAGTAATGTAATAAGTACTCAACGGAAAAAATTTTAATATCTTTGAAAATGTAACATATAAGAATAATAATCGAGAGACGTATAAATGAGAAAATAATTAAGTCAAAAGGTGAATCAACATTTGTTTGAAGATGGCAGGTTGAAGATCATGTTGGTCTCGATCCCTGCCCACAAAAATGATAAAAAAGGGATAAAGAAAAAGGCATAAACCCAGAAGGACAGAGAGCATTTGACAGTCATACAGTTTTTGGAGTTGGGAGGCTCTAGGTGCAACTGACCTGGCCAGTTCAAGGAAGCAGAACCCGAAGTCAGCGCTGAAGAAATGTCCAGGCAAACTGGATGGCCCCCTGGGTCTTCTAGAAGCGCAGGGCTTGTCAGCATCGGTCACTTCTGGATAGGGGGTCAGGTGGTGCTTCAACACCTTGGGTTCCTAGAAAGTTTGCTTAAGAAGCAGCTTTTTTTTTTTTTGACTTTGAGTGATGGACACACGTGGATTTATTATACTACCACTTCTACTTTTGTATCTGTTTGAAATGTCCCATAATGTAACTTTTTTGATGATAAAATTAACAACCCAAACCAACCAGATCTTTCTGTCCCTCTTCCTCCCACTTCAGGAAGCATGGGGGGGATGGCAACAGAAGACACGAGGTTATTTTCTAAAGGGATTTTTTTTTCCTTTTTCCTTTTTTTTTTTTTTGGACTTCAAAAAACATTTATGTGTTTATTTGAGAGAGAGAGAGAGAGAGAGAGAGAGAGAATCTCAAGCAGGCTCTGCACTGACAGCACAGAGCCTGATGTGGGCCTCGAACTCATGAAGCATGAGATCATGAACTGAGCCAGAATTAGAGTCGACTTAACCAACAGCCATGCAGGCACCCCTATTTTCTGAAGAGATTTCTTACCACAGCAGTTCTCCAGTGCGGTGAGCATGGCCTGGTGAGTCCTTGAGCCTCTTCGGAATCCCGTGAGTTGCCAGACTGTAACTCTCTCCACCCCCCAGTGAAGGAAAAACAACAACTCAGGTCACTTATATATGAAGCTTCCCTCAGATTTTCTCATCTCAGCATTTGATGGCAGAAGACAAGAGAACAACACTAAGAGACAAACAGGAGAGCACCTCAATAACAGTTTCTGGCGCCCTTTATGGTGAGGCTCACCCTCTCCTCCCTGTTGAAAGCATAATAAATCCAAGAGACATTTACAGTCCATTAGAGAAACATGGCAGGCATCATGCTGGCTGCTGGAGCCATAGTGAGGACCAGAAAGTCCTTGCCCACATTCTTGTGGGTGTGACAGCCAATCCGTAACTATAAACGTCCAGTGGTGCTCAGTGCTCTGATGAAAAAGAAGTCAGTGGAAGACATGTGTCGTAAATGGGGCTGATTTGGTCCTCAAGGCTGTGGGAATTGGTTGTTGGGATAAAAGAGATTATAGTGGCTTGTGACCCTCCAGTGGTACAGTTTATAAACAGTATGTCTGGGGTATTAAACTTTCATGGTAGGGAACGATGAGAAGAAAAATATCTAAAAAGCCTTAATTAAGGGGGCAATAATTAGAAGAATAAAAGGTTGGGGCACCTGGGTGGCTCAGTCGGTTAAGCGTCTGATATTGGCTCAGGTCATGATCTCACTGTCGGTGAGCTTGAGCCCCGCACGGGGCTCTGTGCCGACAGCTCAGAGCTTGGAACCTGCTTCAGATTCTATGTCTCCTTCTCTCTCTCCCCCTCCCTGGCCCATGCTCTATCTTTCTCTGTTGCAAAAATAAATAAATGTAAAAAAAAATTAGAAAAAAAAAAAGAAAAAAAAGGATGAGCAACACTGGTGGTAGGGGAGAGGGTGGAGGAAGGTGCTACCATAGGTAAGGCAGTCATGGAAAGCCTTTCTGAAGGTGGTGCTTTTACATGGAGACCTCAGGAAGTACAGGACAGAGCGATGTGATAATCTGGGAACAGCATTTCAGGCAGAAGGAACAGCCAGTGCAAAAATCCTAGCACTGGGATGTGTTGGGCAAGTTCAGAGAACAACAAGGGGGCAGTGCAGACCAAGCACTGGGAGCAGAAGGGGGAGCGGTAGGAAACGAGTTAGGGGACAGATCAGAGAAAACTGTGTGGACCATTGTAGTTGATTTTTTTTTTAAAACAGCTTTATTGAGGTATAATTTATATGTTACAGAATTATTCTAAAGTGTACAATTATATGAATTTTTAGTATATCTGTATTGAATTTTTAATGGGTGGAGCACACGGAAGCGATTCCATCTGGCTAATATTGTGAACATGTCTCTCTGGTCCTGTGCAGAGAAAAAAGTGTGAGGGGCCAAGAACGGGAACAGGGAGACTGATTGGGAAGCTATTATTGTAGCCCAGGTAAGAGTGGGGCTGACTCGGACATGATATCAGCAGCTCGTGATGATGCTCTTCAGCGCAATGCAGAGGCTAGAGGTGGATCAGGTGTTTTGGGGTAAAAAAAAAAAATCAAGAATTTGTTTTTTGGGGCACCTGGGTGGCTCAGTTGGTTAAAGTGTCTGACTTTGGCTTGGGTCATGATCTCATGGTTCGTGGGTTCGAGCCCCGTGTCGGGCTCTGTGCTGACAGCTTGGAGCCTGGAGCCTGCTTCAGATCCTCTCTCTCTGCCCCTCCCCTGCTCACGTTCTGTTTCTCTCTCTCTCAAAAATAAATAAACATTTAAAAAAAAGAATTTATTTTCTGGACAATCAGCATGATGATACATTTAAAGCCATGAACAACCAGCAAATTTGTATCTGAAACACAGTTTTGTCATCTCAAAAATCCTAAAGTTTTGCAAACAGGAGTTAAACATATTAAGTAATTTTAAAGTTGAAATTTGTGAAACATACTGATTGCCTACAATGTTGACTGCGTAGTTCTCTTTTATTAATTAAATAATAGAAGAGCAACATCTTTCACAGTGGGATTTTTAATCTTCATACATTTGGGATGTAAAGGAAAACAATGCTTTCGAGCCAAGTGGTCATTGTCAGAGAAACTTCACTCTATTTTTAATGAAAGTTGAAGTTAAAAATGAGCATTCAGACCTTGTCATTAGGTAACAGTAAATATAGAGAAAAATGGACAGAGTGTGTCAGCAGGATTGAATTTAAGAATCATCAAAACTAGACAGATCTTGCTGAGCAGCTCCTGATTTAATAATTAAATAAGCTAGAGTTCAAGGCATGGCTTGAGATGAAAGACGGGACTGTCACTGAGAATTAGTTTCTCTGTTTTGTTGTTCTTTCAGGCTTTTTTCCTTTCTTTTCTCTTTTTGTTGAGTCTTGTTTTGTTTCCGTGCCAGTTATTGTAAGCAGACACTTGTATAGATTATTAGATTTATGTCCTTTGGTATTGGCAGGGATTTTCTTGCATGAAATTCATAATTAAAACATGTAAACACTGAATTTTTAAAGCAATATATTAGAACTTATAAGTATGAAAATCCTAGCAAAATGATTGGATGCTTGGGGAAGTGACAGCTGTAAAATATAAGGCTCGATTTGTATCAGCCTTAGACACACCAGAAGTCGGTGGATGGCTTTATTGAGATCTTAGCCTCTCTTAGTGGAATTCTTTACCTTTTTCTGTATCACGGGTCCTGCTGGCAATCTTGTGAAGTCTGTGTAGTCCTTCTCAGAATAAGATCTTTAAGTTAAATAAAATATTAAGATTACAAAGAGAGGGAATTTTTTGAGTTACAGTTATCATAATAGTAATATATCAAAGTCATAATAAAGTAACATATATGTTTCTAAACTAATGGAATAAATATCAAGATTTAGCAGTGGGCCTAATAACTATTGTAACTTGTAAGTAATAATGAGGATAAACAATATTTAGTGATTGTCCAAAACTATGATGGACTGTACAAATATCTGTGATTTCTGTTAGTCGTAGGTATTGCTAAATACTGCCCTGGTTTGTTGACTGTATTTGGTTGAAGGGTAATGCTGAAGGTCAGGGTAGTGAAAACTGGCGTGAGATTTTCTTTTCCATTCTAGTTTTCTGACCCTGTGAATTGTGCTCATGGACCTGGATCAAGGTTAAGAGCCCCAACCTTAAAGAGTGTCAAAGGGCCTTAGACACCTGAGATATTCTGCTGGCCATGATTACCTGTTGTTAGTAGGGACATGTGGTAATTCATGGGGCAACTTGTGTCCTCTCTTAGATCACTGGAATTTGTCATTTTATAGTCACCACCACCATTTCTTCTTCTAGCCTATTCCTAGTCCAGAATTCTTTAGAAATCTTTAATTCTAAAGAAACCCCCAAATAGCACCAGTTCATCATTTTGAATTAAATAACCATTTTAAAAAACTAGATTTCATTTTTTAGAATAGTATTAGATTTACAGAAGATTTGCGAAGGTGTACACAGTTTCCATATAATCCCCACACCCAGTTTCCTTTAACTAACAGCTTCCATGATTTTGGCCTACTTGTTACAAATGAGTTAGTACCGATGCATTGTTATTAATGAAAGACCATAGATTATTCAGTTTTCCTTAATTTTTACGTAATGTTGTTTCTTGCCCAGGATCTCGTCCAGGACATCACATTACATTTAGTTGCTACGTCTCCCTAGTTTCCTCTTGGTTGTGACAGTTTCTCAGACTTTCCTTGTTTTTATGATCTCGACAGTTTTGAGGAACACGGGGCAGGAATGTTGTAGGGGCTCCTCTGTTGGATTTTGTCTCATGTTTTTCTCATGATTGGCCTGGGGTTTATGGGTTGAGGCCATAGGATCACACAGGTACAGTTATTCTCACCACATCGTACAGTGGTGCACGACATTAATGACCTACCACTTTTGATATTAATTTTGATCACCTGGCTGAGGTAGTGTTTGTTAGGGTTTTCACCATGAAGTCGCTCCCCACCTTTCCATACTGTCCTCTTTGGAAGAAAGTTACTGATGCTTAAGAGGTAGGGAGTTACGTTCTCATTACTTGAGGGTAGGGTATCTATATAAATTGTTTGAAGATTTTCTGCATGAGAGATTTGTCTCTTCTCCCTTATTTGTACATTTATTGAATCATTTATTTGTATCAGTATGGACTTATGGATATTATTTATTTTATACTCTGGGTTATAGTCCAATATTCCTTTATTTTATTCTGTTGCTGAAATTATTCCAGCTTTGGTCATTGAGAGATCTTGCAGTGGGCTCCTGTGCCCCTTTGACATACCCCCATCAATGTAGATTCCATGGAGAAGGTATTAGAAACCAAGATCTGTGTGCTAGGTGTGCTTATTACTGCTGGGGTGTCATTTCTTTTATGCCTTTTTACCTGACAGAGGAAGGGAATATATGTGCATATGCTAATCTGTGAATATATGCATTTCTATAAGCATTTCTGTATGTAATCAGCTGTATCTATATTAAGCTAAACAGAATTTCTTACTGAGGTCTGTAACTCTAATCTGTTACTACGTGGATTATCCCAGCCTCTTCCCCTTGTATATCTGTAAATTCTCAATCCAGCCTTGGAAACTTGCCTTCCACCACCCTCCTTGTTATTAATTGTTCAGTTCCACTATGCATGTATACCTCTATCAGAGTGATTAATCTGTACCCCCATGGGAACCAAGTTTGAGTACAGTGCTTATGGGCAGTTACTTTTTGCTTTTGGTCTTACAAACTCCACTCGTTTCAAAATTGCTTAGACCATCACCTTTCCCCCCTTCCCTTCAATGAGGTTTTTTCATATATTTGTAATATAATTAGATTCTCTTGTCACAGTCTGCATTTCTTCCGGAGAGTTCCCCAAATTCCTAAATGATTTTTTTAATTTGCATAAAATAAGGTTCATTCTTTGTGCTTTAAAATTCCATGTGCTTTGACAAATGTATCTTCTCATGTATGCATCAGTATAGTATCATACATGATATATCCACTCTTCTAAAATACCACCTGTGCTTCACTCTGTTCATCCCCTACTCTTCTCCCTAGAGTCCCTGGCAGCCACTGATCTTTTTTTTACCATTTGTATAGTTTGTCTTTTTCAAAATGTCATGTAATTGGAATCATACAGTATGTATCCTTTTCAGACTGATTTCTTTCATCAAGCAGTTGTGCCTTTGAGGCCCCTGGGTGGCTCAGTTGGTGGGGCCCCAACTTCAGCTCAGGTCATG
The DNA here is from genome assembly GCA_028646485.1 of Cryptoprocta ferox. Lineage (NCBI taxonomy): Eukaryota > Metazoa > Chordata > Mammalia > Carnivora > Eupleridae > Cryptoprocta > Cryptoprocta ferox. Next base: position 44,858,656 of record CM053565.1, read on the forward strand.
ATCTCACGGTTTGTGAGTTGGAGCCCCACCCACGTTAGGCTCTGGGCTGACAGGCTGGAGCCTGGAGCCTGCTCCGGATTCTGTGTCTCCCTTTCTCTCTGCCCCTCCCCCGCTCATTCATTCTCTCTCTCTCTCTCTCTCTTTCTCTCTCTCTCAAAAATAAACATTTAGAAAAAGCAATTGTACCTTTAAGTGTTCTTCATGTGTTTTTGTGGCTTACAAGCTCATTTCTTTTTATTGCTGAGTAACATTCAATTATATGGATGTACCATAGCTTCTTTATCCATTTATCTATTGAAGGACATCTTGGTTATGTCCAGTTTTGGGCAATGATGAATAGAGCTGTTGTAAACATTCACCTTAAAAGGTTTTGCGTGGGCATAGTTTTCAAATCAATTGTGACTTAAATCAATTGCGGCTTCACTACAGGAGGTATAAGCAGAACAAATCAATGCCTACATGTACCATAACATATTTATGAAAGTGTTCATGGTGACGTTATTTTTCATAGCCAGACACCGAAAACAACCCATCAATTAAGTGGATAAATTAGTTTAGGTGTATTCACACAAAGGAAATCTATGTATAACAACAAAGAAGTTTTAATTACTGTTATACCCCATGACCATGGATGAATCTCTCAGACACACAATTCGCATGATGAAGCCTGACCCAAAAGAGTTATCTACGATTCCGGCTACAGGATGTTTAGCAACAGCCAAAGTAAATCTTTTTGTGATGGAAGCCAGAGCAGTGGTTGCCTCTGTGGAGAGGATGAGCAAAAGGCTTCAGAGTGGCTGGTGCTGTTGATATTTTGCAGTGGCTCATGGGTGTTTTCAGTTTGTAAAGTTTTTAAAATGTACACTGAGGATTTGTGCGTCTTCTCGTCATATTTCATTAAGTTTGTGAAATAAAATATGTCACTCTTTTTGCCACAGGAGTTGAATGTTAGCTTTCAAATAGTTGCTGAGTTACTAACCCTTTCTAATTTTTAGCTCCTCTACGATTTCAAACGTTTGTATGTCAAGGTCCAACATCTGTATTTCTAGTCCTTATTTCTAATTCTATCAGTTGTATAACTGAAGGCCCATTGGATATCTTATAATTTCCTAATACATAACTTGTTGAAAATCATGTCTTTATTTCCTACCATAATAATATTCTTTGCCAAACTTTCTTTGTAATTCCCAGCGTGCTATACTTCTCTTTGCACATTAGATTTTGAGCCTGGAAGATTTATGGTTCTTGTCCCATGTCATCTCCTTTATTTGGTATTTTACTTAATCATACTATTTAGTTCTCTGAAAAATTTCTTGGATCTGCTCTCTTCCCTTCTGTTTCCACAGCTACCGCTTGAGTTCAGGCCATTGTTGCCTCATTCCCGGACCCTTCTAGTAGCCTGCCAGTTGCTCTCCCTGTCTCCTCTTGTTCTGTATCCCACAAATGCAGTTTGTCTCCTTTACCCATGATCAAGAACTTTAATTACTAATATAATGCCTATCATAAGTTCTGCTTATAAGCCATGCCCTTTCAAGAACTCCAACCTTATCTCCCATGTGCCATATTTGAGTTCACAATGTGGGAAGATATTCTTGGCACACAAGGTAATCTGTTTGTCATTATGTAAACAGTTATTTGTTCCTTCCTTGATCCTGATGTTCCCTACCCCGAACCCCCCTCTATACTGCCTGTCACAGCCTGCAAAGTATAATCTGACACCAGCATCTCTTTTCCTGACTTTTTATCCCATTTTGAGGCTTCTATTATTTTGTATCCCTTCAGTTCTTTGTGTTCAGTTTAAAAAAGATGACTTTGCCTAAATATTATTGTCTTAAGGTATTTCACTTACGCTTATATGCTTTCCTTTACATTTATTTTATTTACTCTGTGTCTGTTTTGTGTAAGACACCATGAATGTTAGGAAAATGCTTTAAAAATACATGATACTAATAAAATAATAATAAATTAAAAAATAATAGGATGAATAACTGGCTTACTAAGCAGGGGTGTAGACGAGTGAATTCTGTTGGCATTTTTTATTCTACAGGCGCTGTAAGACTTCCTATACTGTTGCTTCTTTTCCTGAATTGACCTCAGTCCTAATTTGGTTTCTGAGAATATGGGTTTATGTGATTTTTCACATAGCCCCGGCTTTCCTGCTTATACTTCATGCCAGATTGGGTTCAGAGATGCTATAGTCACAACCTGTGCAACAGGTTATCCACTTACTTTGGGTAACTGTGTTCTGATGATATTTTCTAAGATCTCTAGCCACGGGTCATCCTTTCTTGGAGTATTCTTGCATTTATATTTGATCATCATTTAATTTAGCAGACCTTCCTTCTATATTTTGAGTCACGTAACAAATACATCATAGATTTTTAAATTTCAGTATCTAGGCCACCTGCATGTTGATTGTTGGTTTTTATCCTCTTGATTCTAATTTTTGACATGCCTTGTATTTTTTTTTTTAATTTTTAATGTTTATTTTTGAGAGAGAGACACACACAGAGCATGAATGGGGGAGGGTCAGAGAGAGAGACACACAGAATCTGAAGTAGGCTCCAGGCTCTGAGCTGTCAGCACAGAGCCCGACATGGGGCTCAAGGTCACAAACCGCAAGATCGTGACCTGAGCCAAAGTCAGATGCTTAACCGACTGAGCCACCCAGGTGCCCCCATGCCTTGTATTTTCTGATTGAATGCTAGACATTATGTATGAATGATAATAATGCTCGGGATGATGTTATCTTCTTCCAGAGAGGCACCACCCTAACCTCTGAGAGGCATCTGGTGTGGAGACAGCTCTCCTTGATCCATTCAGGGACCAAAATGGCTCAAGGCGGGATTGCAGTCCTTGGCGTACCTCTGATCCACTCCCACTGCTAGTATGGCCTTCTACACAGTTTCAAGTGAAAGTCTCTGACGTTACCAGGGGCCTTCCTCCTTGAATAATCTACCGTTTTTTACTCATCACTGATACTGCTGAAAACTCTAGGCTGCTTTTCAGAATATTTTCCCTTGGTTTCTTGGCCACTTGTCCTGTAAATGTTAGGAATTTGGCAAATTCCTTTAGTTAGAAAACTGCCTTTGTGGAGCCCCCTCTTCTGTGCATCTTTTCTCTCAGGGATCTTGACTCTTCAAGTCCTGGCTGCCTGGGCTTGTTCTAATTGCCATGCCTTATCCTCATTCTCCAAGTTTGGGGAATGCCTCAGCTTACAGAATGTTGACTGTCTCTCTAAGGTTTCTGTCTCTGGCCCCCTTAAGTCCCAGCTGCCTTGGAAGTTTTCGAATGCTTTCAGATTGGCTTTTTTCTTGGTGTCTTTTGGGGTTTTCACTTGTTCTCAGTGCAAGTGGGATCCATTGCAAGCTGCTCCTTCATAGCCAGAGACAGAAGTTCCTCTCTTAGGGTTTACTAAGGCAGGGTCTCATTTCTGTTTCTAGTGTATCTTGTCTCTTTTTGGTAATTTCCAAGAGAAGAAGGAATGAAAGTCATTTTTATTCTACCATTTAAAACTGGAAGGCTAAGAATGTATTCTTTTCTCTGTTACTTCCAGTCAATTGATATTTAGGAAACAAGAAGTTTAGAATATATATTGGAAAATTATCTTCTGAAAGGAATTCCCAAAGCAGAGGGATCATTAATAAAGAGGCAGCGTGACTAGGATCTATGGAGAAGAAATCTGAGCATCTGATACGTGTCAGGCTCTGAGCTAGGAATTGTATGTATTTTCTATACACCGTATCTTTATATCATGTTTTTACATTTGTTGTAATTGTTTTCATTTCTCAAATTTGAAACCTATTGTTTCCAAAATTTACATTATATACCTAAATTTGTATTATAATGAAGAAAGGATGGAATGAATAAACGGTGTTGGTGTTGTAATATTATTTAATGCTTAAACTTTATTTAAATGTTAATCTTAGGATGAATATAAAAAAATACTAATTGATCGGAATATCATCCTAACCTTTTCTAATTGCTCACATTTACTGGAAGTGTAATTGTTACAGTGAAAATCAGTTGTCCCTTCAGCTAATGCCTGCTTACCCTAATTTTAGATAAAGTACCTAGTCATAAAAAGCTTGATCTAGTTTTATAAAGATGAGAAAGTCAAAATGACATAGGCATCAGTAGTAGGGAAATGACTTAATTATGTGATGATTTTGAAGACTTTGGAAAAGCAGTGCTTTTGATAAAATGGTAAGTAGATAAAAATATGAGACAAATGAAAATTTGTTTTCACTAATACTACAACTGTGTAATAAAATATTTTATATGCTGATATGTGTATCACTTATTTTAAAATTTTAAAAATTAAAATTTAAAATTTCTTTTTAAAAATATTATTATATTACCTTTATGCTTTTAATAAGTTTCTAAAACTTCACATGGAGAGTACAGAATATTGCCAAGTACTTCCCTAACAAGTTATTGAGTTGCATGAAGAGAATATAACCTTTTGAGGATAAGAACTTCATCTCCCTTAGTACCAGATTCAGTAAATATTCATTGAATGAATGAATAGCTAAAAGCATATAAACATGATGGTCTTACTCTTATGGGAGAAAGCATTCCTTTTTTTTTATTTTAAGATTTTGTTAATTTAGAGGTTGGTTTAATTTTTATTAGTAAAAGTATTGTAGTGTTATCTTTAAGAGGGTATGTATTTTCTTCAGGCTACTTAATGATACAGAAGTGTTATAAAGTCAGTCAGAGGCTCTCTTAATAATGACCTATTGTTTCAGAACCAGATGGTCAAGGAACTGGAGTCCCGTGTCCAGCAGCTGACTGGAGAAGCAGAGAACAGTAATTTACAGAGACAGAAATTAATTCAAGAAAAATTGGAACTTGAGAGAGTTTACCAGATAACATGTAATGAATTACAAGAAGTAAAGGCAAGGTATTGTCTGAAGTCAGATATCTGTCAGGTGTGGCTGTCAACTACTGATATTAACTCTAAAAATTATTTGCCAAAATTAATTACGCATTTCGCCTTGGGAGGTTTCCAGCAAAAAGACTGCCATTTATTAACTTTAAAAGTCCCATTTACTCTAAGAAGTATAACAGTTAAGAAGTTGGTAAAAATGTGAATAGGATACTTGTTTGATATATTGAAAGATAATGAGGACACCTGGGTGGCTCAGTCGGTTAAGCGTCCAACTCTTGGTTTCAGCTCAGGTCATGATCTCACAGTTTGTGAGTTCGAGCCCTGCATCGGGCTCTGTGCTGACAGTGAGGAGCCTGCCTGGGATTCTCTCTCTTCCTCTCTCTCTGTCCCTCCCCTGGTTGCTTGCTCTCTCTCTCTTTTGAAATAAATAAATACAATTAAAAATTATTTTTAAAAAAGATAATGCATTTGAATTTGGTTCCCTAAATAATTCCATTTTAGAGGTTGATTCTAAATGTATTCAAAGTATATTTTATTCTCATTGCTTTTAGGCGCAACTCACTACATAAAGAGAAAGATCACCTTGTAAATGATTATGAACAAAACATGAAACTATTTCAAACCAAATATGATGCTGATATAAACCTTCTGAAAAAGGAACATGCTCTTTCAGCTTCTAAGGTATTATGTGCTGTGGAAATAGTCATACAAAGTAGTTACTTACTATGGCCTAGAGCCATAGATAGCCATGGGGAAGCTAACTATTTGGCATTTGAAATTAGTCTCTCTTTTGCTTTATTCTTAGAATCACTGAAACTTGTAAGAATTTTTATTGGTATTTAAAATACTGAAAATGCTGGGGCACCTGGGTGGCTCAGTCGGTTAAGCATCTGACTTTGGTTCAGGTCATGATCTCGCAGTTCCTGAGTTCGAGCCCCGTGTCAGGCTCTGTGCTGACAGCTCAGAGCCTGGAGCCTGCTTCAGATTCTGTGTCTCACTCTCTGCCTCTCACCCGCTCACACTCTGTCTCTCTCATTCTCTCGAAAATAAATGAACACTAAAAACATTGATAAAATACTGAAAATGCTAAATGTCTAATATAGAGCATGATATAAATATTTAATAAACTAAATTCTTCTATGAGTTAACCCTTTTTAGTATCAAAGTTTTTAAAGGGGGAAACCTATAAAAATTCACAAAGAAATGCTCAGATGTGTTAATAATACATTTTTAGCAAACTATGTACATTATTATTATTATTTTGAAATCTGGGTCATGCTTTAGTTTTTCTGTCATCACATACACCTGCAGGAGCCCACAGACACCCTTATGGCCCCCCCACACTTCTGTGTCTGATACTGAAACTTTCCGCAAAGAATTCTATAGTTAACAATTCTAAGGTAGTCAGTTTCTCACCATTTAATGAATGAACTATTCCAGTGGATTTCATTTTAAAATTAAAATTTACAGTGTCTTGTGGAAGCCTATTATCTTTATCAGTATTATATTTTCATAACTTTAAATATTGTACAGAATTTAGTTTATATTTTTACTTTAAAAGATTAATTTTTAAGCTTTTTTGAAAAAATATTTTTCATTCAGATTTATAGATAGTTTTACTTCTGATTAGACCTTTAATCAGAGGGGAAAAAAGGTAAATTTATTCAACCACAAGTTCTAGGATGGTACTGTTTTTCATTATTGTTCAAATTCTTCTAGGCGTCTGGGATGATTAAAGAACTAGAACAGAACATCTGTCAATTAAAACAACAGCTCCAGGAATCAGAACTTCAAAGAAAGCAACAACTAAGGGTGAGTCTTTATTTTTATACAGAGCAGCAGCTAAATCTCACCTTTCCTTGTCTTGATTATATGGATAAGTAAGAGTCGATTTAAAAAAACCCTCAGATGTGCAACTAGCCATTTTTTTCTTTTGTTATGTTGTATCATTTTTCATCTTATTTATTTTAACAAAAGTAGAGGCTAATGGGATATAGAGAATAAAGAACAATAATTTTAATTTAAATAATCTTTTTTGATTCATTCAAAAAATAAGCCTTATTTAAATACATTACTATTTTATAATAATTTCCTCCCTTTAAATTCCTCTCTACCAGTCTTCATAATTTCTCTTCCTTCTTCACATCTTCTAGATCTTTCCTTTTCTCTCATGGTCAAGAATTGCCAGACTGGCATCTGATATAATTTCAAATGTATTATTTCTATATTGAGTCAGTTGATGACTTTTAAGTAATCTGCTACTAATCAGAGCCCGAAAGTTCCTCTTCCACTGTAAATTAGGTCCTTGTGAGAATAGTTAGCATCTTCAGATAACTAAGGTTTTCTGTTCTGCCCTAACATAAAGCTATTCATATTTCTATTTGTAGTTTAGAACATTGGACCCCTAGGGCTCTCGTCATAGTATGCAAAACTTCAGTAAGGTTTGTCATCAGGTAGTTTGGTTTGTTTGTTTATTTATTTTTAATATAATTTATTGTCAAGTCGGCTAACATACAGTGTATACAACGTGCTCTTGGTTTCAGGGGTAGATTCCCCTGATTCATCGCTTACATACAACACCCAGCGCTCATCCCAAAATTTATTTAGATTACTAATTTTATTGACTCCAGTAGCAACTTTAAGTACAATAAAGATAAATATTTATTATTCACAGGATCAAGAAAATAAGTTTCAAATGGAGAAAAGCCATTTAAAACGCACCTATGAGAAAAAGGTAATGTTTTGTGGGGCACTCTAAGACATGGAGAATGAGGACTTGTTTTACAAAGCCATGCACTCTAGACCTTAAAGAATCATTTATTTCTTAAGTTTATTTCAGCTAGCCAGTGATCAAATTTTGCTTCTTCATTTTTCTTTATGAACAGCTTTCTTAGTTTAATTGTATCAGTGTAAAAACACCGCTTGTATATTATATTTAATGAGTGAAGAGTATTGTGGTGTTAAAAATATGATACAATCGATGGGAGCTGTTAGTGTTCTGTTGTATCTTATGTGTAGAAATGCTAAATATTTAACCAAAGAATATAAAACAATGAAAGAATTGTCTACTACTTAAAAATTTCATGAATAATTGTTTCTTGTCCTTTAGAACAGTGCATATTCTACTGCATATGCTGGCATCAGTGCTATCAGTAATAACTGGGGGTTTATTGATATACTGTTAACACCTTTGGGAATAAAATGCAGAGTTCTATAGGTTTGTGACTTATTTTTTAATGTTTATTTATTTATTGAGAGAGAGAGAGAGTGCATGCGTGTGCGCACAAGGGAAGGGCAGAGAGACAGAGGGAGGGAGAGAATCTCAAGCAGGCTCCACACTGTAAGTGCAGAGCCTGATGTGGGGCTCGATCCCACCCACGATCTCGTGAACCGTGAGCCTGGATCCTGCCTCAGATTCTATGTCTCCCTGTCTCTCTGCCTCTCCTCTACTCCTGTTCTCTCTCTCTCTCTCTCAAAAATAAATAAACATTAAAAAAAATTAAAATTATAATTTTCTTATTGCTAAAGTTTTTTTTTTCTGCTCTTTTAATGCAGCCTCAATGCAAGGTCTTAAATATATTCCATGTCTACAAAAATGGTATATGATATCTGAACAAGAGAGAGAAATATTGCTTTCATTGAAATAAATAACTTTTTTTTTCAGTTTTTACTATTGAGCATGCAGCTTCATAAATATTTTACTTAGTAAAAGAAGACCATACATTATCATAAGCCTCACCCCCGCTGTATAAGGCACCCTCTGGGTGTACTTGTTGGTCCACTGTTCATTCTTTGGGGAGATGTCTGGGTTCCTGTTAAGGAACACTTTGGCCTGCTGCTTCATTAAACTCTGTGGTCAGCTCTCTTCCTGAGATAGTATTTGGGTACCTATGAGAGAGAGCAAGGGAGAGGCTGGGAGCAAAGAGAAGGGCAGGCACTGACTAATGTTGAAAGAATATATTCCTATCCCAAACTCCTGTTAAGTCCTACTGAGGACCGTTAGAGACAGGGATGGAGAGACCACTTCTTCGACCGCTGTCTTTTCCTGGCTAGTTAGCCACAAAACACACTAAGGTTTCTGGATCAGCGCCTCTGCCTGGCGGACACACACAGGAAACAGAAAGTTCAAGCTCAGTTTGCCCCTGTCCAGTAACCTTCCACCCACTCCTGTTCTGTTTCCCTAAGCGAAAGGAGAGCGAAGCTAAGTCCTTTTTATTAGGCATCCTAACTATAGCTTTTTCCCTTTCCCTAAAGTATCAGTTGGCCTAGCTTTTTCATAATGTAAGTAGTAAAAGTGTTAATTGTTTTCAATGTAAATAAGAATTGTTTAAAATAGTAGCAATCTGGGGCGCGTGGGTGGCTCAGTTGGTTAAGCGTCCGACTTCAGCTCAGGTCATGATCTCACGGTTCGCGGGTTCCAGCCCCGCATCGGGCTCTGTGCTGACAGCTAGCTCAGAGCCTGGAGCCTGCTTCAAATTCTGTGTCTCCCTCTCTCTCTGACCCTCCCCTGCTCGTGCTGTCTCTCTCTGTCTCTCAAAAATAAATAAAAAACATACAAAAATTTTTTTTAAATAAATAAAATAGTAGCAATCTTTAAAAGAAAAATAAGCACAATTGGTCACATTGCCTATGTTCTAACATTATTTGCACTGGAAGACATGTTGCTCAGCATGTCACTTTTTGTTTTACAATTAATTTCACAGTCTTCCCCTTTTAAATTGACATCTGTTCTTCTTTCTTTATTAAACCTGCTGTGATCTCAGTCCTTGAAGATTTGATGTCTTGTACCCCACTCAGGGAATATCCTTTTTGACTGTGCAAAGAGCTAACATAAATCTGACATAGTCCTGGACTGTGGACTCAATAGCTAAGTGGTTGTATAGGGTTTTTGTTGGTCAGCCGGCGTTACAGGTGTGCGCGTTCAATAACTTTTGGTAGAAAACTTAGTTCTGAATATCTGTTCGGGGGGAGGAAATGCCATCTGAGTGACATTATTTCCTCACGTCAATAAGAAAGCAGCATGAGCGATTCTAACTTGTCTTTGAGGTCAGAGAAACAGCATCAAATGCTGTTCCTAATTTAAGCACACACACATATTATCTAATGGTTTTTATTGATCTCTAGTGGCTATTGCCTGCTCTTAAGATCTTTGAACATCAAACAAATAATAGGTAGTAAAACTAAATGTCATTGTTTGATGAAGTGTCCTAATCTGTTAAATCAGGAAATGGTCAGGCTAAATGATTTTACTAGCAAGGAAACACCTGCCTCCTACAAATAACCGATTGCTCGTTTTCCAAACTGTCACCAAAGAGTGAAAGATGGTGCTGTTTACCTAAAGAAGTGCATGAGACAGATGTTACGCATGTATATTCTGAAGTGCGCTAGAATTCAAATACCTGCTTATAATTACTCTGCCGTAACTGTGTAACCGATGCGATATGGAGTCTGCTGGAGCTCAAAACCACCACAAAATCGTATTCCAGTGTTTCACATTCACTTACAATTCACTAACAATTCAGGTTAAAATAATTTGAAATGTTCACAGCTTTACCCAGAATATATTGTGTAGTATTTTCCATCTTCTACTGGCACGATTTTAAGAGGACAGTGTGCCTTGAGTGAAGTTTCTAAAAAAAATGAAATTGCACAGTGAAACATCTTATAGCGAGAAGTCTTGCAGCCCAATGCCCGCGTTCCTCTTGCAGGGAAGCCGAGGCTGGAGATGGTGGAGATGGGGTGGACTTAGCCAGGCAGAGTGGGTGAGCGGCAGTTCACCACCCCTTCCTGTGCCGGGAGGTCGCCATGGTGTGTCTGTGTCCTTCTGCAGAGGAGAACCTCTTTCCTATTTATACAAGTACTCCTTTTTTTTTTTTTTTTTTTTGATTACTTAAATCCTTAGGCTGCAAGGGAAAACAGGCATAATATTTTACATATGTTTACATACGTTTAGTAAATGTTCAATAATTGTGGTTATGTCTAGTTCAATCATTTACAACAATTTCCCATGTCAGGGAATATGTGCTGTATCTTTGACTCTCCGGTTTGTATTTTCATTATTTAAATTATTAAAATTCATTTTTGGTATTAACCATATATAGTAGGGAAAGGATTACAAGATCAGATTATTCTTCACTGGCTAGCGTACATAAAAAAGGAAAGGTTGACAGTAACATTATCTTTATCACCACAACTCTCTGGAATATAGGCAAAAACTGAAAATAGAATCCAAAAAGGCCCTTAACCACACAACACAAATGTATTCCATTCAGGACAAATAGTTCTCATGTGGGCCAGGTATTGTGCTGGGTGCTGGCGATGTAGAAATAAATGAGAAAGAAACAGCTTCTAGCTTTAAGGACCTTTCAGCTCAAAAGTCTGTGCATCGACGCATGTGTGTTTACCGCCGAGGGAAGTCTCTCATTCTCCCCCTCAGATGGTCCCATTTCTGCTTCAGAAATGGATCCAGTGGTTTAAAAGCAATAAATCAGATCAAGGTGCTTGCGTTAGCACACTGACCGGCCTCAGGAAGTCACGGCTGCAAACCTGACGACAAGGTTAAGGTTGAATAGAGCGTGATAAAAAGCGCTTACAAGAGCTCGAATTCTTAGCAATTTTCTAAAAGGGCAGCCAGCCCATCTAAGGGATTTACTGTATTGGGCCATCACTGTGACTTTGGGTCTTCATAATGACCTTGGGATTTCAAGAAACTGTTTATGTATAGAGTATTCAATCTGCGAAGGTAATGATAATAATTCTTACCAGTTGTTGAGAATTTATTATTACGTCCCAAAAATTGTTCAAAGGGCTTTACATGGACTAATTTATTAATTCATCACAATTAACTTATTTTGCATGGAGTCACTTATTAACTCATCCAAATTTTCGAAATATAGTCCCTGATAATCCCTATTTTTCAGGGGGAGGGGATGCAATGGAGGCACAGAGCGTTAAATAACTTGTGGAGGAAGCAGGGTAGAAACGCATGCAGTCTGACCCCACAGCTTGAGCTCAAAATCCCCATGTCACTTCAGATAGATTTTTCTCAAAGATATGGGTAATTATTTTGAAGTTTTCACTTAAAGGGGCAAATCTCAATGCTGCCTTCATGCAGAGCATTCTGAGTCCAGGCGGGGAGAACATAGCGGGAAACAGGGAAACCCCTAGGTGGTGCAGTACAGGGTACAGTGGCGGTACAGTCCCAACACGTAGATTGATGGGCCAGTAACTCCGCTAGCGGCTCCTTGTTAGCTCCCCACGTAGCCTGTGGCTTCGGAGTCCTGCACAAGTAGGCTGTGAGGGGTGGAGAAAAACTCGTCCTCAGTAGAAATCCCCAACCCACTGCCCTGGGGCTTTCCCGGGACCTGGATTTCAGCTGCAGCCCCGAGAGGAAGACCCCCGTAGCAGGGGTGTCATGGAAGCGAGGTTATGCCCCCTGCATTCTTGGCCACGCATCAAATCCAAAAGGATAATACAGCATTTCCAAATGAGTAGGAGAAAAGAGCCATAATGGGGTCTGTGGAAAAATAGCATAGAGCAGAGGAATGACAGCGTTATACAGAAGACCCAGAGAAGGGAGTTTCCTCTGAAAGGTATTACTGCAAAAGAAAACATCAAAAAAAAAAAATTTATCAGTAGAATACCGGAAAATATGACGTCTATGAAAGAGGAGCAGGTATCATAAGGAAAGAGAAGGATGAAATGAAAACGGAGGTGATTGTCATGGAAAGCGTTGTAAAGAACCTGAAAACACGATAGCGGGCTTAAGATTCACGTAGGATCTGGGGAGGGTCAGAGCCGATGCTGTAAAGTACCAATCAGGACAAACCACAAGGGAAAGGCAAAGAATAAAACATTTGGAGAAAGGCAATAGCAGAGAACAGAAAACGAGTATACAACAATTGATACTCCTGAAGGGGGGCTCAGACTAGATTAACCCAGAAGTAAAGGTAGGAGAACTTTTCTGAAGGTCCCTGTACACGGATTTAGAAGAGTCACCCTATGTCAGGTAAAAAGCAATAAAGACATTCAACAGCATTTGAACCTCAGTACAGAGAGTGGTTTTGTTAAGTGTCCAGGCCCGGGTGAGAGGGAGCAAAGGCAGGGGAGTTTAGTCTCCGTAGTTGCACATTTAAATGTCTTAAAAGAGTAGAGTGACAAATGCTCTGTTTGTAGGCCACAGGGTTGTGACCCAGTCATCTTATACACACCCTTGCCCTCAAGTGCAAGGGCAACAGCCGACCTTCATGGACATGAAGAGCCTCAGAGATAGACCCCCAAATACTCTTTTTGAAAATAAATCATGACTGGCTGATGTTGTTTCATTCACCTAAGGATAAGCAAACCATCAAATCAACAAAACAACAGAAGATACTCAAGAATGAAAAAGAAGTAATGGTGCATGCCACAATACTAGAATAGAGTTGAATTTAAATGTGTATTGTGTACATGATATAGAATAATGCAGATGTTGGAAAAATTTCTTCAGAGAAGAGTGTAGATTAAAAAAATGTTAAAATAGCTCTCTGGATCAAATCAACCACGTTATTTAAAAGAAAACAGAATGGGTAGGAGAAGTCAACATGCTAAGCTGTTTTTTAAAGAGATAGGACGGGGCACCGGGGTGGCTCAGTTGGTTAAGCGGCTGACTTTGGCTCAGGTCATGATCTCATGGTTTGTGGGTTTGAGCCCCGTGTCGGGCTCTGTGCTGACGGCTCAGAGCCTGGAGCCTGTTTCAGATTCTGTGTCTCCCTCTCTCTCTGCCCCTCCACTGCTCACACTCTGTCTCCCTCTCTCTCAAAAATGAGTAAACATCAAAAAATAAATAAATAAAAAGATAGGACATGGAGGCCAATTTTTCACTTGGTGACTATTAGAAATATCAGTTAAAAATAATTGTGTTATCTTCATATCACTGGTGAAATGAAAATCTCTTTCAGTCTATCAGAACATAGAGGAGTTTGGAACAACAACAACAAAAGCTCTGTATAAAAGAAACATAAAAACCCCAAAAGCCTAAAGAAAAGTGTGTAAATAAGAATATTTTAGTGATGGCAATAAATTCAATAATCTCCCCCAGTAAAATAAATCGTATAATTTGGGTCAAAAACCAAATCTGTATGATATTTGTAAGAGACTTAAAATTAATTAACAGAGGAAACTTAAAGCAAAAAGGCTAGGGAAACATGTGTGACCTCAGTAGAAACCTTAATGCTGAGATGTTAACTTTCTTCCCAAGTGTCATTTCCCCACCTTCCACTCAAACAGCTTTGCTTTTCTTTGTGTTTTTTTTGTAAGTGGGTATTTGGATTTATACTTAAGATTTTATTTCAAGAAAGGATTTTACTGATATGAATACGTATGCTTCCAAAATTGACAAAATTGAAAATTCCAAAATTTCCCACATTGGATCATTTCTGGGTTTAATTTTGGGCTTTAATCTCTTTGATTCTGTCCATTAAAGAGACCAGATCGTGTGGGGTTGGTGCTTCTGTTGCTTTATTAGTGTACTTACTCCAATTTAGCACGCCTACTATGTGCCAAGCCTATAATACAGTACAGACCAGGGATCCAATATAAGACAGACAGTAATTTCAGTCTAGAACCTGGTAAAATTGTGGACAGTTGAATTTTTTCCCCCATGTAAAGTAAAATAAATGCAGTGGCAAAAATTTGCAAGGCAGGTTAGATGCTCTTCCCCTTTTTAGAAAGGTAGATATTTATGAGGTATTTTAATTTACCATTTAAAATATGGGGGAAAAGCGTCCCCTGTTCTCATTCTCCGGAGGGCCTATCCTTGCCACCACCCTGTGTGTCCCTGTTTCCCATTTTTTCTCATCTCTTGTTTTCATAGCATCCAGTAGAAGCTTTCTGCGATTCTCATGGACTATGAAAATGTGAAAAACCTCAAGGAAAATGTCCTTTTTCCTCTCTGTCCTTTGAGTCTACAGACATTTGATTTTATTTATGTATTTATTTTACCAAAACACCAAAGGAGAAAAACATAAGAGAATTAAAAAGGAAAAGGTTTTTAAAATTTTTTTTATTTGCTTTTGAGAGAGAGAGAGAGAGAGAGAGAGAGAGAGAGAGAGAGATAGACAGACAGAGCATGAGTGGGGAAGGGGCAGAAAGAGAGGGAGATACAGAATCCAAAGCAAGCTCCAGGCTGTGAGCTGTCAGCACAGAGACCGACGCGGGGCTCAAACTTGCGAACCGTGAGATCATGACCTGAGCCGAAGTTGGACGCTTAACTGACTGAGCCACCCAGGCTCCCCAAAGGAAAAGGTTTTTGAATTTAAAGAGGTCTCCATCCAAAGTGATATAAATAGCTAAGGACAGACATTTGGGGCTAGCACCGAATCTGTGTTTGAAAAAAGTGTTGTGAGTGCGTGTGTGCATGTGGATGTGTGTGTATGTTGTTGGTGTTTGCTTGTCATTCCTCTCCCAGCCCCTATACCCACCAGTGGCCCTGTCAGCCTCACCTTGGCTGTCAGCAGGTGTGCAACCAGTGTCCCCACCCCACTAAGTGGCTTGCGTTTTCTCACCTCCCAGCTAGACTCCCTTGTGTGTGGAAGCCTGGCTGCCTGTTGACAGCTCCCTTCGCGTCCAGCTATCCCAAAGTCTCCTTTCCTTACAGATCCATATAATGTCCTTGTTGCATATGCGTATCTGCATTTGCACCTGAAGAAGTTACTGTAAAGGGAAATTTCCAGCCCTCGTTATTCATGCTGTTTTCCCACCAACTCAAAGGATGCTGCGTTTAGGAAAGAGATACTCGTGGTGGGGGGATTGCCTCCCACAGTCAGTGGATGCTTGCACAAACCATTCCTAGCAGTGGAAGGGAGGACTATTTCATCATAACCTGTATATGTTTGCAGAGTATAGACACGTCATTTACCATATTCTCCTGAATCTTGTGAGATTCCTTTGGCTAATCTGTAAATCAACAAAAAATTGAAAAGTGATCGCTCCCTCTTTGAATGTCTTACACATCAGTTTATTTGACAGGAAATCCACACACAGGTAGATTCCCACAGTTACAAACTTTGACCAGAAAGGAGGTATTGGAAATATAGTAAGTGAAATAGTTGTATGGTAAATGATTACGGTTAACCAAGTCTCTATCTTCAACTATCTAAATCTAATTTTACATTAAAAATAGATTTAAGATTACGGCTTCATTGTTTGTATTTCTCCGTTGAGTACTTGCCTTCTGGTAAATTTTACACATCTTTGTGATGGCAGATTCATGACTTGGAGAGTGAACTTGGTAAAGAGAAAGAAGAAACTCAAAAGAAAATCCATAAACTTGAGGAAGCACTGAAGTGAGTAAAACTGTAATATATTTAATTTAAAAATAATCTTGTTCTAAATCATGAGCCAAATGAAGTAACTATAACTTAAACATCATCTTTTTACAATAGCCTTGCTGTGGTTTAGTTGGAGTTCGTTTTCCATCACGAATCTCTATTTTCTGAATTTTATTACTAGCCAGCACATTTTTTTAAACGAAAAATCAGTTCATCTGTTTTTAAGTGATAGGAATGTAAGAAAATAGAACTTAGTGGTTTTACATGCTTTCTTCCTCTTAAATGAAAACAGATTAAAAAGAAAAAAAACCAAGATTTAGGTCTTGGGATGTTTAGAAATTCCTCTGTAGATTTTTTTTTTTTTTTAGAAATTTGGGTAATGAAATGTTCCAGTTGTTATATTTGAAAATGGACTACTATACAACCATTGTTTAGAAAAGATTTTGTCTCATGATATAACACTTAAATATACACATTAAAGTATCAGATTTTATTTGTCTTCTTCATTCATTTACTAGGTCAATTAGGCCCTTCTTATCAGTAGGTTTTATCATTCAGTTTTTAGCTGGAAAACATTGATTTAGTCAATAAATATTGAGTTTCCATCATGTGTCAGGCAGTGTGTAGTCCCTTCCCAGAGGACCTTAGAGGTGGTTGGAAAGATATTCAAGAACTTTGGCAATTTTATTGCAGAGTGATAAGAACAGGGTACCTGACCCAAAAAAGATTTAAGAAGGGAAGCTTACTTGAGTGATTATATCTAGCTAGCTTCCAGAGAATCAACTAATTAGAGTTTTCTTTCTTCCTCAAACCTTCAAACAAGAATAACTTCTAGAAAGGCCAAAAAAGAACACCCAGAATCAAACAAACTTAGTATCAAATTCTGCCCGGGCAGATTGCATGACTGTTTCCTCTCCCTCATAAATGCTTGTTAATAAAATGTATTAGCTGAGTTGCCATAGAGAACATCTTAATTTATGTACTAGGACGGCACGGGATATCAATTTTTTGTCTACACAAGGACTTATTCCTTTTTGTTCACATCACCACATATGAATTAGATAAAGTCGGAAGAGAACTGTAATATTTATTAAACATTAAGTTAAACAAGTGTGCTTTATGCTCTAACTTGGACAAAACTAGGGCATTCTTGTTCTCTATGGATGGGATGCCCTCCCTTTATTCTTCATTCATTTTGTCCCCCTTAAAATGTTGATTAATAACTTTCTTCATCTATTCAGTTTATCACACTTTTCATTTCTCTTTTGTTCTACTTCGTCTCTCTTCTTTTGTAATTTCTTTCTACTTTTTTCATTGTTGGCTTGCATTTTATATCCCTAAAAAAGAGAAAATCCCTTTAATAACAGTACATCAATAAATATTTGTTTGGGACTTACAATGTCTGTAGACTGTGGTATCATACAAGTAGAAGGTTTAGAAGATATAGCTCAAGACATACTGCTGTTCTTAGAGATTTTATAGAGTCCGGACTAGGCGTTGGAAGTACTTAGAGTCCTAGATATTCAGTTGTTGACAGTAAGTGCATTTGGAATTCAGAAAGATCTTTTCAGTGGCATACTGAGAGTTTATGTGTAAAATAGCGTAGTATCTTTTAATGTTCACTGAACACTAAACAGCCCTGAAACCTCTGTAGTTTTCTGTGTACAACATTATCATTCACTGAGCCAAGTAACACTCTTTCAGACTTTAAAGGTCTGAACCAAAATACCAAATTTTACTTGGAGTTAAAAAGACTTTTCTGAATTTTTATTAAAATTCCGCCCTAGGCCTGTTTCTCCCATTCCCTGTGCAGGTGATGTCTTCGTTTTGACCAAATGTCTGTCTGACCCTAAACGGCCCAGCCCCTGGGATAGCAGGAGCATTGTGGCATGAAGGGACAGAGGAAGTTGTTGCGTGGTCTGAATTTCAGGGTGAACAGCGCAAGCTGGCTGTCTCCCCAAGGAAAATAGTCTGGAGGGTGACTGCTACTGCTTTTGAATCTAAGAACTGTGTTAGACCCAACTGGGGTCCAGGGACAATTCCATAGACAGCTCTGTGTGATACAGAAATTTGCCTTGATTATTAGCAAAACGTTTTCTGTAATCAATATACACAAATTGGAAAATCTCACTTTCAATTCATTGTATTCATTCATTTCATCATTTTTTCATTTACTCATTAGGGGTTTATTTCTTCTTTGTGTACTGAATGTGTGGTAGAGACCAGGAGAGAACAGGGGTTCATACATAGGAATTCATATATGTGTGAACCCATGATAAATGTATGCAACACAGTCTTCAGTTAAGAGCTCAAGATGATACCTGAGAACCCTCTCATTATTTAAGAGATTCTGATTTGAAGTCAGCCTTCACTTTAAATGCCAACTCCTTAAAGCTCATTTGCCTATTGTTGTTCAGAAATTCATATTACTGCACTACTTAGAGTTTTTATTCTACACAAAAAATATTTTTTGCTTGCTATTTTATTTTTATTCTAGAAAATAATTTTAATATTCTCCAGTAACTGAAAGTTATCTGAAACTATCAATGGTGTGAATTGTATGTGTCCATTTGTTCTTCAAAGATAAGTAATTAAAATATATGGGAAGCTTAGTAGACTAATGAATGGAAAATGACCATAGATCACAAAAGGCCTAACATGGAATTTTTTAATTTTATTTTTAGAGAAGTTAAAAATCTATAAACAAGAGAGGTAGATGGTATAGATTTGGTTTATTCCGTTTTCAGTATTCATATATTTTTAACAGATTTGATACCTTAGTTTTTTGTGCTATAAAAATAATAAAGCATTGTTCTGAGATACTGTATACATGTCTATTTTAAAGTATTTAATGAAACATTCCTAAGTCGTCTTTTTGACTCTGATACTCTCAAACCCTTCTTTTGCAGCAAAATACAAAACTGCCTTGAAACAGATTTATTCTGATCCGTTTTAACTTTTTTTGCATTGTCAAATTGTAAGCATTATAAATATTTATACCCTCACACTAATATATATATTGATATATTTATATATAAATAAGCTTTCTGGTTTTTAGTTAGTACTGAAAATATGTAGTCATGATTTTACTAGAACGTATGATAATGTAGGTCTGTAGATGATACAGTGAGAAATGACCCTACAAGAAGCAAGCCTTTATTTAACTAAAACATACTGTTTTGGTTGCAGTTGTTATGTATACATACATATGTATACATGACTGTGTGTGAATGTATAGACCACAAATAAAACTTCTACTGGGTTTTAAGAAAAAATACAGAGGGATGAAACAAAGTCAAATCTGGACCTGAACCTCTCAGCCCAGAGGCCTCTTGACATTACTAAAACAAGCACGCATTTTTGTTAAAAGGCGACATCTTATGCAAACTGGCTATTCCTTTATTCTTCTTTTTAATCATTGCCTTAAATTTTTGTCACAGTTACTTCATAATCCTGAAACAGGTTTATCTCACTTTTTGCAAATTTTTATAATATATAAAATGTAGATTTATAAGATATTTGAATATGTAAATATTTAGAAATGTATGTTAAGTTTGCTCTTGCTTAGAATTTGCTATAAATAGAAATACCATAAGGAAAAGTGAAACAGTGGCTAATTGTACCCTTACAATTTTTAAATAATCTTTTTAAAGATAGGTCATAGAGTACCATGGTTTAAAATCTGAAAGATTAAAAAAAAAAAAAGCATACAGGAAAAGCCCCCTCCCATATAAGCCTTCTAGCTGTATATTTCCCCTTTCTGGAAGGAGCCACGTTGCCGGTTTTTGTGTAGCCGTTCATAAGCAAGCATAAATATTCCTTCCTCATCATCTTTCCTCTTGTACTGTACATATATCCTCATCTTTTTTTGTTACTCAATGACAATTGAGTAATTTATATACTCATCTATATAAATTAGAGATTGTTTCCTGTAAGGACATAAAGAGCTTCCCCATCTAATTTATGTATTTGATATAATCTGTGTAACCGATCGGTGTTAATGCCAGTTCTTCCATCCGTCATCCAGTACCTATATTGGTTTGATTTTAACCCTTGAACTGTGTTTGGAATATGTCCAGGGTAGGCTGTGAGGTGGGGACCCTGTTGTTTTTGTTGTTTGTCCAGTGGTTACTTACTTAGCTCAAGATCATTTATTTAATAATCTAGTCTCTCCCTTATTTGTGTTCTGCCACAGGGCCTTCATCATTGGATGTGTTTCTAGAATTTCTGTTCCGCTCCAGGGTTCTGGATATGCTTACACCAGCCTCATACTCTTTCAACTACTGCAGTTTAAAAATAATGTTTAAGGTCTGGTAGGACCTCTTATTCTGCCACAGTGGTCTTTTTTAGAATCCTTCTTTTTTTCTTATTTATATTTTCCCACTTGAGCTTTACAATTAGCTCTCTAGTTAAAACCAAACCAAACCAAATCAAACAAAACCTTAGTCCCATTAGTCTTTTTGTTAGTGTTGCCAAACATGTATAGCTCAACAAAGGAATTGACAATGTGTCATGTTAAATCTTTTTATACAAGATTATATGCCTTTCTGTTGGTTCGGGCCTTCTCTTGTGCCCTTCTATAGCTATACCTTTTTTTGAAACAGACATTGTTCTTAAGAAATTTATGTTACTTAAATGTCACAAGTTGGTTCTTTTATATTAAGCATATGTACTAGTATTTTGACTGTCAGGGTAAGTGATGTGAAAATTGAAACATGTGGGAAGTTTGAAGTTTCATACAGAATTTGAGGTATAGATTTTAAAATCTGTGCTTTTGGGGGTGCCTGGGTGGCTCAGTTGGTTAAGTGTCTGACTCTTGGTTTCGGCTCAGGTCATGATCTCGCAGCTTTGTGAGTTTAGGCCCCACATCGGGCTCTGGGCTGGCAGCGTGGAGCCTTCTTGGAGTCCTGTCTCTCTCCCTCTCTCTCCACCTCTCCTGTACTCGTGCTGTCTGTCTCTCTAAAGTAAATAAACTTTGAAAAACAAAAGATAAAATCTCTGTGCTTTTGGACACCCCGTGTATTTTTATATGAAGAATGCAGAACTCCTTAGGGCATGATTTGTCTTGTTTATACTTGTCCTGTAGCCATTCAATGCCTTATATCTGATTTGAATCAAATTAATTTATTAATTTCTCCTAACATGTATTGTATTCTAGGAACTTCGTTGGTACTAAGTATAAAGTGCTGAACAAAGCAGGCAAGGTCTCTGCTATGGCCGCCATATACAGCTGCACAGGTTTTGTACTGCATAATACATCATTCATTAGTATATTAGTATGGTACACTGCATATTAGTGCCCACACTTCAGAGGGCACCGTTCACAGAGACTACTGTGTGATGTTCTGGAAGTCGGGTGTGTTTTCCTGCGTTAGTCGATAACCTCAGGTATTATTGATCTTATTTTATTTACTTAGTAGAAAATAATTATTTTGACTCCTGTTAAACTATTGTTGGGATTGCTGCCCTGTTTGTAAAAACGGAAAATTTTTTATAATAGAAATAGAAAAATAGAAAAAAAGGGAAATGTTTCAGGCACCATTTCAAGAGTTCAGGTTGATAATTTGTAGGAAGTCCAGAATCAGTCTGCTTAACCTCCTGTGCTCATGACATCTTTTTAAAGCTCAGTTGTCTGAGCACCTCCTAAGGGTTTTATCACTTAGTTGGTTTTCCTTGGTTGGTTACCATCAACTCAGATGTTCCTACCACACCACGGGCATCCTTTGTGTAATGTTTTCCTCTGTTCAGGTATGCAGAGTGAATATCAGTGTTGTTTTCTTCCAGAGGCCAGTCTAATGGGATGTCTCTAAAGCCACCCAACTTTTCCTTTTGGAGAAAAAACAATCTTTGGAACATAAATACGGAGTCTTATTTATTGTGGACTTTCTATCCAGAACCCTTTAGAATGCTACTGATTTTTTGTAACACTGATTCTAGACAGCTTATGGATTTGAAATTCTTTCAGGATCATATCATTTAAATAATGGATGAATATAGGAAAAATAAATAATAGTAACTTCTAGTAGAGTTTATTGAAGCAAGTAAATAGTTCATGTATTTGTAAGAATCATATGTAATGGGTTTATAATACAGAGTGAGCTTATGATAAGACAAGTAAGATATCTATTTTTAAAACAGACTGACATGACTTTTATAGTATAAACAAATAGTAACATATAGTTAAAATTAAAATATAACATCAAGTAGGAAAAAGGTGATGTTTTTGTATCAGCAATAAAATTATTTTTGTATTTAAATTCTAAATTTGCCCTGGCCTAAACTCTTTCAGGAAGTTTTAGGAGGCATTTGAGTTTAGTTAAGAGTTGGACTCTGGATCCACCTGTCATAGATCCAAATTCTTGCTCAGATTACTAGCTGTGTGGTCTTGTGTATGGTGCTTAACTTCTATGTGATATAGTCTTCACATCTGTCAAAAGAGAATAATAAGATATTCTTCCTAAGATTTTTGAGAGGCTCGGAAGCGTTAATATAAGCATCTAGAACAGTGCATGTTACATATGTGTATGAGCCCTTCGTATTTTGTTTGTCATTGCCTATCAGAGGATTGAAACAGCTTCTTCCAAAGAAGTAATCTTTCCCTGGCACCAGTATTTTTTTTCACAGCTTTATTGATATAATTTTCACAGCATAGAATTTACTCATTTTAAGTGGTGCTGAAAGTGGTTTTTAGTAAATTCACAGTGTGCCACCATTGCCGTGATTCAATTTTAGATCATTTTCATCAGCCCAGAAGATCCCTTATGGGACCAGATTTTAGAAGGAAATTATCATAATTGATTTTCTTTTCTGACTGAAAAGAATAATAAGGGACAAGACCTTCGGCAGTTATTTTGTGTAAAATGCTAATTGACCACTTCTTATTTTGACCCTCAATCAAATGAAATCATCATATTGAGATGTACTGTGGCATTTTGTGGAAACCTAACCGAACAGAGTCCTAATATGTTGCTTCCGGGTTTTTTTAACTTTCTGATGTTTTAACTTTAATACAGGGATGAAATTAGGAAGCAGATTTTGTGTGTGTGTGTGTGTGTGTGCGCGCGCACCTCGTGTGCACGAGGGCACATGCATGCACGTGTAAATGCACTGAGAAGGACCTGGAACTATATACATATGCCGAAGTGTTTGGAATGAGAGTAGGGGTGATGTTCATGTTTTCCTCTCTGTATTTTTATATAGTCGGCATCTTTTTCAATAAGAATAGTGTGTATTACTTTTATAGCTTAATAGTAAAAGACAAAAGAAACAACAGAGATTTTATAAGGAAGAATTCTGAAATATTAATAATGGCCACCTCTCATTGGTGAGCATATGGGACTTAAAAAGAATTTCTCTGCATTTTACATATTTTAAAATACATACGTCCAGTAGTTCCTCAGAGTCTTGAGATAACTTGCAACTTGTCCTAACTCTCTTAGCCAGCATGGGCCGGAGCAGGCAGTAAACCCAGGCAGTCTCTGGAAATATCTGATGTCTAAACATTTTGGGTTTTTTTTTAAAAGTTTATCTTATTATTATTTTGAGAGAGAGAGAGACAGAGAGAGTGCAAGTGAGGGAGGGGCATAGAGCGAGGGAGAGATAGAATCTCAAGCAGACTCTGCAGTGTCAGTGTGGAGCCCTGTGTGGGGCTTGACCTCATGAACTACAAGGTCATGGCCTGAGCCAAAGTGGGATACTTAACCGACTGAGCCACCCAGTGCCCCTAAATATTTTGGGTTTTTGATTGGAAAAAACCTTTCATGTATTCCGTATAACAAAAGGGTAGGTGATAAGGTTGACATTACTTTTTTTTTTTATAGGTGAGAATTTTTGTTACTTAGAATGAAGGGATACCCTGCTACAACATTTTAAGAAAGGCTATTAGGAAGCCTGTGGGATATAGAACAGAAAATACAGCTTTCTGTATAATTAGGGTATTCTTAATGAAAGTAAAAGGTATCTGCTGTGGGAAATTATAGTACATTTTTGACATGCTTTAAGTTTTCTTGTGGGAATTCTCATATAATACATAGATTCATTTCCCACTTTTAATTTATGAATCTTATTTTATAAACTTGAATCTGGTTGTAGTACACATATTTTGATTCCTAATGTCAGAGCAGGTTACACACAACTGGTTATGAAACCAAGAGTAAGGCACCACGCACTGGTTATGGATCCCTGGGGAGGACTCGAACCACATGGAGGACAGCAAAGAGCATCACAGTGCCAGCCACCAGGAATAGAAGTCCAAGCATGTCTGCCTACTGCACCTTAGTATTGGAGTCACGAAGAACACAACACCATCAAGCACCGAACGGAACGATGCTTCACTTACACAGAGAAGAGACGGCAAGATCTACTTCGGTAGTGGGCTCAGTCCCCCACGGGTGATGGCTCTCTCCCCACGGCTGTCACAAGGCAATTTGCCTACCTCTCCCGTGCTGTAGTAGAAAGACCCTGTCTGTCCTCTTCCTGTGGAGGACAGATATCTAACAGTGAAGTTGGCCAGGTGCCAGATGATGCACATAACTTCAAAGACAACAGAGCATTCTTTGAGCTAAAACAGGGAGAAATATCCCCACCCAAGGTGATAAGCCCAGCACAGGCTTTGGGCGCTCTTTCTCCATGAAGAAGTGTTCCAGGCCCCAAGGCCCATTCTTATGTGGCCGAGTCAGGGGTCAAAAGCACATGCAGAAGGCTGCCTTTCCTAACACCCAAGTCTCTTGATATTTCAAGGCAGGCGAATCTCATGCCTCACCTGTACTTTAGGGAGATGATCCTGGCAGGAGTGAGAGTATCATACAGATGAGTAACAAGAAATCGGAAGCAGGACAATAAGGAAGACGAGGACACCGTTAACAGTCCACGTGAAAGACAGTGGACTCGGAGGGTGGTGAGTCTGTGATGAAATATAAATGCAGTCTCCAGGGAAAACAGCTGCTTTGGAGCAACTGCGTCTCATCTAAGGGTTTTTTAGAATTCAGAGTCAGAATGAACTTCCACAAATAAATTCCAAGAGACATGCTGACGGGAAAGCTCTACTGCTTTATATTTTTATTCCACGTCGGGGTAACAGAGATTGTGGAGTAAATGGCAACATTAAATAAAAGTACTGCATTTTAAAATACTGTTTCGTGACCTCAGAAGATACAAATTTAAAGCTGTTTAACTATTATTATTTAATTTTTCCAGCTGTATGGAGGTATGATTGATTTATTACATTGTTTAAGCATAAGGTGTATAATATGTCGATTTGCTACACTTACATATTGTGAAATGATCGCCATGATAGCTTTGGCTAACACCTCCATCAGCTCATAAAGTTACCATTTCTTTTGCGGTGAGAACCATTAAGATCTACTCTCTTAGCAACTTTCAAGTATATAATGCAGTTTTGTGAACTATAATCACCGTGCTGTGCTGTACATTAGATCCCAAGAACGTATTCATCTAATAACTGGAAGTTTGTACTCTTCAACAAACGACTCCCCCTTATCTCTTCCCTCCCAGCCCCTGGCCTTCACTATTCTACTCTGTTTCTGAAATTTTTTAAAAATTCCATGTATAAGGGATATCATACAGTATTTGTTTTACCTAGTCTGACTTATTTTACTTAGCAGAGTGCCCTCAAGATCAATCCATGTTGTTGCAAATGACACGATTTCCTTCTTTTTATGGCACAGTAATATTCCAGTGTGTGGTGCGTGCATGTGTGTGTGTGCGTGTGTGTGTATACCACAACTTCTTTATCCATTCATCTGCTGTCTTGCCAATCGTAAAGAGTACTGCTATGAATCTGGGGGTGCAGATGTATTTTTGAGTTGGGTGTTTTCATTTCCTTTGTATATATTCCCAGCTGTAATATTGCTGGAGCATATGGGGGTTCTATTTTTAATTTTTTGAGGGTCCTCCATACTGTTTTCCATAATTTAGCCCTGATTTTTTTAAGTTTGCTTCCTCCTCTCTTCTCCCTGTCTTTTTCTAAAACTCCAGTAGCTCACAAATTGGTTCTTCTGATGGTATCCCACAGTTCATGGGGGCTTTATTCATCCCTTTTCATCCTTTTTTTCCCTCCTTTGGGTAATTTCCTGTCCTCTGTCTCACAGATTCTTTTTTCCTTTCTATTTTTTTTTTCTTATTCCACATTGGTGTGGATGGTGTTGGTTCTTTTCCATGACCACTCTGTTGTATTTTTTTCATTTCATTCATTGTATTCTACAACTTCAGTATTTCTATTTGGTTCTTTTTTTTTATGATTTCACTTTGTTAAACTTCTTATTTTGTTCATGTTCTTGATGTCATTGAATTGTCTTTCTGTGTTTTTTGTATATCATTGAGTTCCCCTAAAAATATATTTTGTATTCTTTATCATGTAAATCACAGATCTCTATATCTTTGGGGTCATTTGCTAGATTATTGTGATCCTTTGGTAGTGTCATGTTTCCTTGATTTTTCACGTTCCTTTTGCGTTGCTATCCTCACATTTGAAGTAGCAGTCACTGACCAGGGTCTTTACTAATTGCCTTCAGGAGAGAAATGCCGTCCTTCAGCTTTGCTAGTTATTCTGAAGCTTTCTCAGACTTTCTAGAATATACCTGCTCTATGCTTTTCCTCCCTCTTGTGCAGAGTTCTTAAGCCTGTACATCATTCTTTCATCCTGCACCATATCAGGCTAAGTGTCAACAGACTCTTTTGTTTTTACAGAAATGGCACAGAAGCTCGAGTTTGTGGTCTTTTCTTGGCCCTCAGATTTAGGCTGGCTCTCTCTGCATTCTCCCTAGCCATTTGCTCAAGCTTGCTCTGGCTGCTGCCATTGGGACCTCGTGCAGGGAGCTGGCCACAGGATGGGGGTGTGTGGGGGTAAGGTGCACAGGGTGCTATGGGTGGGTGTGGGCCTGTTGAGGGATCTGTGGGTAGGGCGTTCCCAGTGGCTCATGGGCAGGCTTCTTGGTGGAATCAGTGATGGAGTGAGTAGGACCCGAGCCCTGTTAATGCCTCTGAGAGCCGTCTTCTCCCAGCCTCTTCCCACCCCCTAGTCACGCAGCTCCTCCTTCAGTACTCTGGATGGAGCGAGACAGAAATGAACTTCTTTTGCACAACCTTTAGGTTTGTGAGACCCCATTGTTACATAGCATTGTAGTTTATTCTCGTCTGTTGAATAATATTTCAAAGTGAACATACGGCAATGTATATGTCCATTCTACTGTCAGTTTCTAGTTTGGGGATATTATTAATAGTGCTGCAATGGATATTCTTACTGTGTTTCTTTTGGTAGGCACATATACACATTCCTGTTAGATATATATTCCTTCCTCCAAATTTTTATGTCGTGCCAAGCTAGACACATATAGGCTTTTAGATTATTCAGTGGCATTGTCAAAGAACCGAGTGAAGTTATTGGGGGTTCAGGTTGCTTCAGGACCAAAAGGGAAGAAGTTATTGGAAGTCTTTCCTCACTCTTACTTCACCCTGGTACAGTTTTGAACCTCTAATTCTGAGAACCCAGTCATTTATATCAGCTTTATTTGTTTTGGAGGGTCAAAGACCCAAGTGATCTGATTCATGGACCTGCTGGTTTGTGAATGGGTGATGATAAGCTAATTGAGCAAGTTTGACAAGTAAGGAAAAAAATGACAGTTTCTTAAGGGTTTATTTTACTATATTATTGATTTTTAAAATACTCCTCCAACAAAGATTTGTTATCAATAGCTGTTTTTTAAAAATATATAATCATATTTTTCAGGTAACACTGCTTTTTCAAGTATAATTTCACTTGCACATAGAATTATAGAAAAAGATTCTTGAGGGGCACCTGGGTGGTTCAGTCGATTAAGCATCTGACTTCAGCTCAGGTCATGATCTCATGTTCACAGGTTCCAGCCCCACGGCAGGCTCTGTGCTGACAGTTCAGAGCCTGGAGCCTGCTTCCAATTCTGTGTCTCTCTTTCTCTCTCTGCCCCTCCCCCGCTCATGCCCTGTCTCTCTCTCTCTCAGAAATGAATAAACATTAACATTTTTTATTAAAAAAATTATTGATGTTTTCTGAGGTAATTCAGAATGTTCTTGAATTATATTTTTATTTGTTTTGCAGCCACTCTCAGTGGTAGTCAGCAGATGTTCATCATCTGGTTTATTGAAGGTCATTCTATAAAATTATTTCTTTATAGAAAAATGAGCAGCACCTCTTCTTCTGCCTGACTTTAGAGTTTTGTTTAAAATGCAAAAACTTATGAAATATTTTTGGGGTGTTATTTTTCCAACACATTTTAGAAAACACAGTCTTTTCTTGCTTAATATACACAGTATTTCTAATCCCCCATTACAGTGGAAAACCGATTATTTACCCCTAAAGTTATATTTTTAAAGAAGTTATATTTTTAAACATGAGTGGAAAAGCTTCCCTGTAAGGTTCTTTTAAATCTCCTTCATTTATCTTTTGGTTGTTTGTTGTTATAAATCAACATTTATCATATTAGTAGGAATGGGGATTAATCTTCAAATAGGAATGCCTTAGAGTTTAGATAATAAAACTGCAATGCTATAATGACAGTGTTTTTGTCCTTTTATTTGCTAGTAACTAATCTTAAAAGAAGACTTAAATGGAATACTAAGTAGTCTTGTGATTGTTCCAAAGAGGGAGTGGGCTACATTTTGATTAGGTTTGTTTTTTATTAGAACATTGCTTATTGCAAAAAATTTAGATACAGTCCCATTAAAAGCAGATAACCTTCCAGTTTACCCAGGAGCTTGAATTTTGAATTTTGGTAGAAAGGGAGCTGGGTTCAATCAGCCTCGTGCAGAAATTTTCAAGTATAGCTGAATCGTATAATTCTAAATTCAGTTTTATGTACTGCCAGAATGAGGGGCTGCGGCTTGGTCATTTTGTTTGTGAGGTTGGTGAAAACATCTCAAGGAATTACTAGTGATAGAAACTTTAAAATAGGAAACACTGAATTAAGGAGCTATATAGAAAGAAGCTAAAGATTTCTGTGCCTAGTAAGTGAATGTGAAAACATCTTTACCTTGATAAGAAAATGTATTCTGTTTAGAAAACAAATTTGTACTTTTAAAAACCTTTCTTGGAAGGTCAATTATAGAAACTGTTCCACCACAATATAAAGGAGGCTATAACTTATGATACTTAATAAAGAAGATTGGTATTAGCTTTAACCAAGAATATGTAAGTTTAAAGATGAACTGAGTTTGTAAATTTTCAGTATATTTTTCTATTACTGTTATGACTGAAATTAGGAACAAATACAATTTATAATGTATTATTCAGGGAAGAAATGTCAGATTTTCATATCTGCCTATAATTTTACTTCCCACAATCTAGAAATTGTGTAGAGTGAGGAACAAGAAGAAATGGACGCATAAGGCGTCATTGTAGATTTTCTGCAACTGGAATTAAATTGATTATATCAAGATAGGGTTAAATGTAACCAGAAATTGGTAAATTATATTATAGTTGAATTATTTAAAAAGTGGTTTATTAGAGAAAGAAATAAACTTTCTCTAAGCTAATCCGAAAGAGAAATGCTTTTTTCCCCTACATTGTAATAGAGTGCTTATATATTTAAAAAAATTTTTTTTAATGTTTTTGTTTATTTATATTTTTTGAGAGAGAGAGAGACAGCGTCAGCAGGGGAGGGTCAGAGAGAGAGGGAGACACAGAATCCGAAAACAGGCTCCAGTCTAGTTCAGGCTAGTTCGAGCTGACACAAGGCTTGAACCCACAAACCATGAGTTCATGACCTGAGCCGAAGTCGGACGCTTAACCCACTGAGCCACCCAGGAGCCCCTAGAGTGCTTATATTAAAATGAACCTACCCAGGTTCCTTCAAGGGTGAACTATGGATACTGACATTATCCAGTGAGAAAACTTTTAAAAGGATCAATTCTTTAGCTTTATTTTTATTATAAAACTTGATATATTTGCTCTAGAAAATTGGACACTGACAGAAGGGCACACATAGAAAAATGAAAATAGCTTATGATCAAATTAAGTAGAGCTATTTAATAATATTGTTATACTATTTTAATTACTTCGAATACTTATTAAATCTTGAACACTCATACTGTGCTCCCCTCCCACACTCTGTGCTTTTTTCTTTTTCCCCACACTCTACTCTTTATCTCCAAAATTGTCTTAGCCATTCCTGTTTGCTCTTGTATTTCAATGTCAGAAATAGGTGTTACTAAAATTCTGTTGATATTTTATTATATTTGCACTATCTTTATAGGTTAAGTAGAATTAAAAATTTTACTAAATTGGTTTCTTTCTTCCATAGATAGTGTGTTTCTTCATTAGTCTGTTTTAGTGACTTTTAAGGTTTATAATTTTCTCTGCATATATTTTACATATTTTTGTTAAATTTATTCTTACATATAGTTTATGCTACCATTTTGTATTTTTATCTTTTTTAAACTTTAATATAATACAATATATATAGTATTATATATATTAATTTTTTCATGTTTATTTATTTTTCAGAGAGAGGCAGGGTGTGAGCAGGGGAGGGGCAGAGAGAGAGGGAGACAGAATCCAAAGTAGGCTCCAGGCTCTGAACTGTCAGCACAGAGCCTGATGTGGGGCTTGAACCCATGGATCAGACCACGAGATCATGACCTGAGCTGAAGTTGGGACACTCAACTGAATGAACCACCCAGGGGCCCCTCAACTTATATTTTCTAATTGAAGGACCCAGTTGATAGAAATACATTTTAAAAAATACACGTTGGGGTGCCTGAATGGCTCAGTCAGTTGAGCATCCAACTCTTGATTTTGGCTCAGGTCATGATCCCAGGGTCGTAGGATCAAGCCCTGCATCAGGCTCCGCACTGATAGCACAGAGCCTGCTTGGTATTCTCTCTCTCCCTCGCTCTCTGCCCCTCCCATACTTGCACTTTCTTTCTCAAGGAAGTTTAAAAAAATACTTTCTGTTTTTGTTTCCATCCAGCTGTATTGCTTCAGCGGTGGAAACTGTGGCTCCCTGCCCACAGTGTACCATCATTCATTTATTCTTTACCCTCAGTCCCGATGTTTCCTGGGACTTCCTGGCTCTGAATGGATAATGGATGTATATCAAACATTTGTGGATATTACTCTGATTTTCTCTGTTAAGTGGAAGAATCCCAGCTACCAAATTTTAGAAATTTGTTTAGACACAAAATCTTTCACCTGAGGGAGGAAGAATGTGTCTTCCTACCTCGTTTTTCTCTGGTTGTATTTCCTAAGACCAATTTACTTTGCTCTTAGGTGGCCCTGCATAGATACTTTATCTGTCTGCTTCCACTTGCCTTGTATTTATTGGAGATCACTCCCACCTCCTTCATCAGTTGTTTGTTCATCTCAGTTCTTGTTACGGGATTTTTGCCCCATTTTTATCCCTCTTTCTCTTTCTAGGTATTTTAGTGAGTATTTGCAGGATTCAGGAGACGTTAGCCAGATTCCATTTTGTATATGGAGACCAGAACTATTTTTAACTAATTTTCTCATAGAATTCATTTTGAAATGTAATATATACACTCCCATCCTTTTTACCATTGCATAATGAAAACAATTTATGGGCAGTCAGAATCGTCATTTGTGGAATCAATTACTGTGATTTTCTGTAGATTCAATTATAGATTAGTTTATGTGACTAAAATCTAAATACGCAGTGACCCCCCATGACCTTGAAACTTGATTTTTAAAAATCCCTTGATCTCAGCTTGCTCTGTGGTCTTTTGCCTCTTCCTCAGGAGGCTAGCAAGGCATGTGGAGCTCTGTGACCTCCTGAGCAGTGTAATGCCGCTAGCTTTCTGCAAAATTAATAAGTGAATCAAAGGCCGACTCAGATCTCCCAAATGGTTTTTTTCTAACTCCAGAAAATCATCCGATTCTGTGTTGCCATGAGTATTCTTTCATTTTTCATACCACTGATATGTGCTTTATTAACATAATAGACCACAGTCAACTCCTTCTCACCTTTTATCCCTATTTTCTTTTTTATTCCTGACACTGTACGTGTCATCATTCACTCCTGGAGCACGCAGGGAAGCCTTTGTCATCACTTTGTCATCACCTCCTCCTCATCACCTGCCACCTGTCACTGGTTACCTGTGAAACTGGCGCTGTTTCTGTTCTTGCACCTCCAAACCAAGGTCATTTCTACTTTCATTAAAGTCCTTGTTTGAATCCCTTCCTTTCCCGTAAGCTGTGGACTTCGAACGCCATCCTCCAGGCCCTTCCTCCCCATGCATTCTTTGGCTCCTTTCACAATTATGGCCCTTTTCTCCAGACTAATTTAAGACCCTTTGTTATCTCTCAGCTGCGCTGGTCCTTTTAACATGTAGAAAAGAGTAAGCATCCAGCTTAAAACACCCTTTCTCAACCTCCGCCTCCCCCCCCCCGCCCTGCCCCCACCAATCTGTGACCCTTTTCCCTCTTTGCTGTTTTTTTAAATTTATTTATCTTGAGAAAGAGAGAGAGCGTGCACGCATGTGCATTGGTGAGTAGGAGAGGGGCAGAGAGAGAGACAAAGAGAGACAATCCCAAGCAGGCTCTGCACTGTCAGCACAGAGCCTGGTGTGGGACTTGATCCCACGAACCGAACCGTGAGATCCTGACCTGAGTCGAAATCAAGAATCAGACGCTTAATGGATGAGCAACCCAGATGCCCCTCCCCCTTTGCTTTTATAGACAGGTATCTGCAGCTATTTTGTGAATTTCCTCCCATTTTTTCATCTTCATCCCAGTCCAGTCTGGCTTCTTTTATCGTTACCAAAGCTTCTCCTAAGGTTTCAGTGACCTTGGGTCTGGATTTTGTTCCATCTCCCTTCCCTACAACATTTTCTTCTTCAGTTTTTAGGACACACATTCTCCTGATTTTCTTCCTTCTGCTCAGTCTTGATTGCTTTTTCATCCCCTGCTCTACAATCCAAGCCAAGCCCATAGCTTTAGAAAGCATTCTTCCATACCATTCTTATGGCAATGACTTACTCTTGTATGTCTTAGTCTCAGGCCCTTTACTCCCTTAATTTTCTTCATAGCAATTATTACTATATATTTGAATATTTGTAATTATGTTCTGTTTTTGCAGCTCCACTTTTAAATTCACTTCCTACAGAGTTTTGGTATGTCCCAGTAGCCACTACTTTTCCTTCATCTTTTCTCCTTCATGTTCCTCATAGCTTTGCCCTTTCTGTGCTTTCTTCTTGTCCGTTTTGATGTTCTCCTGCTCAAATTCATGCTTTCTCGGCCTGCAGATCGAGTCATTCTGCACATATGTTCAGTTTGGCCTGTCAAATAGTTTGAAAAACTTGAATCAATTGCCAACATTATAAAAGTAGGAGACTTCACGTGAAATTTGAATTTCTGTTTTCTCTTAAACCGTGCAAGATCTGGCAACACTAAGCCATTTTCTCTTGTGGCAGCAGGTACCTGGGATTGATTGGATAATGCTTGGATGAAGTCATAATGGGAGTCACAACAATTTTCAAAGAATCATTGTCATTGTGACCACTTTTTCTGTCCTTGATGTAATTAAATTAGTAATCAATAGTAGGCAGACGGTTTTCTTCTTAAACCCTCAGGTTTAAACTTGTACTTTTAAATAACTTAAGGTTAAAAAGGAGATCATAATAAAAATTTTCAAATATTTAAATGGAAAGATAATGAGAATATTCCTCATCAAATGTTAGGAAGTGTCTCTAATCTAGTGTCTAGGTGAAATGAACTGAGCCTTCACCTGGAGACGTGAGGCAAAGACAACAGAGTCGATGTGAAGATAATGGAAGAAATAAAGCTCAGAGCAGAAAGTAGTGAAATTGGAAACACGATGCAGAGTTATCACCAAAACCCCTTTGAAAGGAGGTTAGTAAATTAGATAGGTCTCTGTTGGACAGATTAAAAAGAGAGGAAACTGAAGGAAAGAATTAAACAGCATTAACCCCAAACCCCAACTGGGAATATAACTCTATGCAGAGAATGTTGTTTTGGGTTCATTCTTCCTATATTTGTTACCTGGTCCTTGTAGGCATTTTCATTTGAGTCCCTCCCCACACTTTTAGTTAATGTTTTTTTTTTTTTAATTGAGGTACAATTCACATAATATAAAATTAACCATTTAATTAAATTTATTTATTTATTTATTTATTTATTTTTATGTTTATTTTTGAGACAGAGAGAGACAGAGTGCGAACAAGGGAGGGACAGAGAGAGGGAGACACAGAATCTGAAACAGGCTCCAGGCTCTGAGCTGTCAGCACAGAACCCAATGCAGGGCTTTAACGCACGACTGCGAGATCATGCCCTGAGCCGAAGTCGGACGCTTGACTGACTGAGCCACCCAGGCGCCCCAAAATTAGCCATTTTAAAGTGAACAATTCAGTGACTTTCAGTACATTCACAATGTTGTGCAGCCAGCATCTATATCTAGTTACAAAACATTTGCATCACCCCCAAATAAAGTACTGTGCTCATTAAACAACCTAGTCCCCAATCCCCACAACTTCCCAGATCCTCACACCACCGATCTGCTTTCTGCCTCTGGGGGTTTCCCTATTCCAGATGTTTCATAAGAACAGAATCCTACATGTGACCTTTGTGTCCGGCTTCTTTCACTTATCATAATATTTCTCGGGGTCTTCCATGTTGTAGCATGTAGCATTACTTCATTCCTTATTATGGCCGAATAATATTTCATTGTGTGTATATACCATATTTTTTTTAGCCATTCAACTGTTGATGGACGTTCAGATTCTTTCCTTTAGGCTATTGTGAATAGTGCACTATGAACATTCAAGTCCCTGTGTTCAATTCTTTGGGTATATACCTAGGAGTGGAGTTGCTGGCAAAGCTATTTGTTTTTGTGCTTGGCTTTTGTTGTTTGGTCTTTAGAATGATACGCCGCAGGTAGCGCACATATTCCTTGTCACCTGGGTTTTAGCTGCTGCTCTAGCCCACAGAAGAATGCCCATTGAGAATTATGAAAAAGGTTTCTAGGCTTTTGGTAAGAGTATTCTTTTTTTTTAATGTTACTTTTTTTTAATGTTTTATTTATTTTAGAGAGAGAGAGAGAGAGAGACAGCGTGAGCAGGGGAGGGTCAGAGAGAGAGGGAGATACAGAATCTGAAGACAGGCTCCAGGCTCTGAGCTGTCAGCACAGAGTCCGACGCGGGGCTCAAACCCATGAACCGTGAGATCATGACCTGAGCCGAAGTCGGACGCTTAACCTACTGAGCTACCCAGGCGCCACAAGAGTATTTTTTTCTAGGATACTAGTCTGTTCCAGAATCCAAACCATTGATTAAAGTATTGTCTGATAACCACAGAATTATAACAAGGAATTCTGGGTGTTCTTAAGTCACATTTCTACCAAATTAGGTTGAGTAGTTATGTTGGGTGGGTTGCCCTTCCCTACTTTGGGGATATTTTTGCCTTTTGCCTGTATCGCCTTTGTTAGGCTTTGTAAACAAAAAATGTCCTCTGCTAGTCAGTGCTAAAAGTATTCTGACAGATTTTTGCCCTCCATATCCATTCATGTGTAATCATCATCATAAAAAAATAGTACATTAAGAACATCACCACCTTATGCGAAGAGAGTCACAATAGAATTGTTAGGTCGTTAACACCTGTTGACCACTAGGCAGTATGTGAATGTTGTCTCCTTTTGCTATAGCAGTTATCTAGTCATTTTAGTATTTTATAGTATTTTCGCAATTTGGAAAAATAGTGCCGGTGATAAGAAATGAAATCTTACCTGAACATAAGGGAAGGGAAGCAAAAATAATATAAAAACAGGGAGGGGGACAAAACGAAAAAGACTCTTAAATATAGCGAACAAACTGAGGGTTACTGGAGGGGTGGTGGGTGGGGGGATGGCTAAATGGGCAGGGCCATTAAGGAGGACACTTGCTGGGATGAGCATCGGGTATTATAATAAGGGATGAATCACTGGAATCTACTCCAGAAATCATTACTGTACTATATGCTAACCAACTTGGATGTAAATTTAAAAAAAAAATCATAAATAAAAAAAATAAAAAGTGTTGCCAGACTTTATCCAGGTGATCAAGGTCAACATCAATAGTGATAAATCATGTAGAACAGTATTACCTCAATACGATGTGATAAAAAGCACACTTTATTTCTGTGGCCTTCTTCCTAAAGATCCACAACACCAGCCTAACCGTTTATTTGAGAAAAACAGCAGACCAATTCTAATAGAGGAGCATGCTACAGAACACCTGACCAATACTCCCCAAAGCCATGAGGTTATCAACACCAAGGAAAGTCTGAGAAACTGTCACAGCCCAAAGAAGCCCAAGGAGATATGACAAATGAATGTATTGTGGTGTCCTAGATGGGATTCTGAAACAGAACAAGGACATTAGGTAAAAACTAAGGAAATCTGAATGAAGTATGGGTTTTACTTAATGAGAAGGTAACAGTATTGGTGCTTTAATTGTAACAAAAGTGCTATATTAATGTAAGATGTTAGTAATAGGGGATGCTGAGTGTAGGGTATGTAGGAACTCTCTGTATTATCTTCTCAGTTTTTCTGAAAAATCAAAAACTATTCTAAAAAAAATAAAGTCTGTTTAAAAAAAAGAAATCAAATCTTCCAAACAAAGCATAATTGAAACAAGATAGATAGAAATCATCACCCATTTTGAAAGCACATTGGACTTAAGCCTGTGTGTTAAAAGTATAAAGGAAGAAAGCAAAATTATAAGAGGCTTAAAAAATGTTTTTCGTGTTTTATTTATTTTTGAGAGAGAGCGAGCAAGCGAGAGCAAGTGTGGGTGGGGGAGGGGCAGAGAGAGAGAGAGAGAGAGGGAGACACAGAATCCGAAGCAGGCTCCAGGGTCTGAGCTGTCAGCACAGAGCCTGATGCAGGGCTCAAACCCATGAACTGTAAGATCATGACTTGAGCTGAAGTGGAACGCTTAACCGACTGAGCCCCCCCCCCCCCCCGGAGACCCAGGAAGAAAGCAAAATTAAATAACACATCCGAAGTACTGGAAAACATCCTTAATGATGGTAACTTCTCACAGTTATGTTGGCCGTTAGCTTTCAGATATTTTGATTTATTCATGGAGATTCAGAAAATAAGTTTCATCAGTAATATATTCGTGTAAGCTAACTCTGAATCTTGTGTTAATTTTAATAGTAGATCTCTTCCTGATGGTGTCTCCAAGATATATATATATATTCTAAACACAGTGTCTTACATACATGATACATTTATTCTTATATGTGGTAAAAGTCATCGAAGAAGTTGGAAGAGTATGAACTAATATGGAGGGATGGAGGGGGCAAGAGTGTATGTGAAGAAAGCTGAGAAAATGAGCCCGGTTGGAAAAGGAATCCAGGAAACTGGTGGTCAAGATTGAGAGGGACCCAACCCCCCCTCCCCCAGTGGTGAGGGCAGAGGAATCTAGTCAGTCCCTTAAGAACAGGGAATGGTTGGAGAATTTGGTAGCAGCACAGCATATGATGAAACTGTCATTGGAGGAAGACTTAACCTTTCTGAATATCTCCTGAAATAAAGTAGGTTTTGAAGAACAGAAAATAAACTGGTGGAGAAGAGAATTTCCCTGCTAAAAGGAATAAAGTGTTTTAAGATACAAATGTGGTAATGTGTTAATGTCTAAGCATGAGGTTGGGAGTAAAGCAAACAGACGTGATTTTCTGGAAGAAAGATTTTTGTTAGACTATAATAAAAAATAAATAAGCAAATGTCAAACATTTCCAGTCTTAAGAAAAACATGGTTTTACTTCCTTGCTGAATTTCCTTTATAAACCATAGTCCCTGAAGTTGGAGGTCATGAAATTTAACAAGGGAATTTAAAAATTGGTGACTTTGTTAAAATTTGGATCTTCTGGTTTTTTATTACTTGATATAACATTTATTCATTTTAGGTGTGGAATACACAAACGTCAAGAAACTTTGAAGAAACTTTCAGTAATTTGAACCATATATCTCTATTCTTAGTGAAAAATGAAAACACCCAAAAGGAGGTTTTATGTGGAGTAAAGTAGGTCTGGAAATGGTCTATATTGAAAGACCTAATGGTCTTTTGATGTCTGATTCTTTGATTTAACTTTTTATTTTTAAAGGGGTGCTATGTGCTTATAATTAGAAACATTTCAAGTTCTTTACTTGGGAACTTAATTGTTCCTTCGCTTGCTCTATTCTGACTAATCAGTGGCTTTGAATGGTAGCAGTGTTTGAATTTGTTACTAAGGAGATTCACCTTGTTTGGTAGAGAAAGTTCCAATTCATCATGAAAGATTATCACATCCATAAACTGTAGTCATTCCTTCTGCAGGTTGTGGCTCTAGTGTGAACATATATTTATAATCCTTTTAAGAAGTTTCATTTTAATAATTTTCTAAGTACTTAGTGAGAGTATAATATATAGTATTATAGTATAGTTTGTTTTCTTGCAACTGTTACCATTACTTTTGAAGGTAGAAATTATGGATAAATTACTAGAAGGCACCATCAAAAATTTATATTCCCTTTTATTAGGTGATTTTAAAAAGTTTTCAGTTGGGCATTGATGCAAACATTCGTGTCATCTTGAGAAAAATTATCTCTACGCTTGGAAAGTGCCTGATAACTCTGAATATAATTTTTTTTTCTTAAACGTAGCATCTTAAGTATCAGTGGTGGTGGTGGCGGTGGTGGTGGGGACCCATCTTTTCTCTCTTCTGCACTCTGCTCGAGCGTCTGAAACCATTTTAGGTAGAGAGCAGTCAAAACCTCCCATTTATCGTAAGTATTCCTTAGCCCCAGTGAGTATGCTGACATAACTTTCCATCTAAGAAGCATGATGGAAGGTTCGAGAGAGGACAGAAATATGTGGTGACCTTGTTTCAGATTGAAAAGGAAGTTTCTATTCTGTTAAGTACTTCTTTGTAGATATGTCTTTACAGAACCTCTGTGTTTCTTCTCATGAGAATACACTGCTTTAAATCAGCGTCAGTATATCTGATGGGTATTTCACACAACAGGTTTCATCTGTAACATGAGACTTTGAGGTTTATTAGAGTCTTTCTTCAGTAGTTAAGTTTGCTCATTTTTTTTTAGCAGCTTATGTATATAGCCTTCTGAGTTTTATTACAATCAAAATTCACTTAAGCAATGAAATGTAGTACAATGGATTTAAGCCTGGTGGGGAGGGGATAAACTAATAAAATATAGCGATACTTTAATGTTTTATCATTAACAAAATGTGTATATTCCCTTAGTTCATCCTTAAAAGAATTTTATGTGGTTGTTTGTTATTATCTTCAATTTAAAGGGAGAAACTGAGGTTCAGAGATTAAGCAATTTAACCAGTTTGGCACGGTTCATACGTGGCCGAGCTAGAATTTTAATCCTAGGCCTTCCAATTTCTAACTCAGTGCTCTTTTCCTGATAGAATGCTGACTTTTGTCACTCAGTAGGTCTCCTTTTGTGCTTTTAAAATGACCTGATCTAAATGATTCATAGATGGCAACATTTAATAGATGACATGTCATTGCTAATTCTTCCCTGAGGACCCAAATGGGAGAATATGCCCTGCCCACAGGTTGTGATAGCTGCCCACCATGGGACCACCTCTCCTTCTCCGCCATGTGCATTGGGTCTAGAGTGGACACCTGATCCAAAGGAAGCAAATTCATTTTTCTCTAAGATACAAAGAGCTTAAGGTCACACAGCTAGTAAGTGGAGGTGTGAGGATTTGAAATTGTATGTGTTTGACTCTAAAGCCCCTGTTCTTAATCACTGTGCTATAGGGCACTGCCCCTCCTTCCTCATCTTGGGAATTTGGAACTGGAAAACCTAGAGACTAAATCAGTGCAGAAGCTGGAAACTTGGAAAGTTACTAGGATGAAGATTTGCTGGGCAGCCGCTATGGGCCATATGCAAACTAAAGTTCTGAGTAATTATGTTGAGGCCAAGAAGAAAATGGAATGATGTAGAGAAGCTGTAAGAAATACAGCCCACATGAACAAGAGCTTTGTCTATTCCAGCTCCGCCTCAAGAGAGACACTTCAGAGGCACCTGGGTGGCTCAGACGGTTAAGTGTCTCAGTCTTGAATTTGGCTCAAGTCATGATCTCCCCGTCATGGAATTGAGCCCAAAGTGGGGCTCCATGCTGAGCTTGGATCCTGCCCGGGATTCTCTCTCTCTTTCTCTCTCTGCCCCTCCCCAACGTGTGCTCACACTCTCTCTCCCATAAATAAATACATAAATAAATAAATAAAATAAAAAAGAGACACTTCACCGAGATCTCCCATATTTACAGTATATAGCCATTTTATTTTGGAAGTGTGAGTTGGAAGATATATTAAAAATTTATTAAATAGTTATTATCTTTTAAAAAATAGATTCAATGTGGCCCAGGTAATGTTATTACAAATTATTTATTTTAAAAAGACATTTATTCAATTAACTGAATAAGAACATTTTTTCCAATAAAGTTTAATTGAGATTGTTCTGAATTTGTCACTTTATTCTGTAGAAGTCTCACAAAGATTTTAGGGTTTTTGTCAGGCTTTATTTCTGTTTTTTTTTTCGCATATAAATATGGTTTTCTTTGTTACATTAAAAGCTTAAATTCTGGAGCAATCAAAAAGATTAAAAAAGATATTTAGAACAAATAAAAATGAACTTAAATATCTCCTCTTTCAGAATTATCACAAATTTTTACTAACAAAGCCTAAATTAATATGGAAATGGCATGGTTCTATAGATTACATAGGAATTTTAAGAAAGACTACTTATGAAAATAAAATTAATGATACTGCTTTATTAGGAATACCTACAATTTATTCAGTAGGAATAAATTCTTAATATAAACTTGTAAAAAAAACACCTGAAAATTTTGTAACATTTTTTATTTGGGAGAGATTAGAAGTCAGTAAATAATACTCCCTTTCCCTCTCAAATTTATTTATTTAATTTATTTTTTAAATTTAATTTATTTTTTTAAATTTACATCCAAGTTAGCATATAGTGCAACAATGATTTCAGAAATAGATTCCTTAATGCCCCTTACCCATTTAGCCCATCCCCCCTCCCACAATACCTCCAGTAACCCTCTGTGTGTTCTCCATATTTGTCTCTTATGTTTTGTTCTCCCTGTTTTTATATATATTTTTTGCTTCCTTTCCCTTATGTTCATCTGTTTAGTATTTTCAAGTCCTTATATGAGTGAAGTCATATGATATTTGTCTTTCTCTGACTAATTTTGCTCGGCATAATACCCTCTAGTTCCATCCACATAGTTGCAGATGGCAATATTTCATTCTTTTTGACTGCCGAGTAATACTCCAGTGTGTGTGTGTGTGTGTGTGTGTGTGTGTGTGTGTACCACATCTTCTTTATCCATTCATCCATCGATGGACATTTGGGCTCTTTCCATACTTCAGCCATTGTCAGTAGTGCTGCTATAAACATTGGGGTGCATATGCTGCTT
This sequence comes from Cryptoprocta ferox, assembly GCA_028646485.1. Classification (NCBI taxonomy): domain Eukaryota; kingdom Metazoa; phylum Chordata; class Mammalia; order Carnivora; family Eupleridae; genus Cryptoprocta; species Cryptoprocta ferox. The sequence continues at coordinate 44,900,323 of CM053565.1, forward strand.
TGAAACAGCACACCTGTATCCCTTGGATAAATACCTCGTAGTGCAATTGCTGAGTCATGGGGTAGTTTTATTTTTAATTCTTTGAGGAACCTCCATACTGTTTTCCAGAGTGGCTGCACCAGTTTGCATTCCCACCAGCGGTGCAAAAGAGATTCTCTTTCTCCGCATCCTTGCCAACATCTGTTGTTGCCTGAGTTGTTACTATTAACCATTCTGACAGGTGTGACGTGGTACCTCACTGTGGTTTTAATTTGTATTTCCCTGATGATGAATGATGTTGAGCATTTTTTCATGTGTCAGTTGTCCATCTGGATGTCTTTCTTGGAGAAGGTCTATTCATGTCTTTTGCCCATTCCTTCTCTGGATTAGTTGTGTTTTGGGTGTTGAGTTTGATAAGTTCTTTATAGATTTTGGATACTAACCCACTAACCCTTTATCTGATATGTCGTTTACAAATATCTTCTCCCATTCCGTCAGTTGCCTTTTAGTTTTGCTGATTGTTTCCTTCACGGTGCAGAAGCTTTTTATTTTGATGAAGTTCCAATAGTTCATTTTTACTTTTGTTTCCCTTGCCTCCAGAGACCTATTGAGTAAGAAGTTGCTGCGGCCAAGCTTAGAGGTTTTTGCCTGCTTTCTCCTTGAGGATTTTGATGGCTTCCTGTCTTACATTTAGATCTTTCATCCATTTTGAGTTTATTTTTGTGTATGGTGTAAGAAAGTGGCCCAGGGTCATTTTTCTGCATGTCACTGTCCAGTTTTCCCAGCACCACTTGCTGAAGAGGCTGTCTTTATTCCATTGGATAGTCTTCCCTGCTTTGTCAAAGATTATTTGGCCATACGTTTGTGGGTCCATTTCTGGATTCTCTATTCTGTTCTATTGATCTGAGTGTCTGTTTTTGTGCCATCCCTCTCAAATTTAGAATTAATTTGAAAAAATAGAAGAATCAGGTAGCTGAAGTTGTGGTTTAGGTGTGTGGCCAACATTCGGATTGGGAATGCCCCCTCTTAGAATTAATGTACTTGCCTGGTCATCGTCCAAGAGGCCAGTCAGAGTCTGTGCACAGCAGAGGACATTGCTGGAGAGAGAAAAGAGGGGCTGAACAGGGCATTCACAATGGTTTCTCCCAAAGCACAGCATTGTTAGCAGGTGTGGGAGAGAGCCAGACCCAAACGGACAGAAGTTCTCTTCTTGATGAAGGGGCTGAAGTCCTGTTAGGTTTGTTTTTCTTTTTTTTGTTGGCCTTTCATTTTAGAAGTGCACCCTCCCCTCATTGATTTTGTCCCTTATATTTTGAGTAAATGGAACATGAACATGGTTTTAAAAATCAGATCTGCACTAAAAGGTTTATTCAGAAAAGTGGCGCCCCACCCCCACTCCTTCTGTCCTTTCTTCTCAGACCCCAGACCCCACAGGTGGGTGATCGCATTCATGAATCTATGACAGATCCCTTCTGTATTTGCTTTTGCACAGATGAGCAGAAATGATACATGCACATCTCAGTGGAGTTTTCTTGCGCTTTGCTTTTTTCATTTCTTGTAAACTGGAGGTCATTCATCCTTTGTACATCAGTGTCGTATGCTAAGGTGTGGATGAATCAGTTTATGCCACAGCCCTCCTACCTATGGGCATACAGGTTGTTCTAGTATTTGCAACTATAAGGGATGCTGTAAAGAATAACCTAGTAGACGTTTATTTTTGTACTGTTTGAAATATATATTCACCATAACTTTTTAGGAGGGGGAATGCTGGGTCAAAAGATAAACATATATGTAGTTCTGTTCTATATTGCCAAGTGCTCCTGCATGAAGGTGGTGTTGGTTGAATTTCTACTATATATTAGAATGACTTCTGGCCCACAGCCTCCCAAATAGAATGTGTTTTATTTTTAAATTTTTTGCCTGATAAAGTGATAGGTGTGATACGTTGTATCCCAATATAGTTGAAACTTTTAGTTTTCTTATAATAATTGAGAGTACACATATTTTAATATATTTAAGAGCCACTGTAACAGCGTTATTGAGTTATGGTTGAAATTCAACACATCTCACATATTTAAAGTATACAGTTTCACATTCTAACATATATACACTTGTGAAAGTACCAACATGAAAAATATGTCTCTGTCAGCATATAATTATTCCCAAAAGTTTCCTCATGTCCCTATGAAATCTTTCCTGTCCACCCTTCTCTGACTTCTCCTTACGGAGGCGGGCACTAATCTCCTCTCCTTTTCTCTCTCTCTCTCTCTCTCTCTCTCTCTCTCTTTTTCGTTTATTTATTTATTTTGAGAGAGACAGAGAGTGTGAGAAGGGGAGGGGCAGAGAAAGAGGGAGAATCTCAAACAGGCTTTGCACTGTCAGCACCGAGTCTGACGTGGGGCTCAAACTCAAAAACCATGAGATCATGACCTAAGCCAGAATCAAGAGTAGGATGCTTAACTGACCGAGCCGCCCAGATGTCCCAAGTACGAACCTCCTTTCTGCCACTATACTTTAATTGCTAGAGTTTTAAATAAATGGAATTGTACTATTTTATATTCCCTCTAGTAGGGTTTGGAGTTCTGTTTCCTCCACCTACATACCAATAATTGATATGGTCGGTGTTGTTATTTTCACAATTCCAACAGGATGGTCTAAGTATTTCACTGTGGTTTTATTTTTATTTTGTTTTATTTTTTGCATTCCCCTAGTAACTAATGTTGAAAAACTTTTCATGTCTTTTTGGGGGGGGGGTCATAAGTATATCTCCTTTGGTGACTGTTCAAACCTTTAGCCTCTTTTTTTTTTTTTTTAAGTGGGTTGGTTGTTTTCTTATTATTGAGTCTTGAAAATTCTTTGTGTATATTGGATACAAGTCCTTTACAGATAGACAATTTGCAAGTGCTTTCTCCCAGTGTGTGGCTTTCCTTTTCATTCTTTTTCATTGTTTATTTCAAAGAACTGGGGTTTTAAATTTGATGAAGTCCATTGCATTTATTTGTTCTTTTATGGGTTGTGCTTTTGAGGTCACATCCAAGAAATCTTTTCCTGGGCCCCGATCACAAAGGTTTTCTTCTGGAAGTTTATAGTTTCAGGTTTTACATTTGGGGTTTTGATCTTCATTTTGTATGTGCTGGTAAGTATGGATTAAAATTCTTTTTCCTCTTTCTTTCATAATACTGCCTTCTTGTCCTTCTAATATGCGTAGAATTTGTAGTGACCTCTCTCACTTGTAACGTGGTTAACTTGTATTGTTTCTTTTTCCCTATCAGTCTGGCCAGAGGTTTATCAATATCACTGATCATCTTGGACTTACATAATGTAGTCATTACTAAATGTAGTATTAGGTTATGTAATAATGAGTTATTCTTGCCTTCATGGCATGGATCCAGTTTGTCAGTAATTTAAAGATGTCACTGACTGTCTTCTCGCTTGTGTTGCTTCTGCCAGGAATCTGCTGCTGTCCTTATTTTTGCTCCATAGCACGTCTTCTTTCTGGCTGTTTTCAAGATTCTTTTTTTCTTTTTCACTAGTTTTGGGGGAAATTGATTACAGTGTGCCTTCATGTAGTTTTATTTGTCTCATGTTTGGAGTTCTTTGAGTTCTTGGATTTGTAGATTTATAATTTTAATTAAATTTGGAAAGCTTTGGCCATAACTTCTTCAAATATTTTTCTGTCCCCACCTCTCTCTTTTTTCCTTTAAGAACTCCAAACACACATGGATTCGGTTGCTGATAGTTGTCACTGATGCTTTGTTTCTTTTTTATTACTCTGTTTTCTTCCTGTGCTTTGGTTTGGTTAGTTTCCATTGCTACGTCTTCAAGTTCACAAACCTTTTCTTTAGCAACACGTGTAATCCCATGTTTTATTCTTCATCTCACACATTATACTTTTTCTACCAAAGTACAAAAATTCTATCTCTAGTATTTTCAGTATGACAGCATGATTCTCAGCCTCATCCTAGGCCTGTTTCTCTCTGTTTGTATTGTTGTCTTGGCCCCTGTTGTCTTCCATGATTTAGCCACAGTCTTTGCCTTTCACAGCTTCTTGGTTTGCTACCCTTTATGCTGGGAGTGCCCTTTCCTGCATTTTCTTCTATGCAGTCCTCCATATCCTTTAGGTAACTTCTTCTTTTCAATTAAAAAAAAAAAAAAAATATATATATATATATATATATATAAATTTAAATATATGTATTAAAATGTGGATGTATTTGTAAAATACATGTTTGTATGTGATACTTATAAAATATCTTTTATTTTCCTTCTCACCATCATACTTTCCATGAAAAAAGCAAACCTCCATCAGAAGATTCTTTATTTCAAGGGGAAGATGAATCTGGTAGGGGTAAAGTATTTCTACAGATAAAGTTTTGTTTCAGATATAATAAAATATGCAACCATTTTACTGATTATAAAAGGCATACACTCTATTGATAAGTGCATGAAAGTATGTAAGCTGGATTTATGTTAGTTTTCAGATATCAGTCTTTATTTATAAAACATATCCATGTTTCACCGACCATTCCTTCCTGCCTCATACTAAATTTTTCCAAAGGCTCTAGTGATTATCTTATATGTGCTTAATAATAAGTTTAGTCACTGTTAATCTGCTACCATGTGGTGGTCATTAATTGACTTATTGTTAATGTGTTAAGTACCCGTTATGTGCCAGGCACCTTGCTAGATGTTGAGCAGACATCACTGAATTAATCACACCCAGCTCTTGCACTAAGGGAGCTTTAGGGAGAGCAAAAAACAAAAAAAAGACATTGAATTAATACAAATAAGAACAATGAGGATTCAATCCAGTGACCAAAACAGAAACATAGAGTACAGTGGGTTTATATATAACAGGGTGAAAAACCTTACCTAGGAATTAGGACGAAAGAAAGTGATGTTAAAGTTCATTGAATTGTATTTCAATTACACTTCAATAGAAAATTATATATATATATATGTACACACATACATATAGTTAATAAAATATATATGTTACACCTCTTAAACATTGTGAGTGATGGGGGCACCTGGGTGGCTCAGTTGGTGAAGCATCTGACTTTGGCTCAGGTCATGATCTTGTGGTTCATGAGTTCAAGCCCTGTGTTGGGCTGTGTGCTGACAGCTCAGAGCCTGGAGCCTGATTCAGATTCTGTGTCCCCCTCTCTCCCTGTTCTCCCCTGCTTACACACACACACACACACTCTCTAAAAATAAAAATTAAAAAAAAACATTAAAAAAACATTCTGAGTGATGATCTTAATGACATGCTTTTTATGAAGCTTTTCTATTTTACTGTAGGCACAGTGAGTTATTCCTCGGTCCTTGTTTGCTCAGAGTATTATGTTCATATTATTAGGTAGCTTTTGTGACACTGAAAATAGCATAGAGTTTATCTTCTTTCCTATATTGCATGCAGGGACAGTGTGTTGATTATTTTGGTATTTCTAGCACCAAACACAGATCCTGGCATATAATAGGCGTTAAGTAAATGCTTGATAAATATTTTAACTTTCAAATGTTCTAAAAGTGGTTTAGTATGCAAATATTAATGTTATATGAGGATAAATTATAGTGAAGACTATTTGTAAGTTCAATTAATTAGCATCAAACAGTGACTTAGTAAAATATATGTGTGTATATGTGTATATATGCACAGGCTTAAAGAAATAGCATGGTGTAGTAGAATGACTTTGGACCTTGAAGTCAGATGGGCTGGTTTAATTTCTCATTCTGCCATTGACTATGTAAAGTTGGACAAATCACTTAACTCTTCTAAACTTCCTTGTTTTCATTTGTGAAAAAAACTAAATGAGGACTTTTTTATCATTATAAAAATGAAATGAAATAATACATGAATTGCTCTAAACTAATGAGGATAATAAATACTCAATAAATATTCACTCTATTTCATCATTTGTGAAGACATTAAAAATTACGGTTGTACTGTAAATGCTATAGCTTGTAGCAGGCTTCATCCACTAGAAATACTGAACAGTGGCTATTGTGACTTTAAAATTACTTCACATAATTTAAAAATCATTTCTGAGAAGCAGAAAACCTTCTCGCAATGATAAATATGACATGTTTGGTAAATAAAGAGAAAATTTGCCACTTAAAATTTGATCTACTTGTGCATAGTGATGAATGTAAGTGAGAATATTTTCTTGCTACTTTGAAATATTGAACTGCCCAGGGACAAGGCATGGATATGTTTTGAAGGAAATAAATATTTCAGCTTCACGTTTCAGCCTTTCTTCTGTATTCCTTTGATCTGGCTTTGGTTTACTTATTATTCTGCTTGAGTGACTTCACATTGCCTTCTTCCTCTCCCTAGTAACAAGAAGTGGTCCTGTACTTATTTCAACGTATTTAGGCTTTGTCATTTTATAGGATGAACGTGCCTTTTCTTATTATTTACTGATACTACTGCCTGTAAAGTAAACTGGGTTGGTGTGTGTGTGTGTAGCTTTGCATGTATGATGTATAATTTATATATGGAACTTTTAATCAGTACTTTTTTAAATATAAGAAACATAAAAGGAAACATTAGATTTGAGATTTTTTTTGAAGTTTAAAGAGTTTAAAGATTTTAAAGGAATTTTTCTCCATTATACACTGTAGTTGTTTTATCTTGAAGGGTAACTTTCTCAGCGTTTTCTTATTTTACCATAAATATTCCAGTTGCTTTTCTTTTTTTTTTTCTTTTTTTTAATGTTTTTTTTTTTATTTATTTTTGAGAGAGAGAGAGACAGCATGAGCAAGGGAGGGTCAGAGAGAGAGACACACACACAAAATCCGAAGCAGGCTCCAGGCTCTGAGCTGTCAGCACAGAGCCCGATGCGGGGCTCGAACCCATGAACCGTGAGATCATGACCTGAGCTGAAGTCGGACACCCAACCAACTGAGCCACCCAGGCGCCCCTCCAGTTGCTTTTCTATTTGCTGAGGTAGAGTTCTTTTAGTTTATTTGTAGGCCTATATTCTAGGCAGAAGTTAGTTTAGCACAGAATTGTTATATAAGACTTCAAACTGCTTAATTTTTATTAAACTGCTTAATTTGCTTACATTTACCTATATTGCTTTATTTTATACTTTACACACAAATCTTCTAATCTCCTGAAATTGGTTTTTTTAATGTTTATTATTTTTGAGAAAGAGAGAGAGAAAGAGAGAGAGAGACAGCGCAAGGAGGGGAGGGTCAGAGAGAGAGGGAGACACAGAATCTGAAGCAGGCTCCAGGCTCTGAGCTGTCAGTTCGAGCTCATGGGGGGCTCGAACCCATGAACAGTGAGATCATGACCTGAGCCGAAATTGGATGCTTAGCCAACTGAGCCACACAGGCACCCCACTTTTTTTTTTAGCTTGTTTATTTTGTGAGACATAGAGAGAGAGCAAGCAGTGGAGGGATAGAGAGAGGGAGAGAGAGAGAATCCCAAGCAGGCTTGTTCTGTCAGTACAGAGCCTGACATAGGGCTCAGACTCATGAACTGTAAGATCATGACCAAATCAAGAGTTGGACACTTAACCAACTGAGCCACCCAGGCGCCCCAAGATTGGTTTCCTTATACAGACTCTCTCTGACTCTTTCCATTTGTCATATTCCTATAGACTTAGAATTTGTCACACACACACACTCTCTCTCTCTCTCTCTCTCTCTATATATATATATATAAATACACATATACCACTATTTTATTTTTTTTCTTACATTTTCTTTTTCCCCTTAATCAGATTATAGTTCCAAGAGGATCCATTTTTATACTTCTAGGTTTTCTGCGGTATCTGACCTAGTAGGTCTCGGGATTTGCTGCCAGGCCCCTTGCCTCAGCTCTTAAACACGACTAAGTTACTGAAAATATAGGCTGGGAAGTTGATGCCAGGATCAGTTCTTTTGAATCATGATTCAAATCCTGTTGATTTCAAGGAGTTTATAGACCTCATTGCTGAAATCCATGTTTTTAAGAGATCTTTGGAGAGTTGAAGAGATTCCTCATCCTTATTCATAAGTGACATGCTTCAAAACCAGTCATGGTTCTTTAGGACTGGAGCCTGGCTCTGGGATCACAGACCTCTGGGGAAGCAGTGACAGTAAAAGATCCTTGTCAGAAGAGAGTTCTGGAAGCACTTCTCTATACTGTTACCATGCCCTTTTTGAGCGTTACTACTAGTATCAAGAGAAGGATCTCTAGCTGCTTTAGTACTGGATCACCCTGGTTGCAGTGAGCCTCATTGCGTGTTTGCCTGTGATCAGATCACTGCCATCCTATTTGAGCCAGGATTGTGCTGAGAACTGCTGGCTTTCTTCGTTCTACCTTTACTGCTGCTGCCTGTAAGCCCGCTTACCCCTTAAGGGCTTCTAAGAAGGTTGTTCTGATTCACCTGAGTAGGATGGAGATTCCTACAATGGAGATCTGTGTCTTACACATTCGTCTCTTCCATTAACGAGAGTGGAACAAAATCTCCATGAACCTTCTCCTTCTGTTTTTCAAGACCCCATGTTCAAATATCTGTTATAATATTTAATATTTATCTTTATTTTTTTCCTTTACTTAATGGATGGAGTCTTCTTAAAAAGACAGGGGTCTTATGTAGCTTTGTTCCTTAGTATAAGTTAGTGATTAACATGTAGGTCTTAGGCAATTTTTGAAGAATGAGTTAAGAAAAGGTTGGATGAACTTGTCGAAAACTCAAAATATGATGTTCAAAATTTTAGGAGGAAAAAGAATGGAAAAAATCTCAGATTTGCTATGGTCATTTTAAACATAATTTTGTTTTCCTTAGAAATACTCCTTTTAGGGGCACCTGGGTGGCTCAGTTGGTTAAGCCTCCAACTCTTGATTTCAGCTGAGGAACAGATCTCATGGCCATGAGATCAAGTCCTGCGTTGTGTGTGGAGGCTGCTTGGGATTCTCTCTCTCTCTCTCTCTCTCTCTCTCTCTCTCTGTCTCTCAGCCCCTCCCCTGTTCACACGCACACGTGTGCGCATTCTTTCTCTCAAAATAAATAAACTTAAAATACTCTTTTTATCTTCCAATATGTTATGAAAGATGTGTTTATATTTGGTTTTTAGGCTTCAGTGGTTATCTGATTATCTTCTACGCCGTCTACTCTGTGACTCGGGAAGGCACTTTGTCCTAGTGTAGTTTGCATGCCATCCTTGTGCCGGGACCATGCTAACCTTCTCTGTATTGTTCCAGGTGCAGTATATGTGATGCCGACCTGAGCGCTATCCCCGTGTAGCTGAATTGCACTAGCACCACGCACAAACGCTGAGTTTCAGAATTGTGATGTAGGTCTTTGCCGTGAGCAGTGCAGAAATGCTTGGCAGCATCATTTCCTTATGGGGCCTTAAAACTTTTCCATAAGAAGTCACCTTAGCCATGAATTGGCCTTCTCCTTCAGTATTTCATAATCGCTGGGGTGCCCTGGGGTTTTCCACAGCCCCTCATTCCTCGTTAGCCATCACACACTCCTTATGTTTGCCTGCTTCTGGTCTTATGAACTTTCCTTCGAGAAACTAAAACTTTCTTTGGTCACTCTTTCTTTTGCAAGGCTTAGCAGTCATTTGTTGATCTCCAGAAATTGTAGTTCAGAACCATACTGATATTTTGCACTTGACTACACTCAGAATTTGCATATTTTGGCAGATGCATCTTGGTCAAGGGGAGTATCTGGATCTAACTGAATATCTTTGGACAGTTTTACCCTGGGTCCTATCTCATCCAGATTTGCCTCTGTTAGATGTAAATATGTCCTTTGGAAAGAAATAATTTGGCTTTTTTTGGTTATTTTTTATTTTATTATTATTATTTTTTAATGTTTATTTTTGAGAAAGAGAGAGATAGAGACAGAGACAGAGTCTGAGCGAGGGAGGGGTAGAAAGAGAGAAACACAGAATCTGAAGTAGGCTCCAGGCTCTGAGCTGTCAGTGCAGAGCCCAATGCAGGGCTCGAACTCACGAACCACAAGATTATGACCTGAGCCAAAGTTGAACACTTAGCCAACTGAGCCACGCAGACGTCCCTTTTGGTGATTTTTAAAACCTGGTGACATTACCTAGAAGGCATCAAGTAAGAGCAAAAACAAAAACTTTCCTTAAAGACTGAAACAAAATTTAGCCTGTGGATTTTTTCTCTGCCTGATTTAACTTTTAAATTCGTTATATTCCCAACTTATTTATTTATCCATACAGCATTAAGGCAGTTATAAATATTATACATTAAGTTCCTCAGACAGCCCTTGGTATGTGCTAACTTTTGAATATATACTAGTTTTGTTAGTTGTTATTGTTTTCTATCGCTGGCATACCACAAACATGGTGTCTTAAAACAATTCAAATTTATTATTTTACGGTTTGGGAGATCAGAAGTCCAAAAGGAGACTTTGGGCCTAAGATCAAGATGTCGTCAGGTCTGGTTTTTGCAGGGAGGTTTTAGCGAAGCAGTTCCTTGCTTTTTCTATCATCTGGAGGCTATCTTCATTCTTTGGTTTGTGACCCTGCATCATTTGTCTTTTCTCCATTGCTTCCTCTCTCATATTGCCTTGTCTGTCCTTTGACCTTCTTGCGTCTCTCTTATAAAGACCTAACTAGGTCATCTGGGATGATTGCCCCATCTCAAATCTTTAACTTAGTCACATCTGCAAAGTCTCTTTTGCTATATAAGGTCGCATATCTACAGTTCCAGGGATTAAGATATGTATATCTCTGGGGATCTGTTATTCAGCCTACCTCATCTGTACAGTTTCAGACTTAATCAGTTGGTACACTCTATTGGGTCCTAGAGTTGGTATCACTGATAAGAGAAATGACTCTCAACTCCCTCTAAAAATGTATCCCCCATAATTTTCCATCCATACCTCTTAGAGCTAATTGATGGTGGTAAGAACAAGGAGTCTAGTTTACCCAGGCATAATAACATGTGGATGCATCTTAGTCAAGGCATAATGGGGTAATGTTTCCTCTTAAATGGGCTCTTTTTCCCCCCAGCTTTATTGAGATATAATTGACATAAAACATGGTGAAGCTAATAAGGTATACAACCTAATGATTTGTTTTATGTATTTACTGCAATACAGTTCCTACAATAAGGTTAGTTAACACATCTATCACCTCACCTAGGTAAAAAATTTTCTGTGTGATGACAGTTTCTTAGTATTTACTCTCTAAGCAATTTTCAAACATACATGCAGTACAATATTGTTAACTATACTACACATTACGTACCCAGAACTTATTTATCTTATAACTGGAAGTTTGTACTCTTTGAACACCTTCACCCATTTTATCCACTCCCCCCGACCACTCCACTGGCAATTACCAATCTGCTCTCTGTTTCTGAGTTTGGGTTTTTTAGATTTCATAAATGAGATTATACAGTATTTGTCTTTTTCTGTCTGACTTATTTCACTTAGCACAGACAGTGCCTTCAAGGTTCATCCATGTTTTTGCAACTGGCAGCATTTCTTTCTTTTTTTATGACTGAATAATATTTCAGTGTGTGTGTGTGTGTGTGTGTGTGTGTGTGTGTGTTCCCTTTTCTCCACATCCTCACCAATACTTGTTATCTCTGTTAACGGGTTTGAAGTGTTATCTCATTGTGGTTTTAATTTGTGTTTCCCTGATGATTAGTAATGTTGAACACCTTTGAGTATCTGTTTGACTATTTGAATATCTTCTTTGGAAGATTATCTATTCTGCTTCTCTGCCCATTTTAATTGGATTATTTGGGCTTTTTTTTTTTTCTATTGAGTTATAAGGATTCTTTGTATATTTTAGATATTAGCCATTATCTTATCAGATGCGATTTGCCATGTTTTTCTCCCATTCTGGAGGTCATCCCTTCATTTTCTTGATCATTTATTTTGCTGTGCAGAAGCTTCTCAGTTTGATGCAGTCTAACTTGTTTCTTTTTGCTTTTATTAATGTTTTGGTGTCACATTTATGAAACCATTGCTAAAATCGGTGTCAAGGAGATTATATCCTGTTCCCTTCTGGGAGTTTTATAGATTCAGGCCTAATATTTAAGTCTTTAATGAATTTTGAGTTAATTTTTGTTAGTGGAGTGAGATAGAGGCCCAGCTTCATTCTTTTGCATGTGAATATCCAGTTTTCCCAACACCATATATTGAAGAGACTATCATTTCCGCATTGAGTAGTCTTGGCTTTCTTGTCAAATATTAGTTGGCTGTACACGCATGGATTTGTTTCTGGGCTTTAAATTCTGTTCTATTGGTCTGTTTTTGTTTTATTTTGTTTCGTTTTGATTTTTGGTTTATTTAAATGGCAGTATCATACTGCTTTGACTACTATAGTGGGATTTCCGGGAAGCACTCTGCAGTGTGGAGGACCTGCATGTCCACCACGGGCTTTCCTTTTCCCACGGGAGAAACCAGGGTGGCTCTCTTGGTGCAGTGTCATGCTGGGCTAACGTGGCTGGGTGTAAGCAGAGGGTAGCCATTCCTCTTACCTTTCTCATGTAATCTTCCCAGTCTCTGTGGTCCAATGGGGGTGCTTCATTCACACCCTTGGGTGTGGGATTTTCACAATGGTATCTTGTCTATGGATAGTTGCTACTCGGTCATTTGGTGAGGGGCACTGAAGTTGGGGATGATTTATGTTACTGTCTTGATAATTACCCTCCACATGGGCTCTTTGATATAGTATATTTGCAGTGAAGACTTCTGTGTTCCAGAGATGAATAGAAGTTTGATCTAGAGCTAAGTATCAGAGCCCCCAAATAGAAAGTAGACTGTTATCTTATCAACCCATGTCGTGGGCTGATTGGTAACTCATATCCTAATCCTCAGAACTTGTGAATGTTCTTATTTAAAAAGAGGATCTCTGCTGATGTAACTGAGTTAAAGATCTTGAGGTGAGATTATCCAGGTGGGTCCTAAAAACAATCATGAGTATCTTTATAAATAAAGAGAAACAGTGGAGAAGGGACACTGAGGAAAAGGTGATGCGAAGATAGATCAGAGAGAGATACCGTCACAAGCCAAGGAATGCCAGCAGTCTCGAGAAGCTGCAAGTGCCAAGGAATGGGTTCTCCCCTAGAGCCTCCAGAGGGAGTATAGCCCTGCTGACTCTTGAGTTGAGACTTTTGGCCTCCAGAAGTGAGAGAGAATAATTTCCTATTGTTTTAAAATACTCAGTGTTTGGTAATTTGTTACAGCAGCTGCAGGAAACTAATTCACCAAGCTACTTTCATATATAGCTCCATGGACTTCATTGCTGAATTACCTCTGTCTGCCCTCCATCACGTCCTTAGTACTAGTAATCTCACCAGTCACCCTTTCATTCTGCACAGCAAGAACTTTTTAGGTACCACCATTCTCTTATGTATGAACTATTTTTCCACATGATATTTTGGATATCATTCAGTTTGCCTTCTGTAGTTTGTCTTTTTAAGACTTAACTACTTCTCTTCCTTTTGTATCTGAATTTACTTGCCTCTGCCACCTTTCAAAGATCATTTGCTGAACTAAAGGAACAACTTTTGGTGTCTTCCATTCCAACTAGATAATCCCAAAACATTCCTTCCTCGACACTGAAAAATCTATACATGTTAAGTACAGTTAGCAAGCAGAGTATACTCCCTTAATTAACTATAATTATCAGTTTTGCCCCTTACTAGTTTTTACTTTCTCTTTAACATTTTCCATTAGAAACCTGTATCTAGTTGGGAAAATATGTGCAAAAACTCTTAAATTGCAAAGAGCTGTATATAAGCCTATCATCATCATCATCATGATTATCATCTTTATCGTTGTTGTCATCATCATCATCATCATCAATTTAGGGTTATCTGAGTCTTCTCTCTCCAGGTCAAAAACACCTATAAGGCACATACTGTAAGACCAAGCAAGTTCCTGGTGGTGGAGACATTATAGTCATTTATAAGCAATGTATGGATTGGATTCTCTAAGAAGTTGAATGGTTATTGCTTTTTCAGATCATTCTCCATTAACAGTACCCTAAACCTTGTTTGAAAATCGAACACCCAGAAAGCAAATGATACCTAAGGCTTCTTTCACTCCATGAAATTTGATAAAGAACAAGTGTTTCTCAATCAGGCATGATTCTGCCCCTCCAGGGCGTAATTTGGCATGTTTATAGACATTTTGGGTTTATTAGCATTGGGGGTAGGACATTGTCACTGGAATCTAGTGAGTAGAGGCCAGGAATGCTGCTAAGTGTATCCCAATGCACAGGACAGGTCCTCCCAACAAAGAATGATCTGACCAGATGTGTCAGTAGGACTGAGGTCCAGGAATTTGTTATGTTCTATTGTTTTGTTCTGGTTCTATCTGGATGATATAATATAATTACGCTATATATATAGTGTGCTCAAGGTATGTAATATAATATGAAGAAGACATGGTTGAGTCCCCACATCCTCCATTCCCCTAGCCTCAAAGAGATTTCATTATCCTAGAAAGACAAATGTAGCAATTAACAAACAACTGTAATAGTGTATATAAAATGCTGCAGTAGCAGTATATAAAAAGTGCTGACAAGGACAAAAGAAAGAGCTAGCAGTTCTATCCAAAGACTTGGCATTTGAGCCCCTAAAGAATAAGTAGTAACCTAGCAGTCAAAGCAACAAAGAAGGGACGTTCCAGTTTACGTTATGGCAAGTAAGCTCCTATCAGATCAATCCTCCCACAAATATAAGCTCTGAACAAAATTTGAAATACAACTACCTAATGCCTTGGAGAACAGATAAACATGAAGAGATCGTGGAAAGGAGTACATACCTGGAAGAAAGAAAGTGAATTCCCCATTTTTATAGCATTTATTCACCCGCATTTGGTGCCACTTGGGACGGCTAGAACTTGGGGTAGATAACTGTGGTCTTAGTGCTTGAAGAATCAGATCAAAGAGCAGGGCAACCACGGACGAACTAAGGTGGAGAGATGCCCAGGAAGTAAAGTGAGCAAGCAGAAAATGGGAGCCCACATTCTTTATATAATCTTGGTCCATATTTCTGACTGATCTCTGAAACATGCATGGTTGGAGAAGACTCTAAACAGCCCAGAGAAGACTAAAAGAGCTGAACTTTTATATGAACGTTTGTCTCCTACAGAAGACACAGAATTTATAATTTGTATCCAGCCACATGAACTGCCTGCTAAAAACAGGTAATTAAAATTAACCGTTAATACCATTCAGAGGAAAATAGCAGAATCCACACTCTCTACAGTGTCTCATTCATAAAGACACAAGCTAAAAATACTTGACATATGAAGAAACAGGTAACATGAACTATTTATGCTCAAGAGAAAATCATCAACAGACACCACCTCAGGATGAATTCGATGCTAGGGTTAGCAGATAAAAAATTTAAAGTAGCTATTATAGCTGTGCTCAGGACCTTAAGAAAAACTGGTAGTGATGAGTGAGAAACGAGGAAATCTCAACAGTGACAAACAGTGAAAAATCCAACATTTGAAATTTAAAACGTAGGCTGAATGTAACAACAGAATGGAGAACAAGAAGATTCGATGAATGTGAAAACAAATTACTAGAAATTAGCCAATCTGAGGACAAAGAGAAAAATGTACCAAAATAAATAAATAAATATATGAGCTGAGGGGACTTGGACGACGACAACGATGTATAGAGTATATTTGCGTCACATAAGTAGAGGGAAGAGGGTAATAGAGGCAAAAATATTTTAATCCGTAATAGCCCACATGTTCCAGTTTCATGAAAGACATAATTATATTGATTCAGGAAGCTACACAAAGGCCACACAAGGTAAATGCAAAACAGAACAAAACAAAATGAACAATACTTGCAACAATCTGTGTTTTGATTGTAGCCAAACTAGAGATTGTGTAATGGTATCTCATTGTGGTTTTGAAGTGTATTTTTTGCATAACTGACTCTAGTGAGTGACTTTCATGGGCTTATGGCCAATTGTATATCCTCTTTGGAGAAACATATATTCAGATTCTTTACCTATTTTTAGGTTTTTTATTTTTTAATAAAAATATTTTTTAGTAAAGAACTTAATAATAAAGCTTCTTTATTTTTAATGTTTTTAAAAATTGTGCTCTTTATTTTTTAAATATGGAGCTGTAAGAGTTCTTTATGTATTCTTAACACAAGCCTCTTTTCAGATCTATGATTTGCAAGTATTTTCTCCTATTCTGTGGACTTTCTTTTCACTTTTGATGACATCCCTTGCAGCACAGGAGTTTTTTAAATTTGCTGAAGCTGTTTATCTATATTTTATTTTCTTGTTTATGCCTTTGGTGTTATTTCTAAGAAAGCTTTGCTTAGCTCAAAGTCACAGAAATTTACTCCTGTTTTCTTCTAAGACTTGCCTATTTTTTTTTAGCTCTTGCATTAAGGTCTCTGGTTTATCTTGAGTTAATTTTTGTGTGTTGTATAAAGAAGGAATCTAACTTTATTCTTTTGCAAATGAATATCTCATTGTCCCAGTACCATTTGTCTTAAAGACTGTTTGTTTCTCCAATGAATTGCCTTGGCACCCTTGTTGAAAATCTACTGATCACCGATGTTAAGGGTTTATTTCTAGAATCTTAATCCTGTTCCATTGATGTATATGTGTATCCTTATGCCAGTAGCACCCGATTTTGATTAACCTAGTTTTATAATAAGTTTTGAAATCAGGAAATGTGAATTCTTCAAAGTTGTTCTTTCTCAAGATTGTTTTGCCTCTTCTGGGTACCTTGCATTCCCCTATGAATTTTAGGGTCCGCTTGTCAATTTCTGCCAAATGCCACCTGCGATTTTGACAGGGATTGTGTTGAATCCGTAGATCACTGGAGGAGTCTTGTCATCTTTCCAATATTGAGAGGAATACTAATTTCCAATTTACCAGACATTTGTTTCAAATGCTTAGGTATTCACAGTATTTACCTTTTTTTTTTTAACAAGAATTTAGCAGGGGCCAAACTAGTAAAATTTACTAGTTTTAGCAGCTGTGTGAAAAAGAGGCCAAAGAATTTCCTTGATTTATCATGCTTGGTGAAAGGTATTATTTTTAGTGCCTTTTAAGTCATAGTTGTATCTTAACGTTTTTGACTGACTCACTGTATTCCCTTTAAGCACCAATCAGCGGCCATGAACGTAGATACTAGAGCTGCTTGAAAGTCTTGATTTTCAGCCCAGCTGGAAAGGGAATGGAGACTTTTCTCACTGTTTTTCAGACTTGTTTGAAGTTTTTTGTTTTCTTTTGTTTTGTTTTGTTTTCTTGGAGTTTCCAGTGGAGATGCCACACTGGCAGCAAATGAAGTATCCTGTAATGTGAAGCCTTATAAATATATGTTGGATCCCTGCCATCATTATCAAAAGTGCTGGTGCAGAAATGTGCAAAGGGAAGATTTTCAAATTAAGGTTGGCCTGCACATATAAATGTTAGCTTGTAAAGCTCAAGAAATACCAAATTGTAGTCTATTAGTCTCCTGCATTTTATTGCCTTTTTGGAATAATCATGTACTTCAGAACATCCTTTAATCTGAGCTGGTTTGTGGTTGTATAAGAATGCAGCTTCTTTTTTCTTTATGCTTTATATTCTCCGACAAGGAAAATTTACTATATTTTATAAATAAATCAGAACTAAAAAGCAAATTTTTCCCCCACCTTTTTATCTTCAAGGAGGCCCTGCTTTAAGGCATTTGAGTGATGCATTTATACTCAGCCCCACAACTAGTTCCACTGGAAAAAATAATCTTCAAAGTCTTCTTCTTCTTCTTCTTCTTCTTCTTCTTCTTCTTCTTTTTTTTTTTGCTTCTTGCAGGACACCATTCGGAATCATTGGTAAATGGGAAAACTGTGCTTAGTAAGGAGCAGACCTTTCTCTTTTTCAAATGCTGAAAATTTCCAATTCTACTTCATTCCTTTGATAGAAATGACAATGGATCCTTCATTAAAATGAATATCATCTCTTTATCTAAATTAAGATGGATATTTTATTTCTATTAAGAGAGAAGCTTCCTAAATATTAGTGGAGCTCAATGTATTTGTCGTGAGTTACACTGAGTGAGTGAGGCCTTTGATATTTAGCTTGCTACTAGCAGGTGTGGTAGGACTAGAAACTGGGTAGAATATTTCTTCATTTCCCCATACTTGTTATTTAATATATGACACTGTTTTCTATTTGTAGATCAGGATAGAAATTATGAGTGAAAATGTGCCTTACTGCACTAGGCTTTATTCTAACAGTATTTTATTTTATTTTATTTTATTTTATTAAAAAAATTTTTTTAACATTTATTCATTTTTGAGAAACAGAGACAGTGTGAGTGGGGGAGGGGTAGAGAGAGAGAGGAAGACACAGTATCCGAAGCAGGCCCCAGGCTCTAAGCTGTTAGCATAGAGCCTGATGCGGGGCTCGAACTCACTGACTGCAAGACCATGACCTGAGCTGAAGTCGGATGCCCAACTGACTGAGCCACCCAGGCGCCCCTCGAACAGTATTTTAAATATGGTCTGTGATATTTTAAATATGGTCTGATTATAGGTAAAGTGTATGACTGATTTATGTGGCTATAAGCTGGTTATAAAGCAAATGGCTAAATTTGGTAGGTAAGAATGAAATGATACAGAGAAAATGTTTGCCCTATTAAATTGAAAGTGTTTACATTAAGGGCTCATGTGGATATTTGGGCAAAAAACAAAACAACTGATTTTCAGCATTCATAGAACGGAGTGGATATGTCAGCCATTGGTCATATATTTTATAACACGTGTTAGCAAAACTTTCTTTTGGCTAAGTAACAGTACATAATTTTTAAAGTATATGATAAATGAATTTTTAAATTTTTCAAATAGTGTCCAATGTTCTTTCTTTTGTGATTAGGGACAGACTGACCAAGCAAAGTGAATTGAAAAATTGTAATCCTGATATGAAGTAGTCTTTTCAAATTCTTTTAGGAGGCTTAAAAAAACGAAAGAGTAACGTAGGATGCGTGAGTCACTGTAGTCCGTGGATCGCGCAGAAGTAGCTCTTGTGCTGCCTACCCCCAAACCCCTATGAGGGGACAGTATTCATCGACCACGGTGGCCTTTTCCTCTGAGCCTGGTCTCAGAATCCTTTTAACAGAGGGTTCTAGGCAGCCCCCTTCAGTCATTTGGGTCTATCATGCTAGAGAAAACGTCCACTGAACATTTGTGACAAAATGTTTATGGCAAATAATCCATCACATTTGCCAACCTAGGTCTAGGACATGGTACCCAATATATTTTATATGACTTTGTTATATAAAGTCATATATAGGTTCTCATAGGTTATTTTAGTATTCAGATATTTGAATATTTCAACAACATAGTCATTGTTTGTATCAGGGAAACCCTTGTCAAGTCTTCCTGCTTCTTGGGGAGGGTTATATAAGAAGGATGAAAATATACCAGACCAAATTAAAATTCTCTCTTGCGGTCACAGTGATAAGTCTTTTGTGCGGTGATGTCTCTTGAGTCTTCAGGTGAAGTCTTAAGTATAATATCCAGTAATTAATCATTATTGTCTAGGAGCTAATATTAACATTAAGTGGCAAAGAAACAAGACATTAAGGCCTTAGAATTTGGCAACTGGTTAACATTACGGTTGTTTTATTTTAACATGTAAGTAAAATGAAGGACAGCAAGATATTCAGCTTCCTGTTGAATAGTCACCTAAAGTAAACGACTTCAAGAAAAGCTTTTTAAAACGTTCCAGAAACCTGTACCACATTGCTGTGAAGGGCAGTGACCAGGAGCCACATCTGGCAGACAGCACAACCTAGAACGTCTTTGCTCTCCTGCAGGGCCTCACACACCTTGGGGCCAAAACCCTTAGGGCATTAAAATAGCGGCTCCACCTGTGAAACAGACGTGTGGAAAGGGGTTCCGTGGAAAAGCTGCCTGTTTAGCACTGATTTGGTCATCTTCAGGTAGAAGGCTGCATGGTGGGGATGAAGAGGGAGACACACGTTGTATATAGTGAAAAGTTAAGGGAAGGTGGATATGGAATATGTTCTTCCAGGTCGTATGCAGAGAGCCACTTATTTGCAGATATTATCCAATCCTGGGTGGGGGGAGGGGAGACTCGAAACGATGAATGGCCACATTTTCTTACAAAGGGACAAGAGAATCCTGCTGAAATGGAAACTAGGTGACACTTCTCAGTATGTTTGCATTAAAGCTCTGAGAAAGTTTTTAGTGTTTGTGGAGAAAGTTTGGTTATTTTGATATTTTATATCACATGTATCACATGTATGTTCTTATTGGAAAGCCTAAAAATTACTGTGTCTTAGAGGGGTTTTTAAGCTCGGATCTGAGTAACTCAAAAACTCAAATTATTGTTTGCCCACATCTCAAATGACATTAGCATCATGGTTTGGATTCTCTGCCCCCGCCCCTTCTCAACCCCATCATGGTGTTTCTGTAAAATTTGATTTGTGGGGGGCCCCTGGGTGGCTCGGTCAGTTAAGCATCCGACTCTTGGTTTTGGCTCAGGTCATGATCTCATAATTCGTGAGATCGAGTCCCACATCGGGCTCTGCACTGACAGTGGGGAATCTGCTTGGGATTTTTGCTCTCCCTCTCTCTGTCCTGTACCCTGCTCGTGCTCTCTCTCTCTCTCTCTCTCTCTCTCTCTCTCTCTCTCTCTCTCTCAGAATAAATAAACAAAAAACAATTGGATTTATGTGAGTTAAATCACTCCACCACCACCCCGCCCAGCATTCTTTGGTATATTGCAATTAATGAGATAATGCTTATATATGTGTAAACTTTCACATTTCGGGAAGATGAGCCAAGTTAATCTTACTCATGACGTCTCAGTCTGCTCAGGCTGCTCTAACAAAATATCCCTGACTGGGTAGTTTATAAGCAACAGAAGTTTATATCTCATAGTTCTGGGGGCTGGGAAGTGCAAGACTGAGCCACCATCATGGCTGTGTTCTGATGAAGACCCTTTTCCTGGTTCATAGCTGGCAACTTCTCACTGCGTCCTCACCTGGTGGAGGGAGCATTGGATCTCCCTGGAACCTCTTTTAGGAAGAGCACTGATTTCACTTGAAGGGGACACATTCAGGCCATAAAGCATGGCATCTGGAAAATCAGGGAAGCAGAACAGTAGCCAGCAGCATGAGCTCAGGGTCAGACGGCCGGACTGGTCCTGGCTTGGTCCAGTAATAAATGTGTTGCCCCAGAACTACTCTCTAAGCCTCAGCTTCCTGTTCTCTAGAACTAAGGGTATAATAATACGTTGACACACGTTTGCCCTGAGAATAAAGGAGAGAAGACATATAAACATATTTTGTACAATGCCCAGCATGAGTCAGAACTCAGTATTAGCCATCGTTAACTTTCATGCATTTATAACCGAAAGGCTTTATTTTTTCCTTGTGTTACTACGCAGAGATTTCTCTTGTTTTTTGAATCCCTTTGACCATAGAAGTTGAGTTCAAGACGTAAAGAAATGAGATGGTTATCAGTAGGCACGCCTCCTGCAGGGCAGTGGAGCAATCTCTGGCCGCCACGTTGCTGTGTGGCGCCTGTCACCCTACAGGTCACCTGCTGCCAGGCATGCATATTAGAGATATTTCCGATGGTATGTTGCTGCTTGAAAATTGAGATTTAATTCACATACTATAAAATTCATCCTTTTAAAGTACAAATTTCAGCAGATTTCAGTATATTCACAAGGATGTGCAACCATCCCCTCTATCTAATTCCAGAACGTTTTCATCACCAGGAAAGATACCCGATGTACTTTAGCAGTCACTCTTCGTTCCCCCTGCCCACCCTCCTCCCCTAGCCTCTGGCCACCACTAATCTACTTCCCGTCTGTAAGCACTTACCTATTCTGGGTATTTCACATAAATAGAATCATACAATATATTTCCACTTGTCCCTGGCTTCTTTCATCCTGTGTTTGAGGTTCCTCCATATTGTAGCATGCGTCAGAACTTCAGTGTTTTTTTTTTTAATTTTTTAAAATGTTTATTTCTGAGAGAAAGAGAAACAGAGTGTGAGCAGGAGGAGGGGTAGAGAGAGAGGGAGACGCAGAATCTGAAGCAGGCCCCAGGCTCTGCGCTGTCAGTACAGAGCCCGATGCAGGGCTCGAACCCAGGAACCGTGAGATCATGACCTGTGCTGAAGTCGGATGCTCAACCAACTGAGCCACCCAGGCACCCCAGAACTTCAGTGTTTTTTAAAGGCTGAATAATATTCCGTTGTACAACTACACTACGTCTTGTTTATCCACTCATCAGTTGATGGAGATAAGTGGTTTTAAATGAGTTTTGTTTTTAGGGAAATCTTTGGAAGCAGTTTGAGAGAAATCTTTGAAAGTCATCATCAGAACGTTCTGTCTCTTTTTCTGGAGACAAAAGTATTTTATTGTCAACTTTTGAAAGGGAAGTTCTGTAGAATTTGGATCAAAGACTTGCAATCTGAATGTTATTTTAGAGAGGGTTAAATATTGCCCTTTCACTCAAGCCTCGTTCTTTCATTTTGCATTTCAACTCTGAAGCCTCTCTGGACTTTTCTAGGGAAAAAGAGGAGCAGCTGACTCGTGTGACTGAAGTTCAGAGGTTGCAGGCCCAGCAGGCAGACGCCGCCCTGGAAGAGTTTAAGCGGCAGGTGGAACTGAACTCCGAGAAAGTCTACGCTGAAATGAAAGAGCAGGTGAGGAGGCCACCATATCAGGTTTTTTGAAAGTCACTCTCTCGTTAGGAAGGTACATTCTGATCTTTAGACGACAGAAACATATTTACTTTCAACAAAGGTTTTATCAAAATTAAGCATACTATTGGGTCACAGGTTCAGAATGAAAAAGGGGCATTAGCCCTGGCAGAGGACACCCCCCTCCCACTAGAGCCCAGAAAGAAGTGGTGGTCCCTGGCGGCCAAGGGGGGCCCTGGTGGAGAGGGCTTGGCCGGCAGGATCAGCAGGCTCCCTGCCAGGCATGTGAAGTGAGGCAGCCACAGCACGGAGCTTGGGCGTGCCTGTCTGTGCTCCCCGGGCCACCGGGTGGCCACTGATCACTCCTTGGCGACAGTGCCTGGAAGGAGGAGGGTGGACACCCACCTGGAGCTGGGAGACCAGGAGATGGGTCCTGCTTCCTCCTTCAGGAGTCCTCGATTCACCTTCAAGCAATACCACAATAGTTATTTAAAGTCGTAGCAATAGGGGCGCCTGGGTGGCTCTGTTGGTTAAGCCTCTGACTCTTCGTTTCGACTCAGGTCATGGTCTTGTGGTCCATGAGTTCAAGCCCCGCATGGGGCTCTGCGCTGACAGTGCAGAACCTGCTTGGAATTCTCTCTCTCCCGCTCTCTCTGCCCTTCCTCTGCTCACTGTGTTTCTCTAAAAATAAATAAATAAAGTTAACGTTCGTAGCTCCAAATGTAGCCATGGCAAGAAAGTGTCGGCTGGAGGAGGGTGGGTCTGCCTACAGGTAAAAATCCTGTGACCCATCCGTTTCCATAGTGCAAGGGCTCTGGTTAACCATGTCTGTGCTTGCTCATGTCCCATAAGTAGTGTTTCAGTCGTCAGTTACAGCAAATTATTTGCAACTGGCATTTCAGGAGGGCAGAGGCCATCTCCGGTCCTTGTACAGGTAAAGTGGTATGTCTTCTAGTTTCAAGAGAAAATAAAAAATTTGAAGAGAAAACCCCTAGGCACCCATCCTGAAGACTCAACCACTGTTAACACTCTGTTTATTTAAACTGCAACATTACAGGTGAAGTTCTCATTTGCTTTGTTATACATATCTAATCACATTATTCCCTCCTTTCCACTTCTGAGAAAACCACTGTCGTTAATTTAGTATGTATTATTTCAGTCTCTTTTATACTTTTATGTGCATATATAATGTTCCTGTATATTATATGTATATGCTATGTATGTATATACATATTACATGCATCTATAATTTTTTGTGCATCTACTTTTTAAGAGTTAGGTAAATACTACAGATTTTATGTAAGCCTTATTTGCTCTTTTATATAATATTGTTTGTGTTTTGTTTTTTTAACTGGCTGCTTGGAGATTGTTTTCTACTTGGTGCAAGGCTGCTCTTTTATATTTAATTTTATATATCCTGGCCCTATCATGTTGACTGAATGCAGTCCTTTTAACACTGAATATATTTTATCCTATGAATACACGACATTTCACTTATCATCTCCTTTATCCAAAGGTGTTTGGTTTATTTGCTTCAGATTTTCTTGCTTCTAAAAAAAAATGCTGCGGCCTTGTTTGTGATCTCCTCTTCCGTGGGAGTTCTCTTCCTCAGGACCTCCAGGCACCTATGGGGTGGCAGAAGCATCCCCATGGAAGGATCCCCATGAGCCCTGTTCTGTTCACTGGTTTGGAACAGTGCTTTCTTGTTGTTATTTTCTTGACTCAGATTTCTACTCCTATTGAGTTGTGTGAATCTGGGTTTTGAGAATGGGGCTCTGAGATCCCTTTCTTCTGTTTTTCCACTCACTGCCTAAGGCAGAAGCTGGATTCCTGCAGAGTAAGTGTGCCAGAAGGCGGAGACCAGTCCCTGCTGCACGGAGGTCCATCTTCCAGCTCCCCACCAGGACCAGGGCCCAGTCCCTAGAATGTGTATTTGGTCCAAATATGTGATGGAGCTACATAGGAAACTCTCTGATCAGCTTAACACTTCAGGAATACAGAAAATATTGAAGGAGGGGGCCCCTGACAAGAAGTTTTAAGTATAGAGTCAAGAAGGCTAAAGATGAAGCATTCGAAATTGCTAAGGCTGACAGTGAACGTTCTGAGAAAGGCTGAGACAATGACAGGTTCCATTGGCTCAGTGTACTACTTGGAACTGATGATGTAATATTAGCAGGTCATGGCAGTCGTGGGTAAGGAAGGAGAAAAAACAGGCAAACAGCATGGAACTTGTGAAAGCATTCGGTAGAACAGAAAAAGACATTTGTATTCAGCAGTCACAGAATAAAAGCATACTTCTGAAAACCATCTATAGTAGAATTCTAAAAAAAAAAAATCAGAATGGTAGTATCTTTATATAAGAAGACGTGATCTATAAGAAAGAGGCCACTCATATTAAGTAAAGTTAATGCAATGAAACCTGGATACATTCTGGAAAAAGCATTGCACCTCAAAAACAAAAATAAAAATGCCACACGTTTCTAGGCAGGCCGAAACTGGCAAAGAAATTAGAAAAATAATGGATAATGTTTCAGAGTTTTGAAGGAGGAAAGGTTGTGACCCAATTTTATACATAACCAAAGAGTTTTTCACTTGCAAAATTAACAAAAAAACATACTCTTAGTAAGAGCTCATAAAATGTATACTGCTTATTTCTTTTCTGGAAAAAATTATATGAACACATCAACCAATCCAGAGATGAAGCCAAAGGCATTGCACACATGAGGAAACCATCATACTTAAAGATGAGTAGGGAACAATGGAAGCCAACAAAATAGAAACAAATTTAACTAATTGTTACAAATCTGATTAAAGGAAAGAATGCTCATGTTTATTGATTTTTGAAAAAGAAGGTATATAACGTGGACAATACACATTTAATAATTTAAAAACAATTTAGTATGCTAAAACTCTTGGCCATGGAAAGGGGACACTCAAAAATTCTTAAAATTAGGGAAATGCAGATTAAAATAGTTTTGGAACATATAAGCCTAGGCATAAATAAAATTAACAAGGTATTACATTTTCATAAAAATCTTGAGGAGATAAAGACAAAACTTGAGAGGAGGGAAATGTTGCCAAAAGAATAGAAGTAGAAACAGAACAAAATGTCCAGAATAAGACAGAGTATATAACTCTTATAATAAATATTAATAGGTTAATTTTTTTAGTAAAAAAAGAAGATATCGACCAGTTGACTTAAATCCATGTGTATGCTATTTATAAAAGATACAACTAGTTTACACAAAAATTATATTAGGAAGATTATGAAAATATACCACTTGTATTCAGAAGAAAAGAATGTAATACTATAATATAAATTGGCATCAATACAAGTTAATAAGCTAGATGAATGGTTATATTTTTACATGCTAAAGGCAAGAGTACTTAAATATGAAAAAATGTTCAGAGTACATGGAGAATTTGATATAAATAACAATGGGGTGCTTTCATATATTTTTCTTCATCTTTGACAGATCAGGGGGCAAAAACCAATAGGAGGTCTAAATAACAGTTTATAAAATACCTATATTTCTACTTTCTACCCTTTAAATATGACACATTAAATTCCTACTCCCTTGGAACAGTTATAAAACTCAGTAGACCATAAAGAAACACTCAGTATGTTTCTAAAACTTGACATGACAGAGAGCACATATTTTTTTTACCATAATACAATAAAATTAGAAATTAAATTTCAATTAAAATTGCTACATTCCGCTTCACCAAATTAAAAACTTTTGCTCTTTGTAAGACACCATTAAAAAACAACAAAAAGAAGTAAGACAAGCCAGAGAATGGGAGAAAAGATTCACAAATATTTCCAAGAACTTGTATCTAAAATATAAACGAAATCTTAAACTCATTAATAAGACAAACAACCCAGTTAAAAATAGGCAAAGTTTTGTACACCTCACACAAGAAGATATGCAAATGACTAATAAGGACATGAAAAGATGTTCAATAGATCATCATTCATCAGGGAAATTAAAATCAAATGAAACGCCACTATACATGCTCATGAGAATGGCTAAAATTAGAAAGATTGCAAGGGCGCCTGGGTGGCTCAGTCCGTTGAGCGTTTGACTTCTGCTCAGGTCATGATCTCATGGTTCACGGGTTCAAGCCCTGCATCAAGCTCTGTGCTGACAGCTCAGAGCCTGGAACCTGCTTCAGATTCTGTGTCTCCCTCTCTCTCTGCCCTTCCCCAGCTCACGCTCTGTCTCTTTTCTCTCTCTCTCTCTCAAAAATAAAAATATAAATTAAAAAAATTATAAAGATTGTTTGATAATGTCGAATGCTGGTGAAGATGTGATCAAATGGAGCTGTTAAATATTTCTTATGGGAAAAGTGCCAATTTCCTAAAAATGTTAAACATTCAGTGACCATATGTCGGTCATTCCATTCTATTTGCTTAACCAAGAGAAATGAAGACATATCCAGACAAAGTCTTGTACACAAATGTTGATAGCAGTTTTATTCACAAATGTTCCTGAGAAGTTGAAAGAACAGTCAGCATGTGGTATATACAATGGAATACTACTCAGCAATATAAAGGAATGAATTGCTGATGCTTACACAACATGGATGAGTCTCTAAATGCTCATTGAGCTTTTGTTAGTATACTGAGTAAGGTTAGCATTTCCCAGATGGTCTTGAGGTTCTTGTTTTAGCAGATTATCAACCTGGTTTGTTTCAGAGCAGAAGTCCTGTCTCATCTTCTTCTGTGGACGGGTTTCAGTTTCAGTTAAGTTCCAAAGCCCTTGCTCTGCTGTGTTGGGTCTGTTTTGATTGTGCCAGTCAGGAAGGAGTCTGAGATTTGGGCGGTATTTAAATCACTCCACCCAGTAATCACTCCATACAGGCCCTCGTGGGACATTCCCTAGGACAGACCATATGCTTGGACACAAAACAATTCTCAGTAAACTTAAAAGGATTAAAGTCATGCAAAATGTGTTCTTTGACCCCGATGATAATAAATTAGAAATAAAAACAGTAAGAAATCTGGGAAGTCCCCACATATTTGGAGATTAACATACTTATAAATAACTCATGGGTCAAAGAAGATATTACAAGGAAAATTGGGAAATATTTTGAATTGAATTAAAACAAAAACATGGACATATCACAATTTATGGAATGCAGCTAAAGCAGTACTTAGAGAAAAGTTTATAGCTTTAAACATCTATATCCGAAAAGAAAGTTCTCAAATCAGTAACCGAAACTTCATCTTAAGAAACCAAAAAAAGAGAGGCTCAGTCAGTTGTGTCAGACTCTTGATTTCAGCTCAGGTCATGATACCACAGTTCTTGAGATCAAGCCCTGCTTCGGACTCTGTGCTGACAGTGCGGAGCCTACTTGGGATTCTCTCCTTCCTCTCTTTCTGCTCCTCCTTTGCTCACACGTGCTCTCTCTCTCAAAATAAAACAAATACACATAAAAAAAAGAAAGGAAGAAACCAGAAGAAGAAAAGCTTCTACCTGAGCAAGCAGAAAAAAGGAAATACAAAATATTTTTATATTTTTGAAGAAAACAAAGAAGTAGAAAACAAAAAAATAGAGAAAATTCATGAAGCCAAAAGTTGTTTTTTTGAAAAGATCAACAAATTAACAAATCTGTAGCATGGCTAATGGGAAAAAAAGTGAGAAGAAAGAAATTAACAAGGTTAGGAATGAAAGAGGAGAGGACACCATTATTGATCCTATAGGAAATGAAGGAATTACAATGTGATATTTTAAAAAAAATTGTGCCAGCAAATTACAAAACTCAGGTGAAATGGACAAATTCATAGAAAGATCCAAATTGCTAAAACTGTCTCAAGAAGAGATAGAAAATCTGAATTGTGCTATAATAAAGATACTTAATTTACAATTAAAAATCTTTTCATAAAGAAAAGCCCAGGACCACCCGATGGCTTCACTAGTGATTTCCATCACATATTGAAGAAAAAATAATTTTGAGTCCTTTGAAAACTCTTTCGGAAAACTGAGGAGGAAGGAACACTTTCCAGTTCATTCTATAAGGCCAGTGTTAGTCTAATATCGAAACCAAAGACTCTGTAAGGAAACTACAAAAGAAATCTGTCATGGATACAGACATGAAAATCCTTAATGATATTTTAGTAAATGGAACCTAGTAACATATAAAAATGATTATACATCACAACCAAGTGGGATTTATTCCAGGAATCCCAGGTGGTGTTAGCATTTGAAAATCAATGTCATGCAACATAATAATAAAGGACAAAACGACATGATCATCTCAGTAGAGGCAGAAAAAGCATTTGAAAAAGTTTGACACCATTCATGATTCTGCTTGGCAAATTAAGACAAGAAGAAAACTTACTTAACCTAATAAAGGACATCTGTGAAAACTCTATGGCTGGTATACTTCATGTTGGAGGGCTTAATGCTTTTCCTCCCAAGAACAAGGAAACCATGCTTTCTTTGCCACCTCTGTTCAACATTGTATTGGAGATTCTAGCCAGTGCATAAGGGGGAACAAAAAGGAAAGGAAAGGTAAGGAATGAAAAGGAGAGAGAGAGAGAGAGAGAAAGAAAGAGAAAGAAGGAAAGGAAAGGAAGAGGGAAAAGAAAAGGAAAAGGAAAAGAAAAGAAAAAACAAAAGAAAAGAAGGGAAGAAAATAAAAATTGGAAAGGAAGTACACAAATCTGCAGATGACACAGTCATCCTATATGGTCAAAATCCATGAAAGAAAAGCAAGAACTAAAATGATTTAAATTAGTTTTCAGGATACAAGGTCAATATACAAAATTTAGCCATACTTCTATACACTAGCAATGAAACATCTGCCAATGAAATTAAGAAAACAATTTTCCACAGTAACGAGAATGTTTTCAAATTGATATATATATCAATATATATTGATATATATATTGATATGAAATATGTGTGTATATTTTAAGATGAGAAAGAAGTTCAGAGTTGTGTGGCAGAACTGAAAGCCCTGGAGACAAAGTCATCTCGGACACCATTGAATTAAGAATCCTACCTAGCCATGGGGGCGCCTGGGTGGCTGATTCGGTTAAGCAGCCATCTCTTGATTTTGGCTCAGGTATGATCTCATGGTTTGTGAGACAGAGGGATTAAAGCCCCATGTCAGGCTCTGTGCTGACCCTGCTTGGGATTCTCTCTCTCCTGCTCTCTCTTCGCCTTTCCCACTCATGCATGCTCTCACTTGTACTCTCTCTCTCTCTCTCTCTCTCTGTCTCTCTCTCTCTCAAAATAAATAAATAATTAAAAAAAACAAAAACAAAAACCTGACCCAGCCACAATGTGAGAGTGCCACAGAACAAGGAAAGCCGGGGATGGACGATAGTATTCTTGGAACTGATTCTGGAACCACCCTTGATTGTTCCTCCCTCAAATGTCTGACTGTTCTGTTACGTGCCTGATTCATGGGCTGTCTTCTCTTCTGCTTTACCAGTCCTGCCAGACACCTTTGACGCTCCCACTTTTGGACGTTGAGTTCATGTGTTCCTGTCCTCTAGGTATCACATCTGTCTCTGTGGACTGATTAAATGATCCCATGAAGGACCCTGTTGGGTGCACGCCCCTGGGATTCCTTTCTTCTTCCACATATCCTAGTCCCGTGTCCTGTCTTTGTAAGTAGTCCTCACCAGGTCTGATCCTCCCAGTGGTGCTCGGTTTGGGCTCCTTGAAAAATAACAGTGATGGCAACAGATGAACAGGAAATTCTTTTGATTGTCTGCTGTGGAAGAAATAATCTTCAGTGGTTTCCATCATAAATAGTTTTGCCAAGTGCAATTGAGTTTCTGAAATAGAGAAAGCACCTTTGGTGTGAGTATACTAATGACAACACCATTTGTAACAGAATCCGTAGAGCTAGGCTCATTCACCAATCAAATAATTCTTACATGGCAAATTTTAACAAATGCTAAATAAAGGGGTGCCTGAGTGGCCCACTTGGTTAAGTGTATAACTCTTGATCTCGGCTCAGGTCATGATCTCACAGTTTGTGAGATCAAGCCCCGCTTCCGGCTCTGTGCTGACAGCTCAGAGCCAGCTCAGGATTCTCTCTCTCCCTCTCTGTGCCCCCTCCCCTGCCTGCTCTCTCTCTCTCTCTCTCTCTCTCTCTTTCTCTGTCTATAAATAAATAAATAATAAATAAATAAACATTAAAAAATCCAAATGCTAAATAAAGTATATATGAAAAAATGTGTAAATTAGAAGTCTTCTATTCCATATTTTCAGTTGATTAAAAAGTGTGCATCTGATCTAGCTCAAATTCTAAACAAATCATTCAGCAGATTCATTATTTGGAGAATCATAATGTTTTCAGATTTTTCCATAGTCTATATTTTTTCTGGTGTTTCTTTTCTCTTGTTGTTTTGACCTGTTCTTTTCTCTTCTTACCAAAATCTTTTGTGTAAAAGCCAGCAGAGCTTAGGGCATCATTTTTCCATTTGGAAACTGCTGCAGATAGCAGACAATGGGAATTTGAATTAAAAAAACTAAAAGCTTTGAGTTTGTTTTTGAACGTGAATTGCTATTTCAAAAATGAGGCCCATGAGAGAAAATGGAACAGGAGAAAGTTTTTTTTAAAGAAAAATTGCTTCACACTGTTTCTTTCACTTTGAAGAACTTTTTATCTCATTTAAGATTGCTTCAGTAACCTAATTTTGACTCCAATGGTGAAACACATTATAAGTGTTAGCTGTCAGCAATTAGCTGTATAAAATGTACATATTTTAATTGTGACAACCTACTACTCTTTTAGAATTTTCTGTATATATATGTATAGAATCAGACTGTTAAAAGAAATAGTGTTCTATATTTACCTACTCTCTGTGAAACAAATAAATGACTGAAAAAGACAGCTAAGTTTGTAGAAGTACTGGCAGCAATTCCAAAGTGAAATTTTTTCATCTTGTAAACTGACTGCAAGGATGTCGGCTAACTTGTTCCTCCTGCGGCTTCCGCTCGCCACTTGACTTCTAGTTAATTTCTTTTCCCTTGAAAATACATCCCTATTGGGGCACCTGGGTGGCTCAGTCGGTTAAGTGTCCGACTTCGGCTCACGTCATGATCTCACGTTTCGTGGGCTCGAGCCCCGCGTCGGGCTCTGTGCTGACTGCTTGCTTCAGATTCTGTGTCTCCTTCTCTCTCTGCCCTTCCCCGCTCATGCTCTGTCTCACTCTATCTCTCAAAATAAATAAATAAATGTAAAAAATAATTTTTAAAAAGAAAATACGCCCCCATTAAAGGTATTTGCTCCTAAATATCTGGCTTTACATTCCATTCCTTTTTCCTTAGAGTCATCAGCTACATGATGTTAGCTTTGGACTTGGAGAACCCACTGGCTTGCCATGAAAACACAATTCTGAAACATTGCTGGTGGCTTCTGGCTCCTTGCACAATTGAAACTGGTCAGCAGTTTCTTATATTCTTAGAGGTTGCCAATTCATTTCATCATCCTATTATTGCTGTTGAATTACTGAAAAAAATTCTCAAGTTACAAGGAAGGAGAATGCCATCTGGATGTATTTGTGTCATTAAGTGTCAATGGGTAACAAACAGACAAAGAAAGAAAGAATCATACAAAGCATTTACTGTGACTTATACCTTTGTCCTCCTGTCCGTTAAGAGTCGTGCTGATTCATGTAATTTTAAGTAAGTTTTTTTCTAGACCAGTTTTAAGATAATCAAAGATCCAACATAAATAGAACCATTTTCTCTCTGTTACTTTTTGATGAAAATGGAGAAATCGCTCCACCCTTTTACCATTTGGAATTTTGTCTTTGAATAAGATTAAGCAGCAGAAGTAAAATTCTAGAATTATATTTAAATGTTTCAATAGAGCCTACTGTGGTAATTAATCAATTCCAAATGACAACATCCAGAGAATATGTGTAAGTCTTTGGCTTTGAAAAACAAAACTAAACAACAACAGCAGAACAAATCAAAGAAATTTTACCTTTTATCTTTAAATGCTTAATGTTAGAGGAGTAAGCAAAGCTTTTTCCTTGTAATATTTGTCGGTGACTAATCTCTTTTGCAGAAGAAAAATAAGCCCAAAAAATCTCCTGAGGACATTGGACCAGAAAATATTTCTTTTTTTTTCTGTATTTGACTGATTTGAAGAGTTATTAATTGTGTAATAGTAACATTATTATTTTTTAGTACCTCAATTATTTTATTGACTTACTGGCCAAGGATTCGATAGACTTGACTTCTTTCCTTCATTTATAAAAAAAACTTTATGAATACCTGCTCTATACCAGCCATTGTTATGATTCTAGGAATTCAGAGATTATTAAGACATGTTTGTGGCTCCTGTGATAGGCCAGTGCATAAAAGCGTGTGATTTAATAAGTGTTATAGCTGCTGGTGGAATAAATAGGTCAGTGAGAGAATACCGAGGAGAGACTTCTGAGCCCCCCAGCGAGTTATGCATTTATCTGCAATTATGGAATCTTTGTGTAACTACCCACTTCTTAAATGTTTACTTGTTTAGATGTTACTGGTAATGGATTTAGTAAAGTCATTAAGTATAAGGTCAGATAGACAATTCAGTTTTATTTCCATATATCAGCATACAAGAAATAGAAAATAAACTTTGAAAAAGATGTCATTGTATGAAAAAGCTTCACGGACCTAAGAATAAATCTAACAAAAAATGGCAAGGCCTCTGTTTTGAAAACTGGAAGATATTGGGGCACCTGTTGGCTCAATCAGTTAAAGGCCTGATTCTTGATTGCGACTTGGGTCATGATCCCAGGGTCGTGGAATTGAGCCCTGCATCGGGCTCCACACTAAGCATGGAGCCTGCTTAAGCTTCTCTCTCTTTCTCTTTCTCTCTTGCTGCCTCTACTCCTTTCCCACATTCACACATGCTCTCTTTTTAAAATTAAAAAAAAAAAAAATTACAAAAACTGGCAGACGTTTTCAAAAGAGACCAAGAAGACCTAAAGAAATTGGGGGATTCAAAGACTCGATGTTATAAACATGTCAGTTCTCCCCACATTAATCTATAAAAGCAACACAGTTCTAAAAATCAAAATGTTCGTAGTGTTTTTTCTTTTTTCTTTTTGGTGAGGTGAAAGAAAGCGAGAGAAACTGACAACTAATTCGAAAATGTATATGAAAATGCAAAGGGCTCAGAATTACTCTGGTGATCTGGAAGAGAAGCACAACTGGAGAACTTACATGACCAGGTATTGAAGCTAATATTCAGCTACCGTAATTAACACAGCATGGTTTGGGCACAAGGATGATCAGTGTTACAGACGGGAGCCCAAAGTGGACTCACATATCCATGATCAATCTGATTCACGTCAAAGGAAGTATTGCAATTGCAGCCGGGAAAGAAAGATCGGTTCAATAAATGCCACAGTGGCAGTTGGATGGCCACATGGAAAAAAAGAAAAAAAAGAAAAAAAAAGAATCTTGCCTCTTATTTTACTCCATTCACAAAATCACTTCCAGGACTGTAGATGTACAAGTGATAGGTAAAACACTAAAACGCTCAGAAGAAAATGTAGAATATTTTGATAGTTGGAACCAGGTAAAGATTTTCTAAATAGGAAACAAAAAGGCATTGAAAGAAAAGCAAGTATTGTCAAATTTTAAATTTGACATATTATAAAATAAAATAAAAACTTGTTTTTACAATTAAAATTAAAAAAAAAAACAACCTTGTTTGTTAAAAGAGACCAGTAGGAAATGGAAAGCCACCTTCAGATTGGGAGAAGACGTTTGTAATTCAGATATTGAACCAAAACTTCGTTTCTAGAACAGATCAAGAACTTCCACAAACCGTTAAAGACAGACACCAGAAATATTGTTTTATATCAATTTATGGTTATCTCTCACAAAAGAACTATAGACATAATCAATTAATGTGTTAATTGGTTTTCCCTGTTAAGTGTAATAGTTCCTACTGAGTCTTTAGTCAACCACGGATACAACGATCTGTCTTTTCTCCCATTTGTATCTATTTGCCTGCCTGTCTCGATCGATCGATCGATCGATCTGAACATACTTGAAGGACAGTTTTTCATAGTTTATCTAAATATGTATTAAATACAGAAGTATATTTTGAATTGTATATTTCTATACAAGTGTATGCTTGTTATATATAATGTGAATTGTACATGTTGAATTACTCAGAATATAATAATACGAGAATACTAGAGAACGAGCGGTAACTTATGACCCTATTTGACAGTGACATGCCTGCTTTCTTACTCATAGAGCCCTGATTTTATTTAGGGCGGCATTAGACACACTTTTGAAACTGCAGTCTCTCACCTTGCATATGGGAGCTTACCGCTTAATGTCGCTCTAGTGAATGACGGGCAAACAGCATAATTAATTTGCTATTGACAAGAACTTGCAGGAAAGCTCCTTAACAGGGTATTCAATATCCGCTAATACGGACCCTTTGCCCTTCTCCCTTTGCCCTCCACCCTTTGCCCTTCTCTTCCCAGATGTTCAGAGCTGCAGAAGCCATTTTGCAACTATTATGGGAAGGTTGAATTGCAGAGTCCTTAACCCTGACATCTTTGAACTGCCAATGTAGCAGCCTCTTTCTGAACTTGTGGCCCAGGGAAACATAAAGGCCTATGTTGTTGAAGCTATGCATGGTTACTTGGGTTTTCTCTTACATGGAGCTGAAGTAATGAATGCCTGAGGCACCATACAAGGAAAACACAACACCACCCCCACCCCGCCTTTTTAAACCTCTCCTTCCTTCTTTAAACACTCAGCATTCACAGAAATACACCCAGCCCCTTTTTGCTCCTAATTTAACCACCAAGGTTTACTCTTAGGTTTTTTGAAGCCAGAGTTACACAATAAAGGAGTGTTGTTGTTGTTATTTTTCTAACACTAGAATGGAATGGGGAATGATGTATGAGGAAGCAGAATCTTTTGTATCTATAGCAACTGAGAACACTGTGTTTTTATACAAGCTTGGTATTTTACAAGACTTTTCTTTAAATTTTTTTGTTAAATTGTTGAAGGAAAATGGAGTGGGGCCTTGCATTTTCGGTCAGTATAATCTAAAATGACATGAATTTCATTTCCTTGTATTAGTTATTATTTAGTTTGAATGTGTCTTACCATTTAGGTATAAAAGGTCTTTTTATGTGCTTTAAATTTTTTCTATTTTGATTATAGAAGATAATTCTGGTTTTTTTCTGGAAGTTATTCTGGTTTTTTTTTTTTTACAAACATTGAGTATGTAAAGCTCTTAGTTTCTATTTTAAATTATCAATATTCAAAATTTTAAAATAGTTATTATTTACCTTAATATTCAGTCTGTATCAAAGCAAAATAAGAACCTAGGATCAACTTCATATGAAGATCTGTCTTAAAAATACTAAATAAACCAGGTCTTCCCTCCTTGATTTACCTTCTCCTTTTTTCTTCCCCCTTTGCTTTTGCCATTTTATTCATCCTGAAGGATTTAATGCATATTTTATTCTGCACATCATGTTGATAAATTAATAATTAAGATACAAAAGAATTATAAATCATATTCTCTTTTATTTGCTAGCTTGTGATCTAGATGAATAAACAAAGTTCACACATTTGAAACACTTACGCATTACAGAGAAAAACAGTGTGCTATGAAAATAGATGTTAAGTCCTTGAGCATCAAGAGAAGGAAGGCATTATTGTCAGTTGTTGGGATCAAAGAACACCTCAGAGAGAGAAGAGGAGACTTGAGTCAGCCTGGAAGATGATCTGTTTGGATGAGGAAAAAAACAAAGGGGCTTTCCAGCTAGTGTGAAGAGCAAGAGGCAAAAGAATCAAGAACAGACGTGGCTTGTTTGGGAAATGGCAATGATACTAGAGTATAGGGAGTGTCTACAGCTCGTGACAAATTAAGGAGTTTTCTGCATAAGGTCTGATGTGAAAAGCATTGAAGGAGAAAGCCTTGAAACCCACATCTTGAGTTAGAAACAAAAGAAAACAAAGTGGGCTTGAGAGTGCCCCCTTCAAATAATTCCTTAATAAATTTACTGTTGGCCACTATACTGACTACCTGTAGATCAATAATCTTAGAACTCTGATCATTGAACTTGGAAGCAGATGACTTAGTGTCATTAGGGTTGCACTCTTTGGATTTTATAAAGAAATCCTTAGGCTAAATCTCATGCCATAATGTAGAGTTCACTGTGAGAAACAGAAACTGGAACGTACTGTTGGGTAGCAGTCATGAGTGGCCATATGCATTTTGTTCTCGTCCAGTGAAACTGGCTGCCCTTCACCAAATGTTTTTGCTCCTAGAGACTTAAAGTTTAATAATCATGTCTGAATAAATGCATATGAACTGGGAAGGAAGCATTTTTAGGGTTCATTTCCCCCAATATTCATTCATGTTTTGTCTAATCTTAGCAATTATCAAAAGGTAATCTGAAAGAGAGCATGCTGTACAAGCTGGAAAAAAAGAAATATCTCAACCTTCCAGTAAAGCAGAATAATAAGTAATATGGCCAGTGGTAGAATGATTGTCGCATTAACTGACGATTGTCTCAGAAAAAAATATCTTCTGAGACAAAATTAAACCAGGGAAAGAAAGACAAATGAAGGGCCCCTGGGTGGCTCAGTGGGTGAAGCTTCTGACTTTGGCTCAGGTCGTGATCTCACAGTTGGTAAGTTCGAGCCGTGCATTGGGCTCTGTGCTGACAGCTCGGAGCCTGGAGTCTGCTTCTGATTCTGTTTCCCTCTCTCTCTGCCCCTCCCCTGCTCACGCTCTGTCTCTCTCAATAATAAATAAACATTAAAAAAAAGACAAAGGAAAAACTGCACTATGAATATAAGGTGCCATTTCCACGTTATTGATGTGGAGATTTTTCATTACCAAATGTAAGAATTTTTCTCTTGCCACCTATAAGCGAGCCATCTGGCCAGGGCAAGGATAATACATCCTCTCTAATTTTGTATGTGATAGAAAACATCAGATTCAACATGATAATGTGTATGTTATAGAGAATTTGGCATTATTAAATGTTGAAAATTGTTTATTCGGCAAATCTCAAACCTAGTTGCATATGCTTGGTTTGTCTTGTTTTGTTTTGTTTTTTTTTCATTGGATTAGTATTTCTTGAGTCCCTAGACGTGTCAGGCGGTGTGCTAAATTGTTGGGATACATGAGGGAATGCAGGGTTACGTTCCAGTGGGCGAGGCAGATCTTAAAATGAGCCCTAAAGTAATAAGTAAATCGTATAGTGTACTTGAAGGTTATATGTTCTATGATAAAAAGGAACAGTAAAACAAGGAAAGGGAGACTGGGAGGGCTGGGGGGGAGGGGCTGCAATTTAAAATAAGGTCGTCAGGGAGGCTTTAGTACCAAGATGACATTTAAGCAGAAACTTAAGACTTTGAGAAGGAAGCCATGTGAACATCTGAGGAGAAGCTTCCAGACAC
The DNA here is from genome assembly GCA_028646485.1 of Cryptoprocta ferox. NCBI lineage: Eukaryota > Metazoa > Chordata > Mammalia > Carnivora > Eupleridae > Cryptoprocta > Cryptoprocta ferox. Next base: position 44,938,368 of record CM053565.1, read on the forward strand.
CAAGGCGGGAGCATCTTTGGCCTGTCACTGGCCCAGCAAGGAGACAGGAAGTCTGCATTGGTGGTGGTGGTGGTAGTAGAGAGTGGTAGAGGTGAGTCGACAGGGGTACCTGGGATTGGATCGCATGAGGCTTCATGGAATGTGGCGTAGTCTTTGGCTTTTAATTGTTTTTATAATAACAGCTTTATTAAGATATAATTCACATACTAGCAATTAATTCATTGTAAGTGTCCAATTTAATGGTTTTTAATATATTCACACTTCTGTAACCATCCCCACAGTTAATTAAAAAAATTGTTTTAATGTTTATTTTTTTGAGAGAGAGAGAGAGACAAAGTGAGAACAGGGGAAGGGCCAAGAGAGAGGGAGACACAGAGTCCGAAGCAGGCTCCAGGCTCTGAGCTGTCAGCACAGAGCCCGACGCGGGGCTCTGTCTCATGAACTGTGAGATCATGACCTGAGCCGAAGTCTGAAGCTTAACCGACTGAGTCACCCAGGAGTACCTGCCCATTTTATTTTATTTTATTTTATTTATTTATTTTTTTAATGTTTTTATTTATTTTTGAGAGAGAGAGACAGCGTGAGCAGGGGAGGGTCAGAGAGAGAGGGAGACACAGAATCCGAAGACAGGCTCCAGGCTCTGAGCTAGCTGTCAGCACAGAGCCTGACGCGGGGCGCGAACCCATGAACCGTGAGATCATGACCTGAGCCGAAGTCGGACGCTTAACCGACTGAGCCACCCAGGCGCCCCATCACCTGCCCATTTTAAAACTGAGTAAAATTGAGTATAGTTGCCCATTTCTTACTTAGGCATAAGCAGTCTTTATGTATTCTTGAATACAAATCTCTTATCAGATACATGGTTTGCAGATATTTTCTCCTATTCAGCATATACCTAGGTGTTCAAAATTATATTTCCATTACAATGTTATTATCGAATTCGAATTTAGTTAATTATATACCAATGTTAATTTCCCTGACTTAAACTATTAAATATAGGTAAATAAATGGATAGAGCTTTCATTATCTTATTGTCTTTAAATTCAACATGATGATTGGGAGGGGTGTTGAAAACCTGCCATTTGAATGAAAGGACAAATTATAAAAACATGGAATATAATTAGTTCTGTTTAAAAAATATATTTGATTTTTAAATTTTACAGATGGGAAAAGTAGAAGCCGATCTAACTCGATCCAAGTCTCTTCGTGAGAAACAGTCAAAGGACTTTTCATGGCAGCTGGAAGAGGTCAAACAGCGATACGAACAGCAGGTCGGTGTTTCGTTTTGATGATGCCATAGAATTTTTAAGTGCGTGTATGATCTCTTTTTTAAAAATCGCATTATATCATGGCCACCTGGCTGGCTCAGTCAGTGGAGCATGTGACTCTTGATCTCAGGGTTGTGTGAGCCCAACGTTGGGTAGAGATTACTTAAAAATAAAATCTTTTTTTTTAATTTATTTATGTATTTTGAGAGAGAGAGAGAGAGAGGTAGGGGCAGAGAGAGAAGAACAGAGAGGATTCCAAGCAGGCTCCATACTGTCAGCGCAGAGGCTGATGTGGGGCTCAAACTCACAAATCGTGAGATCGTGACCTGAGCCGAAATCAAGAGTCGGACACAACCGACTTAGCCACCCAGGCGCCCCAAAAATAAAATCTTAAAAAATGTCATTATATCATAAAATCCCTGCACGAAGAAAATTTTCCTATGAATGTTATTACCGACGTATGGGAATCATTTAAAATAAGATCTGTTTCGGTAAAATCTAGAAACGGAATTTTAGCTCTTCCCCGAAGTCTCTTCCAACAGTTTATTCATCTGCATGTTTAACTGAAACATTGACTGTGGTTCTTGAGTCCTTCTGTTCCTGTCAGGCCCTAAGTCTGACTTGCTCATTTATTTGAGAAGTAGTTTGGGGTACCACTGTCCCGACTCTGGACAGAGCAGTGAGCAGGACCAACAGTGTTCCCCTGCTCACAGAGCACACGCTCTGCTTGTGGGCAGCCAGCCCATTCATAAAAAACCAAACAAAACCAAACGGATGAAATAATTCTGAAGAGTGATTTATGAAGGAGCAAGGAGGCGTGTACAGAGGCCTTGTCGGGAGAGTTGGGAAGGGGATTACCAGCACTGACAGGTGGTCAGGGGAAGCCCTCCGAGCACGGAACTTTGTGCTCAGCACCTTGAAAACTAGGACTGAGCCAGCCGTGAAGTCTCTGGAAGAAATGTATTATGGACTGGGGGAGCAGTGAGTGCAAGGATCTGATGAGAGCAAGCTGGGAGCATTCAAGGAACAAAAAGTGACAGGGAGGGCGTGCCTGGGTGGCTCAGTCGGTTAAGCGTCCGACTTCGGCTCAGGTCATGATCTCGCAGTTCATGAGTTTGAGCCCATGTCAGGCTCTGAGCTCACGGTGTGGAGCCTGCTTCGGATCTTCTGCCCCCTCTCCTTCTCTTTCTCTCCCTCAAAAATAAATAAATATTTTTAAAAAATATGACAGGAGAGGCCGGTTCAGCATGCGTATAGAAAGGAAGCTTCTAGCTGTAGGAGATGGGGTGAGAATTTGGCTAGGACCAGGATGTCCGGGGCCGTGTCTTTTCTAAAAATGTATTCCCGCTAATTCTTGGAATATTTAAGATGGCTCTTAATTTTTACTTATTTGTCTAATTTGCTTGCCCAATTTCCTTAACATCTGGAAATAATGTTAATTAGCTTAATCACTAAGTTAAGAAAAGTTTTTTCTGAAGACAGTATTTGAACTTTTTTATTCTGAAAACCTCAATAATTTTTTTCATTATTGTTTTTTCAATTCCTTATTAAGTGGGTACTACATCAAAACTAATTAATCCCTTGTGATTACCGGATTTTAATCCCTCTCCTAAGCGATAGCAATTAGAGGCTCAGTTGAGTCCCATGAAAAAGAACTCTGATCTGACATGTGACCTTACTGTTGTTCTGTTGTGACTGTTTTAATCTTAAAATGTTGGTAAAAATACCTGAGTTACTTTCTCGGTGATAGTGTAAAGGCAAAAGAGTTCTAAAGACAAAAGTTTGCAAATTGGTCCTTCTTTGTTATTTTCATGATCTGTATTGTCCCGCCCCATTCTATCTGGGGGAATCATGCCCATCCTTGAAGACTCACTTCCTGCTCCAACACTTCCCTAAAATGTTTCATGACTTTTGGGGCCATGCCCATTTCTTCCTTCTCTGAAATTATGGCATTAATCACCTCATTATTCTGTACACTTAAATAAGCTCTTGTAAAATATCATCTAGAGCTGTTTTTATCCAGAATGGAGTATAAGGGGGCAGAAACTGTCTCTTATATTTCTTCCAGCCTCGGTTACATTAGGTTTCTCTGATTGAGCTCATAATAGAAATACATTATTGAATTCATTATTGTTTAAATGATTTGGATGGGAAGTGGGATTAAGAAGGAAACTGAGGTAACAGCCAAATAGAAATAAGAATATTAAGAAAGGGCAAGAAGCGTTGCATATTGTCATGTTCTAGTTACAAGTTATAATGGAGGTGATTTTTGGATTAAAAGTGATATTAGAAGCAAAAATAATAACAAGAACACTGTTAGTTCCTCTAAGTAAACTGGTGGAGTAACAGGGGAGAGAGACACAGATATGACTCAGAAACTGTCGTGTTTCACGATGAGTGTAAGAGGTGGATGCATTTTCTTTAAGAGTTTAAGAAATTATAGTTTCATTTGGGTGATAATTGTGTAGGTGATGAATTTATAACCAGATAGAGCCAAGTGACTTCAATGCCTAATTTGCATTATTTTACGATTGTTCTGACACAGCTCTGGCTTTTTAAATTTAGACACATAAGAAAAACCACCATGGAAAATTTATTTGACTAAATAAAACTTATTTTAAGTTAAAAAAAAAGGAATAATACTTGCAACAAATGTGATAGGCAAAGAGTGACTCTCTTATGAAATTAATAAATTTATAACAAATAAAAATAATTAGCATTTAAATTAAGTAATTAGCACAAATCATATGAAAATCATTAATGTCCCAATAAATGACCTGGCAAAGGACAGAAGCAGATAAGAAACGAATAAACGACAGTGTAGAAGCATCTACAGCCTTGGTGTTAATAAAAATGCAAATTAGAATTAACAATGATTTACCATCTAAAGTTGGCAAAAGTTTAGTGAAATTTGTACTTTCATATATTGCTGATGACATATTAAATTAATGGAGCCTTTTTGGAGAGGATTTTGGCACTATCTACCAAGAGTCATAAAAAGTGTTTACACTCGCTGGCCCAATTATTATTAATCTCAGACAGAATATTCAAATAATAATGTTAATTATTTTTTAGGTGATGGAGTCATGGTTGGTTCTTTCTCTATACTCCCTACTTTTCACATCATGACAGTGTCTTTTTTAAGGTGACACTCATGTTTTTAGTTTACAAATAAACTTACATAAACTTGTTTGAAAGAATGTAAGTTTCAAAGTCTTTTCTCAGAATGATAGTTTTAAAAATCTACCAAAGTTTATTCTTTGTATAGTCTTGCTTAAAAATGCTTACTTAGGGGAATTAATTCATTTTTTAAGGAATTGATGCTATGAATAGAGACTACATGCTATTGCATTAATTTTCTGTATTTCACTTTCATGAAAAAGGGATAAATGATACAAGTGGTATGCAAATGCGTAACAGGCATAAAAAAAAACCTCACACGAGGACCTCTCAGGTCTTGGTGATTTCACCCATTTTATTCTTCCTATATCTATAGGCCTGTTTATTAGACTTGGTGTTGAGAATGAAGGTCCCAGGCAGTAACTCATTAGGGAAAGACAAAGGCAGGAATCTGAGCTAGTAGATTTTAGGAGAATATTTATCGATGTGATAATATACCAACTTTTACAAACCCTTTCCAGCAGAAAATTCTATTAACTGGAACAGTATTCCCTCAGACCACTCCAAATTGTTAAGATTTTTACTGGGAAAGTTTATCATGAGAAATGATAAGCGTATAGTTGTGGTCCCTACAAGCTAGTACAAGTTCACTAAAAATGAAGCCAATTAAACTGAGCTCATTTCCTTCTTTGAACGGGGGGGCCAGGCTGGTAGATAAAGGAGGCGGGGATAGGTGTAAGATAACTGAACTTCACTGAGGCATCTCCCTCACAAAGGCAATATGGGAAAATATGGTTTAGATATTGGTGCATTTATGTAGTTAAGTGAGAGTTCAAAGGGCCATCTCTGAATGACTAGTGTCGACCTGAAATGAGATTTCTAAGTGTGTCAGTCACTGGATGATGATGAAGAGGTGACGTCCCCTGTAGAGCCCAGAGGAGTAGTTAACACGCAGCATATGAAAATCCGTTCTCTGAAGCTTTAAATAGCTGAAATTAAGATGATTAAATTTATTGGGATTGAATATAAAATCCTGTACTTAGATTTAAAAAGTCATCTGGAAAAAATATGAGGCAGGGTTGGTGGGAGGGGGGTAATGTAAGGGAGGGGCAGAAAGGGTGGGGACAGCATGGAAGACAGAAAAAAACTGCCTGAGATGATGGGGATCATGGTCCTAGTACATTGTTTACATATCGGGTTACACAAGGAATAAGTCAGTTCTGGTCACCACATCTTACGAAGGACGCTGACAGACAGACATGTTCAAATGAAAGTGTCCAGAATATAGAAAGGCTTGGAACCATCTCAGAGGAAATTTGCCAAAGAGAAGACAAGACTAAGGAGAATAGCATATCTATTTTTTTAATGTTTATTTATTTTTGAGAGAGAGACAGAGACAGAGCATAAGCAAGAGAGGGGCAGAGAGAGAGGGAGACACAGAATCCGAAGTAGGTTCCAGGCTCTGAGCTGTCAACACAAAGCCCAATGCGGGGCTCGAACTCATGAACTGTGAGATCATGCCCTGAGCCGAAATCGGACGCTTAACCAACTGAGCCTCCCAGGTGCCCCCAGATCTATTTATTTTTAAATCCAAGGTCTGTCCTTCAGGAAATACGAGGATTGGTCTGTGTGGTAATATCTTAGGAGCCAGGAGTTGGTAGGACCTGCTCTGGGCCACATACCACTTCCACATGCTCCACGTGAATTCAGCCAGGTCCCACCTCCCAGGAGCCTGGGGAGGCAGAGACCGTTACTTGTCATCCGCCTCTTCCAGCTGTACAGACTGAAGCACGTCCTCTTAAGTCACCTGTCTAGGGTCCCACATACTTAACAGATGAGAGAATCAGAGCCTGAACCAGAGCCATGCTCCTAACCTCCACTCCAACCCAACCCCCCTTGCAGTTCCGGGGGACAGAAACTGAACCATGTGTAGGTAGTACTGTGAGGCATATTTTGAGTCATTTCCAAGGTGTCCTTTCCTGAAGAAGCATCCAAATGTGCAATGGCGTGTCTCATGAGAACGTGAGATCCCTAGCCTGAGCGTGTGGAGGTGGCTGTCGGGAATGTTGTGGAGGGACGCTGTGCACTCGGGGGCTGTCCCACCGCTAAGGTCCCCTCCAAATCCAGTGTTCGGTGACTTTCTGTTCTTTTGCCCAATTAGACCTCAGCCCATCTGTGCATCTCTTGACCAGTGTAGACAGCTCTTGTAGATGTAGATGAGTCAGTAATACCACTGACTCCCTGACTCACATACCTGTCTGGCTGAACTTCCTTATTTCAGGGCTTGTGCCAACATTCAAGTCCAAGTGTGACGATTCTTCTATTACTTTGCCTTCCTTTCCTACAACATGTGAAATCGTATATGTTATGGTCATAGCATTTCACGCTGGAGGGAGATGTCGATATGCTCTTCTCTCAGGCCCCTGTTTCTCAAACTGGGGTTGGGGATCCCTGGGGTAGCGAGCCAGGGTCAGGGTCAAGGTGCACACAGACTTCCTGGAAGGTTGGAGTCCTTGATGATTTTGTGGGAAAGCGAAGCAGTTTTACCGTTGAGGGAACCATCATATTAAAACAAACATAGACTTTCCTGTTTTGTAAAATGCAAAGTCCTCATGAATTTTTAAGATAAAATAGGACATTTCAAAGAAACTTCCAGCTTGCAGAGGCTGCTTCAGGCTATGCCCTCAGATCCCCCAGGGGGGTGCTATTCATTTTCACTGCTGCTGGGGGTACTTTTGGTGGAAAAGTTGTAGAAGCACTTATCTAGCATAATCCTCGCTTCTTATAATGAGAGCATTGACATCCAGAGGAAATGAACGACTTGTGCTTGCGGGGCCTCAGTTTCCTTATTTGATTTTCATTTTTTGAGTCCCTCTCCTGTAGAAAACATCATGCCAGGAACTGTAATGAAGTGAAAAAAAGCAAAGTGGTATTTTAAAACATTTTAGCCAGAATGCAGGCATAAAGTGGGCAGATGGTGGAGAGAAAAACATCAAACACATGGGCTAAACACTCACACAAATATCCTGCAAAGCCCAAGCTTTCATCAAGATTTCCTGTTTCTTTCCTGTATAACCCATTGGAACAAAAAGACAATTCTAATTGTCTGCACAACCCGCATTCAAGCTGGAAACAAACAGCAAACCAGGCATGCTAGGATTTCCTGAACTATGGAAATTTTTTTTTGGCAATCCCATCAGATCATTCTTTAGTCTTCTATTTTATATCTTCTCTTTTCACTACAAAGCCTTTAAAGGGAAATGTAGTTCAACAGATAAACAAGTGGTCAAGTTCTCAGGAAAGAATAAATAGTTGTTGTTAACGATTGTAAAAAAAAACACAACACAAAACACCAAAGGGTCATCCGCTTCCACGTCACAATTATTTGAAACTTAAAAATATGTTGGTAGCAAAAAGAGTGTAAAGATGAGACAAATTATACAAGATAAGTAGTTGGGAGAATTTTAAATGGGTTGAGATTTTCAGTTAGCAGATAGCATGAGATTCCCAGTTTTTCCCTTGCAAACATTTGATTTTTAGTTATCTTGATTTTTTTAGGTTACATTAGACTATTTAGGCTCACTGGAGAAGGATACAGTACAAAGCAAGACGTAGAGGGCAGAGAGGGAAGGCCCTGGCCAGTCATGGGGGCCCTGTCCCCAAGATGGAGATGTGGGGGGGAGGACCTCGGCACAGGGGCAGGGTGTTGGCGTCAGAGGGGAGGGGCAGGTCTCTGCTGAGAAGAGGGAGGACAGATACCCAGAAGTTTGTATGTCTGCAGCAAGGAAATGAGGACGGACACCCTTGTTCCTAGAGGTTTTCCTTTGTGAGATAGGAGGAGACATGGTTTGCTGAGACCGTAAGAGGTACATGGGCAGACAGGCGGATCGAAGTGGGGATTGAGGGGCACCTGCGTGGTTCAGTCGGTTGAGCGTCCGGCTTCAGCTCAGGTCATGATCTCGCGGTTGGTGGGTTCGAGCCCCGCGTCGGGCTCTGTGCTGACAGCTAGCTCAGAGCCTGGAGCCTGTCTTCAGATTCTGTCTCCCTCTCTCTCTCGACCCTCCCCTGCTCATGCCGTCTCTCTCAAAAATAAATAAAACATTAAAAAATTAAAAAAAAAAAAGAAGTGGGGATTGTTTGATACTATTGTGGTGATAGCTTGACTGATCTGACCAGGAAAACTTGGGTGAATCTTCTTTTGGGTACTGAGGTCCCCAATGAGGTTAATGACCGTGAATTTGTGGGTCTCCCTAACATCTCTTCAAAATGGATTTTCAGGGGCACCTGGGTGGCTCAGTCAGTTAAACGTCTGACTTCAGCTCAGGTCATGATCTCGCGGTTGGTGGACTCGAGCCCCGCGTCAGGCTCTGTGCTGACAGCTCAGAGCCGGGAGCCTATCTTCGGATTCTGTGTCTCCCTCTCTCTCTGACGCTCCCCTGCTCACACTGTCTCTCTCTGTCTCAAAAATAAATAAAACATTAAAAAAAATTTTTTTAATGGATTTTCATAGGATTTCTTGCTTTCCGAACATGCATGTACTTCATCATACCTCAGGTCCGCTCTGTCATTCCCTTTGTCTTCTTCTTGCTCACTTTATCTTACTCTTTTTAAAAGTCTTTTGGCTTGGGTTGGCTTTTCCAGTTTGTAATCAATAATTTTTGAGTCTTAACTATGTATCAGCTGCCCTGCTCTCTCTGCGGTGGTCGATGGAGAGGCATTCTTGATCCACTATTGCGGCAAGGCACAGGTTGGTCCTACAGGCCATGGGCAAGGCGCCAGATTCCTGGATGCCAGGCTGTGATGCCACAGAGGCTGGGCCTGTGTGTCCAGGTCAAGCGTTGGGAGCCTGGGTCCACAGAATGGGCGTCGGTGCCTAGTGAAAGGTACCTACAGCAGGCCTCCTCTTCCTTTCTGTTTGCTTATTTGTCTGGAACTTTCCTCATCTCGGTTAAGACAAATGGCCCTTTTATCGGGAGCAGGAATGAAGAGGGTGATGGTGGACACACTTGTTTTCAGTAATGGGAATGTGAAGCATGTATGTTTCATTTCAGGGATACTTCATTTGAAAAATGTTTCCTAGGTAGTAACTATATGGCTGATTGAGGATTCCCATTCTCTAGATCCCTTAGAAGTCTAAAAGAGAAGCAGTGACTTTACAACCGTTCATTATTTAACATATATTTGTTGAGCAACTACTCTGTGCTAAACACTGTTCCAGGCACGTAGGATGTGGCAGGGAACAAAACAGTCCCTGCTCTTGTGGTAGAGGAGACAACACCACCTCTCTCTTTCTCTCTCTTTCTCTCTCTCTTTCTTTCTCTCTCAAAATATAAGGTAAGGTAATGACAATTGGTATGAAATAAAGCAAAATAAGGTGCTTGAGTGAAGGGGCTATCTCATATAGGGTTGTTGTTTCATAGAAGGTGTTATTTTAGATAAGGTCAGTGAAAGGCTGTAAAGAAGTGATACTCTGTCAATTAAAGAATTAAATTAAAACCTGCATGAAGGGAAGGAGGAGACCATATAAAACTTGAGGCGAGGAGAGAATATTTTGTGCAGAGGGGAAGTGCTCATGTGGCTGGCATGGAGTGCGTGAGGGAGAGAGCGTTAGGAGCCGAAGTGAGGCTGTGGGCATCTTGTGCCACGTCCAGTGGACTGTGGTGGGAAGCTTCGGGTTCACTCTGAGTGATGGAGAGCCGTTGGAACATTCGAGCAAAATCAGATCTGCTTCTAAGAAGCCTTCTCTAGGGCCACCTGGGTGGCTCAGTCGGTTGAGTGTCCGACTTCGGCTCAGGTCATGATCTCACAGTCCGTGGGTTGGAGCCCCGCATCGGGCTCTGTGCTGGCAGCTCAGAGCCTGGAGCCTGCTTCCGATTCTGTGTGTCCCTCTCTGTGCCCCTCCTCTGCTCATGATCTGTCTCTCAGTCTCTCAAAAATAAATAAATGTTAAAAAATTAAAAAAAAAAAAAAAGAAGAAGCCTTCCCTAGCTGCTGTGTGGAGTCCTGGTTGTAGGGGTGACAGGGAGGCTAGATGGGAGACGAAAACAGTGGTCTGGTGAGAGACAACACTGCCTTGGACCCGGTGTGGTGGGGGTGACGGCAAGTGGTCAGATCCGGCTGTATTTTGCAGGAAGGGCTTGTTAATGGATGCGAAATGGAGTGTGAGGGGACGAGGGAACTCAAACATGACTCTTAAGTTTCCCAGCTGAACAACCAGGTGAATGGTGGTGACAGTCACAGACCCGAGTAGAGACAGAAGAGAAAGGAGGTCCCAGGGCTGAGCCCACGACCACTACAGTGCTTGGAGGTGGGGAAGAGGTGGAGGAAATACAGAGCCCGGAAAGGAGCAGCCAGTGAGGCCGCAGGGAAACTTGGGAGGTCTGGTTTCCCATAAACCAAGTGCAGTGAGCGCTGCAGGAAGGAAGAAGCGAGTGACCCCTTGTTTCAGATGTTGCCAAGAAGGGAAGTTAGATGGAGATGGAGAACTGGCCGACGGACTTGGCGAGAAGGTCTTTCGCCACCTCATTCAAGGCCAGTTTCAATGGAATGCGGGAACAAAAAGCCTGAGTGATGGGGCCGGAGAGAGAGACTGGCTCGTGAGCACCCCTTTTGGGGGATTTCGAAAGAAGAGAGCCGAGAAGTGAGGTGGTAGCCTAAGGGACACGCAGGGGCAACGAGAGTTTTTAGAAAATGAGAGAAGTACCAAGGTCCATTTGCCAATGACCGTGGTCCATTGGAGAAGACAGTGTCTGTAATGCAGACTCTGGTGGGATCCTTGTGAGAGCAAGTGCTTGATTTGACACAAGGCGATGGCACCAGAAAGGGGGCTCTCCTGAGGTGGCAACAAGGACCGCCACCCATTTGAGTCACAGGAAAGGCAGAGGCTACCTAGACAGGTAGACATGTCAATGTGGTGATAAGAGGAAGCCATTCCCTTCTGATTCCTTCGAGTTTGTTCCTGAGTGCCGCCTGCTCCGTTCAAAATGATGAATGATTGTGAAGCATGATAGTAGGTGATGTGTGGAAAGTAAAAAGAAAGCAAAGGCATAATGCATATTTTGGAGGAGTTTATAACCTGTTTGTCCTCCTAAATCCCATGCTGGCCAGGAAACTGATGATTTTTGTGTTTCACATTTGTTCCGCAGCAGTGATGTACCAGACTGAGACACACTGAATGCGTTTTAGAGGATCAGATATCAGGCAAAAGAAATCAAAACTAAAATGTACAGTGAAGACTAGTTTCCCCCCAAATGCTGAACTCTGTCCAAGAGGGTAAATTCTTAGTTAATGAATTTCCTCCATTTCAAGTGGCTTAAATTGACCATCATTAAACCATGAAGAAGAATCTCGAAATATTGGACTATCTGAATGAATCCTTCCTGGGTTTTCATGGAGATCTGGCAGATAAACACCCAGAAAATAGTAGCTAATTTTTCAAAAAGTTGTATTATTATTGTCTCTCATGACCTACGGGCGCCGGGAAGGTATCTCGCAGTGTTCAGTGGGAAAGAAGGCTGCAGAGAAGACTGCTTCCAAGACGTGCAGCATTTCCCACCTTTGCTCCAGGAGCGCTGGTGTGCTTCCAGCCTTCAGCCCTTAGGTATCCGGACCTTCAAGAATGTCGTCAGCACACGCTTGTCCCTGCTGCTGATGGCTCGCTAGGGAGGAAGAGGAGAGGCAGCTGTATGTGCTGGCCGGCTCTTGCTCCATCTTGAATCACAGGTAGCACAGCAATATTAAACTTTAAAGAAAAGAGAACTTGCGTAACTACCCGGAACTGCTGATAGACAGGTTTCATAGATGGACTTCTAGTCCTGGAGCCCCAAGGCCATGCGCAGATGACAGGGTCTACTACTGCTCTTGACACACGGATGACTTTTTACTATTTTTTTTTTTTTTGGTGCCTGTTTCTATAAACATGTTGTTTGTAAAGTCAGACTATGCTGTGGCATTTTCTGTGCTAACTTATGCTGAATTTTTACTCTGTCTCCAAAGGCTCAGAGAAGATTGTATATGTCCTTAGGCTTTTTTTTTTTTTTTAAGTTCTTATTTGAGGGGCGCCTGGGTTGTTCAGTCGGTTAAGCGTCCGACTTGAGCTCAGGTCATGATCTCACGGTCTGGGAGTTCGAGCCCCACATCGGGCTCTGTGCTGACAGCTCAGAGCCTGGAGCCTACTTCGGATTCTGTGTCTCCCTCTCTCTCTCTGCCCCTCCCCTACTCACACCCTGTCTGTCTCTCTCTCTCTCTCTCTTAAAAATAAATATTAAAAAATTTTTAAAGTTCTTTTTTAAAATTTTTTTATGTCTTTATTTTATTTTAAGAGAGAGACAGAGAGAGACAGAGAGAGAGAGTGAGCGGGGGTGGGGCAGAGAGAATGGAGACACAGAATCTGAAGCAGGCTCCAGGCTCTGAGCTGTCAGCACAGACCCTGACGCGGGGCTCGAACCCACAGACTGTGAGATCATGACCTGAGCCGAAGTCGGATGCTTAACCGACTGAGCCACCCAGGCGCCCCAAAAATTTCAAAGTTCTTAATTTGAATTCCAGTTAGTTAACATACAGTGTATTACTAGTTTCAGATGTACAATATAGTAATTCAACCATTCTGTCCATTACTCAGTGCTCATCATGATAAGTGTACTCTTAATCCCTGAAAAATCCTTGTTTTTTTCTTTAAATGGCGGCCTCTTCTACCCCTTGAACGATTAACCCTCTATTGTATATAATTATTCACAATAGTTGAACTGACCTTCATCACTCTTTTTAAAAAGGTAGCACATTTTCAATAGTTGATGGTTTTACTAGGCAGTGGTCTTCCCCACTACTTCACTCAAGCTGTACCTGGTGGGGGGAGGAGGGAGATGCCAGAAGTGCCATGGCATAGTGCTGAGGAAGAGTTCCTCAAGTCTCAGAAAAATGAGAATATTAGAATGATTTTGTTCCTTTAGACCAGATAACCCACTGCATGGGAGGGCCTAGAAGATACTGCCTTCACTAAGGTCCTGGGGAGTGCACTGATGGGGGGCACAGATACTGTTGAGCAGCTACATGGTGGCTTCCTCCACATGCTGACACCAACAGCAGGAGATGCTGCTGTGGCACTGACTGCCTACTTCCAGTAGGAATGTAGAGTTCCAAAATGGCGGACACCAGGTGGAGGTGGAGAACTTGAGTGTCAGGTAGAAGGTAGAAGTGATTACTCTAATGGGCCCCAAGGCAAGGGAGGCAATCAAGTCTGTCAGGGATCTGTGGTGATAGTGAATAGAGCGTGTTGTTCCGAGGGATAAGGGAGACAGAGAGCAATAGAGTACTATTTGTACAACCTCATGAAAAAGTCAAGAGCTAGCAAGTGAACTTGAGACAGTTATCCACTTGAATGGAAAATCGTGGTCCTTCATCAAGTTTCCAGATCTAAGTTCATAGTTCACAGACCCAGAACCCACATGTCTGAAGGGAGACCACGTCCCTGGATAAGGGCTCTTACAATGCCAAAGTAAATATTTCCCCAGGGGAAGCTATTGCCACTTGACGTGGCACAGCGTCCAACGGAGAAAGCAGAAATTCCACCAGTCTTATTCTGGAGGTGACTCCTGTTAATCGATAGGAGTATAATTCCAGAAATTTCTGAGAGATGGATAAATAGAAGGATATGTTGATATATAGACAAAAACATTTTTTAAGAAATGACACTAATGGTGTATGTTCTTTATTAAAATCATCTTATATGAAATCAGTTGAAGTAAAGAAACAAGGAAAACTTAAGGAATTTCTGAAGCATAAAAAATGTTTCTTTACCATATAACAGGTGATTCCTTAGAACATTAAGAAATAAAGATAAAAAATACATGGAAGTTAGAGTCATGTTTAATTTTATGGCTCAATTTTGAGAGCATTAGTTTACTCACCACAATAAAAAATAATATAAAATTGACATGCCCAACCCTCCTTCCACCCAGCCCCCCCACTCTGTTTTGTCAATTATAGTGTTATTTACACATCCTGGAGGGTTACAGCATTTGTATTCTGTTCTATGAGCACAAGGGTCATAATTACACAGAGTTCGGTTTTTACTAAAACCATTTCTGTGCTCCTCACCAGGACATCCTTCACGACGGCTTCATTTACTGTGATTCATCTGTTGCGTGCTGAGATTTCATCACGTTTTTGTTTTTTTTTCCAAGAAGGGCATATAATTGCTGTATTTGTTGCATTTTTACATGCTTGAGAATCACTCTGTGTTCCCTTAGTTTGGGCTTGGCATTACATGTTCTGGTGGCCCTTTCTTCCCTAAAGATTTATACATATGGTTCCACTATTTATATTTTGGCCCTAAGCTGCTCTGGTCATCTCTTGGTTGCCTGGATTTCATCCTCATGTATTTTTTTTTTTCTAGAGTGGTTAGGGTTCCATAGTTTCAAGTTTAGTTGTAGAATTCTTGAGCTGTTATTTCCCTCAATTGAAAAAAAAAAAAAAAAAGCTTGTGGCATACGGTGTGTTTCTTTGTGATACACATTCAGTTCTTCATTCATTACAGGGAACATTTCTGATATATCTGTGTGTACATGGGTTTTCTTGCTATATGCTCTCTACATTATCTTCTCTGCCTCCTACATTCTCTCAAGTCCTTTGTCAATGTCAGTGATTCGATTTTTCAGCCACATTCATTCAGTTGATTGTTGTTTCTAATGTAGAATTTACAGTTAACTTTGTGATTGGGTTATTTTGGTCCTTGGCTAATTCCGTTGTTTTATCTTCTTGTCATTGGGTTCTTCTTCCGTCACTCTTGGGCTCTTACTAGGTCCCGTCACTCTACTTGTTCCTGATTTTGAGGGTGTGTGTGTCCTTCCCTCAAGAATGCTGGGCCTGCCTTCCTTTCTGCCTTCTCCCTTCCAACCTCTTTTTTAAACATTTATTTATTTATTATTATTAGTTTTTTAATGTTTATTTATTTTTGAGAGAGAGAAAGAAAGAGACAGAGCATCAGCAGGGGAGGGGCAGAGAGAGAGGGAGAGAGAGAATCCTAAGCAGGCTCCAGGCTCTGAACTGTCAGCACAGAGCCCGATGCGGGGCTTGAACCCACAAACCGTGAGATCACGACCTGAACCAAAGTCAGATGCTTAACCAACTGAGCCACCCAGGTCCCCCCACCTTTTTTTAATTAAGTGTGTTTTTTAATTGGTGTAATACTTTTATAGTTGTCTGGACACTTTTTCCTATCTTCTCACTTGGGCTCCAAGTAAACAGCACTCTCCAAATCTATTCATTTTGTTTTATATGCATGAATTCTCTCTGACTCCTTTTCTGCCTTTATATTCAGCCTGTCTGTCTTCCTCTGGGTTTCAGTCTGAGGGCCACGGTATTCTGTTGCATTTACTTTCTACGGCTTGAGATTAGGATAAGGTTGAGGAGGAGAACTTAGGTGGGGGCTACGAGCAACTCTTTGTTAGAGAAACTGATAGACCTGCTAAGTCTTCTAACATTCTGCTAATGTCTTCCCCCAGGATTCACTTTTCTGTATCGGAGCGTTTTTTTTTTTTTTTCTTTTTTAATGGGAGCTTTGAAGCGTGTGCTTCCATCAGAATCAGCCCCGATTTTTCACTTTCTCATTCATCTCTTTCCAGCAGCCATTTCCACTATATGCAATGACGCCCTTACCCTTACCTTAGAAGATATTCCTCAGCATTAGTTCTGCTCAGCACTTCTTCCTCTGGACGAAGGGACAGAACAGTAGAGCCTCTATTTCTTTCCTTACCACCCTTTGACATGGATGGCTGAGGTGATAACCCTCTTTGGTTATCAAAGTTTTGATAACCTCTTTGTTTGGTTGCTGCCAGTGAATGTTCTGTTGGTTTTCACATTTGTTTTGTTCCTTTCACAGTTTTTCAGCAGTCTTGCCCCAGAAGTTGCCATGCCAGGTGTGTTAACCATGAGACACTGGTTGCCTTGGAAGCCAGTTATCTTATTGCCAAAAGCATCCCATCAGCCACTGCCTGACTGACTGTCAGGGTGTTACAGGGAAAACTCATGGATTAAGGTTGACATTGTTTTACCCGAGTAGCCTTTACATGTCTCCAGACTTCAACTTTCATACTTCTGTTCACTTGAAATGAGAGCGGTCACCACTCTCACATCTATCCCGAGGGCCCCTGCCTGGAGACTCCTCCCCTTCCTCCTTTCCCAGGCCCTCTTTCTTCTATTTCCTATAGCTTTAACCCATTCTTATACCAAGGCTTTAGACTATAGATTTTGTAATTTGGTTATACTTAAGATTATTTTAGTTAGTATTTTGTACCACCAGGCCTTTGTAAAACTAGGTTGGATGTATTCTAGCACTTCTATAATTATGTTTCTGTTTTTGGGATTTCTGACATTGAGGTGTGTTACTGGGATGTGTTGGTCTTCTATGAGTTGTGTACTAAGCAGTAATGACTTCTTCCGTCCCCACTGTCTTTTTCTTTATGAGATTATTAAAATGTGTTCAGGCCACATCTGCCAGCACTGAGTTCACCGGAAGGCAGTTACCAGGACTTCAAATATATATTCCAGGGCCCCCAGAGACTTGGCTATCTGGCGGTTCCATCTTGGTCTTTCTCAGAGCCTGGAATGTTCTGCTCTTCGACACGTATGTGAAGTCTCAGTTAGCAGGGGGACACCAGCACCAGACTGCACAGTAATTTAGTCCGTGATGGACGGCTGTGCTTTCAGAGACTTCAGAACTTTAAAACTTCACTCTTGAACTTCATGTCCACTCTGTGTTGGGGGGGTAGCGTAGTGGATGGGGCATCATCTCCTATTTTGACTTACAAAAATGGCAGTTGTTGTCAACCTAATAATGTCTAGGCTGTAAAGCCGTTTTCTCATCCAAACCCCAACCACCAGGCCATCAAGCCCAGCATCTCCGGGCACTACCAGATGTTTGCACTGAGGGCCAATCACTTACTCCCACTGGAAGACATGTCAATCTGCCTTTTTTTTTTTTTAAATTAAAAATTTTTTAAATGTTTATTTCTTTTTGAGAGACAGAGAGACAGAGCGTGAGTGGAGTAGGGAAGAGAGAGAGGAAGACACAGAATCTGAAGCAGGAGGCTCTGAGCTGTCAGCACAGAGCCCGATGCGGGGCACGAACCTATGAGCCAGAGATTATAACCTAAGCTGGAGTCGGATGCTTAATCAACTGAGCCAACCAGGGCCCCTGCCTTTTTTTTTTTTTTTAAGTTTATTTATTTTAAAAGAAAGAGCAAGAGAACATGTGCACATGAGTCGGGGAGGGGCAGAAAGAGGGAGAAAGAATACCAAGCAGGCCCTCCGCTCTCAGTGTGGAGCCTGATGAAAGGCTTGAACCCATGAACCATGAGATCATGAAATGAGCCGAAATCAAGAGTCAGATGCTTAACCGACTCTGTCCCCCAGGCTCCCCCCAATCTGCTTTAATACATGTTGGGTGGGTATACATATCCAGTGTAGTTACCTGGCCCACAGCCCAATGCTTTTGGATTAGGGAATGTAAAGCTTTCCTTTTACTTAAGCACATTCCTGGGTGATGGTACATCCTATTCTCCCCTGTAGGATAGATTATAGGTTCTGGACCACCTTGTCATAGTGACCTCATTGACAGTGAATATTCATACTTGTGGATGCTGCGTACTTTTACATCCTCCACACTTGCCATGATTACAACCTCTGGTCCCCATGAACTCCATTAGACATTATTGTTGGTCAACCAAAAGTACCGATTAGTCCAAGATACAGAAGGTACTGTACTTCATGTTTGCTTTTGAGATATGCCCACAAGTAAAAGACAGAACTGGAAAAGCCAAAAAAACTCTGTTAATATTTACTTACTTGGAAGGGGCTAGGGACCAGTAAAATCTTGAATTTAAAAACAGATCCACCTTGATGATGGCCTTTGTGGCTGTGCATATCATCATTAAGATGTTTCCAGAACATCAGGTTTTTCTTCTGGACTCTACTGTTTATCAGGAGAAGGCATCTGCCAGAAGATACTAACAGTGAGGAATCCTCGGCAAAGACCAGAAAGGGTTCATAACACCTAGAAGTTGGCCAAGTAGTGTTGGTTCGAGCAGACAGGCCTGAGCTATTTCACTTTAAAAGGCTCTAGCAACCCTGAGACTTATTCATTTACTAGCATCACTGAGCAATGGGTCCTGACAAAATAAGAAACTACTAATAATTTATGAATATCTGTCTTTAGGCTTGAAATCCTACCATCTCTATTTCTTTTGTTCCTGATTTTTAAAAATGAATAAACTGAAATCTGAACATCGGCAGGGTCATTGATCAGTCTACCAGAGCTCTTCAAATAAGTCAGAGGAAGTTACTATGAAAGTACATTATTTAGAGCCTAGAATGAGGCAGCACCATTTCTAACGATCTCATAGCGACTCCTGATCCTGTGTTTTTTCTTGGGGGAAAAGTTCTGTAATTCTTCTGCCCTAATTACAGGTCAACTGGTTACTTTTCCCTAGAGTATATAAAATATTTTGTTTTCCATCAATTTTAAATCATACCCATCCTCTCAATTTTTCTGAGGCTTTTGAGAATCAGACCTCAGTAGAACTTTCTACCTCCATCTACTTCCTTTCACTCTGTCATATATTTAAATGATTTTAACTAAAACTTATAAATTTCTTATAATAATGCTTGATAGTGTAACACTGAGTAGAAATAATAATGTGTCCAAGAACTAAAAATATTCTAACTCAATAATTCATAAACTCAGATGCCTGAAATAATGTAGTAATATCAATAACATTTTGAATTCTCTCTTTTGTTGGGATTAACATTATAGTTGTGTAAATCACAGAGTAAAGGATGCACATTAATTTTAAATAAGAAAACTTTCCTACTTGGTAGATAAGCAGATAATGTTTATATTATTTTTTCTATATGTTGCCAACAGTAGAACAATATGGAAGAAAGATCCCTAAATTTGAAATAGGCACAAATTCACTAGAATGCATCTTTGTCCTCAGATGCAAAATAAATATTTCTATATTATTTTATACATTATTTTGTTCTGATAAGTGGATATGAAAAGTAAGTATCGTTTCTTCTAAATAGTATAGTACATTGATGAGTGGTCAGAAATTTCTGGTTCATTTTCCAACTCCAAGAAAAATCACAGTAAGAAAGCATGTTGAAACCTGTGTGTAAGCACATTCAATTCGTGTTTTGATTCTTAATTTGCAATTAGAGGGTGAGAATTTCAAACCTCAAAAGAAAATAAGTTCTGAAATTTAGCGTGGCATGTATGCCTGGAGAAATGAATGCTATCGCTTTAAGATAAGGTAGGCTGGTGATTCATTGCAGGAAACAAGAAACAAGATCGATTTGGAGCAGGCTCCTACTGTTAGCTTTTTTGAAGATGGATTCTCACGCCGAAAATAACACAACATATTCTAGATAACAGCAGTTTTTTCCCCTGAAATCCACCAAAACTGAAGAAAAATCCAAGTGACTGTTCTTAGCAGCTGTGTGGCCTGGAGTTCACTGGGGAAGCTGGCTTCCTGCAGTCCCCTATTCATCACCTGCTTCAAAGACAGCCTGGCTGGCTATAGTTTGCAGGCCAGGTAGGGTGCCATTGTGCACAGTCTGGGAGGATTAGTATCAAAGCTGCGGCAACCAGGCCCTTGGTCTCGGGCTGCCATTCAGTCTAGCAGGGAGAGGCTAAGACTGGCCAAGGTCACAGTCTCCAGTGTGGAGTGGACTGGGAAAGGATCCTAAGAATAGAATGCTCTTTATGAAATCATGGCGCAAGCCTGCAGCACAGCAGGTGCCCCCTCTGGAACACATAACATCTGTTTATGTTGGTATACCGTGGCTGACAACGAGATAATAGAGCTTTGAAACTTATCATTTTATTTTTTTAAAAAGACAACTGTATATACAATAATCCAGATGCGTATTTAGCTTCGATCTTTTATTTGAAAATCATAAAGAAAACTGACCGATGTAATGGCTGCTTTTTACGTGTATATATTTAAGCAAACAGCAACGCGTACTGACTATTAACCATTTCTACCATTGCTGATCAGTAATACCCGAATTCTTGGGTAGGAAATACCTGGCATTCAACGTATTTTTTTTTCAATGTTCAGGCATTTATGTCAACAGATTGCAGAACGATTTCCTGAATATGCCCAACTGGCTCGAATATTAGGAGGTTTGGATAAAATCCCCCCCTCCCCTCAGATGAGAGTATTTCAAGGGTGAGGTAATAATGACGCAAAAATAAAATTTTCAACTTGGACAAATTAGAGAAAAATTAAGCTGTCCATGAGTTGTCATGACGACAAGGATGTTCTGTTGATGAACTGTCCTCCTCATTGTCCAATCAGATAGTAGAGCTGAAGCTGGGGCATGAACAGGAGAAGACGCACCTATTACAGCAGCATAACGCAGAGAAGGATAGCCTAGTCCGAGACCATGAACGGGAAATTGAAAACCTGGAAAAACAGCTTCGCGCTGCCAATATGGAGCACGAAAATCAAATTCAAGAGTTCAAGAAACGAGATTCACAGGTAATTACCAATAATATTTGATAAAACGGGTATCTATTTTTAAAAAGTCATCAGCGTTTGGTGTTTTCTTATTATTCTTGTTGGTGCACGCTGTTTGATCATTTGCAAAACTGACATATAAATGTGATTTTTTTGTTTTCTTCTCCCCCCCTCCCCCCGTTTTGAGGATGAATAAGGCTTTAACTACAGAAACCACAGGTAGCCAGATTAAAAATCCCATGGCGCGCTATAACTTGGCCCCTTTTTTATAATCTTGTCTCAGTTCCTTTCATGATGGATTTTTTTTAAGGTATCTGCCCCTTACCCCTCCCCTCAGCCTCTGCAAATCCCTATGAAATATATCAGCCTCACTCCTTGCTTTTTGTTTTAATCTCTGTAGGTAATCAAGCAGCTGTTTTAATATTTGCTTTTCCTTCCTGGTATTGCTTTTTTTTTTTTTTTTTTTTTTTCATTAGACTCTCTATTTGATTAGATCACTCAGATGGTAATTGATAAAAATGACTCCAGAGAAGGGCTATTTCCCATCAGGTCTGTCGCTTTTTCCGACATGCACATGCACATGCCTTCTAGCCTCCATCTCTGTAGTCCCTGTTGGAAACCATTTGGCAGAATAACCCCCAGCTGTGGTAGCATTTGACTCTTCAAACTTATGGATGAAATGTGCACTGTCAGCATGGAAAATTATCTTTATAAATTTCAGATGAAAAAAAACCTTACCGGGTGCGTGCATCTTTGTGGTACAGTGCATTCTTTGGGGTACATATAATCAAAGGCCTTTCGTGTATCCTCTTGAGATTGCTGTGAAATTTTATGAAAGAAAAATTGAAGAGCAATTGATACCAAAAAAACATAATTTTCTTTTCTAATAAAACCATATCAGATACTAGGTCTAAATACCTCTTTTCCCATTGAAATCTTAACCATATTATTCATATCACACATAAGCCTCTTCCTAGTTATCCTTTCTCC
Source organism: Cryptoprocta ferox (assembly GCA_028646485.1). Taxonomy (NCBI): domain Eukaryota; kingdom Metazoa; phylum Chordata; class Mammalia; order Carnivora; family Eupleridae; genus Cryptoprocta; species Cryptoprocta ferox. The sequence goes on from CM053565.1 coordinate 44,960,266, forward strand.
CCAGATGATAGAATTTTTAAACAATGAAATAAGCCTTCTATTTGTTATGACACGTGTTTAAACAATGTTATACTCATCTGAACTATAAAACTACTACTGATTAAATAAGATGTTTATTTCTTGGGTGGAGGGCGGGAGGCGGTAAGGCAAAGAATAAGAGTTATTGGTTATTTTTCATTTGACCTTGAGTTGTCTTTTACCTTCGGAGGATGACTGGGGCCCAAAAGTATACTCAGCACAGAATTTTTGTGTCAATAGTATACGCTTATAGGAAAACTATTTTCAATTTGTTTTTATGGGGGGTTTGCTAACTAAAAAGGTAGTCATTGTAGCAGCCATGGTTCCCAGAGTCAGGTGGTTCCTGCTAAGTCATTGTGGGTTGTATTTTTGTCACCAACCTCATCAGAGCCGTTATAAAATATCAGCTAATCTTCGGATTGTTAGGCATATAATTTACTAAGAATATTTTCCAACTTAACATTCTCCTTCAAAGATGATGCTAAGGCTCGGCATTGTCTTCAATGATAATGTATTTGGGTTCTGAGTCTGTGTAGGGTCTGTTTGCCTAGTAGAATTGAGCCAGTAATATAATAAAATACATTAATTTATATAACTTCCTACTATTTTGGTGCTGTTGTGGAAAGCCGACAGTAGTGGAGGCCAAATCTAGAGGAAATCTTTGTGATTTTACATATGTCGTATCTGCCATATATAGGGTGCGGTTCATCCAATAACAAAAGGGAAATTTTAGAATTATTACATAGAATTAAGCCACAGGGAGAGGACAATAATGTTCTTAATTGAATTTCTTCTCATTGAAATAATCAGTATGAGGACCATAAGACCTCTTCAAATGCTGTAGCATCAGATTGTGTTTCTCTTATTTTGTGTCTTTCTTGGAACAATTGGAATTGCTGTCATGGGAATGCCCAGTAAAGCAATGGAAACTTAGGCTAAATGCATTCTTGATCTGAATAAAAATGATTTTCTGTGTAAGCCAAACTTGATTGATTGTTTTTAGAGAAGGTATTTTTTAAAAATTTTGCCATTAAGTTGTATTCTCAAAAACCTTATCGTGTGTACCAAAATGCTAGTAATTTGTATTTATCTTGGTTATTCACTGAAGGTATTAATTCAAAATTTCCATCAGGTAAGTTCTAAATTTTCCAAATATATCTTTTCATGATTTTGGTTTAAATAATGTGATGTCTGATGCCTTTTTAGTCAGGAATTCCTTTCACAAAAAAAACAAAGTGGACATATATTTTTAAAAAATAGATCTTGTTTTCCAAATCACTGTTTTGTGGCTTGATACATGTGTTATGTATCTTAGATATTGGATTGGATCATTTTTCATTTTAGTTCCAGAGAGATTTGATTTTCAGTTCACGTTTGGCTACTCCCGTTTAGCAATGGAGGCCATTTTGTAAAAAGGACTGTTTGAAATACTTAACCAAAAAAGGACCAGGGAAATACCAATTTTGGATACTATAGCTTTGCTTGCTGCTTTTTCTTCTGTCAGATTTGTGAATTCAGACAATATACTAAAAGTCTGCGTTTGGCTTCTTCCAAATATATAATGTATTGTGTACTGATTTATCATAAAGTATAGTTACCTACCGTAAGGTGAATCTTATATCAAAGAGGAACTCTCTTTTGGTGAATATGCTGTATAATTATTACAGGTTACTTGTTACCCAAGGAATTTCTGTTTTCTAGAGAAATCATAGGTATAGTAATGCAACTCAGGACATTACCCATTTCTCTTGTTTTATTTGGTGCATTTGGCTAATTATTCTATGCATATATTATATCTTTGTCATAATACCTTGACTTTCGATGGTAGGATATCTTATGTGGTGATACTTACATTTGCTAAAATGCACATTAAATTTTACCACCTTCATAGAAGACGGTCAGCCTGGTGTCTACCTGAGGTTCTAGTGTTTAAGAAAAAGTGTCCAGATCAGTAGATACCAAGACTTATAGAAAGTCACAGCCTCATTGTCAAATATTTCTCATTTGCCAGATCCCTCTTACTGAAGTTATTTTGGAGGATGATTTGATTGACTTAATCATGTTTCTTCATATAAAGGAAACTCATCGTTTTGTTACAATCATCTTAGGGGAACTTCTTCTCACACGGTGGTTCTGCATGTCATTTTGCTTTTGAACTGCAGTGTAGTGAAAGAATTTCTTCAGTTTATCCCTTTGAATTCTAACAAAAACAGAACTTAGGTTCCTTGATTTCTCAGTTGTCCTTTTAGGACCCTGAGCCACTTGGAGATTGCTTGATCTTTTATGTTTGTTGCCAGAGTGAGTGGTGTGTATGAATATTGTAGAGAACCTTTGTGATCTGTCCCAGAGGTGGGGTTACCATTTTAGGACAGCTGTCTATGTGACCTGTTGAGGTACAGACCCCTGGAAGACTCAGGGTAACCACAGCAGCCACTGTGAACCACCATCAGTATAAGGCAAATTAAGACAGCCGACTTGGGAGGAGCTTATCACGAGATCCCAAAAACGCATTAAACTTAAAATTTGCACATAGGAGATCGAATCTTTCCTCACATTGGGATCTTGATGCCTTTCCTCATTTCCTAAACTGAGAATCATGATGCTATTATGAACAAGTGCATAAGAAATGGACAGATCATCTTGATTTTGCCGTATTGATTCACAGTAAGAAGCTGTCCTATCGCTAATTGTAAAATGTAGGATTTTCAGAAATCCTCTTCTTTCTTCTACTTAAAAAAAGATTTCCAGAAAAGATGTTTGTAGTAAGACAATTTGAATTGTTAAAATTATATCTCAATAACATCACTTTATTGTCCATGAATTTGGTCATCCGGGCCCAAAATAAAAATGTCCATTTATAAAACTGGGCGTGTACCTGTGTATGGTGGACTAAATACTGGCTGTTATCCTTCAAAGATTACTTATGGATGAATTTAGCAATATGTACGTTCTAAACTTTACTGCTAAACCTATGCACGGTCTTGGGGCTTTTTTAGGGTAGTATTTTTCCATTGGAAACGTTGATTTTAATTTCTTTATATGTCAACCACTTTCAAAAAGGATTTGAGGCGGCATTCTGTAATAAACACACACTTAAACAGTGTTTTACCTGTTTACACTTAAACAGGTAAAATATAACTGAAAATAGTACTTAAGCAATAAATGCTAGTAACCCCATCCAGAAACCTATATTGCTTTTAAAGAGGCTTTAGTTACATACAAGTTTTAGCTATGAGCTCACCTAGAAGCCACAGCGAAGAGGGGAACAGGATGAATTGTGTCATTCTAAAGACCTATGAAAGAAATCTTACCAGTTCATTTTTTTTTTCCAGCTCTCAATTCTGAGAGAAATTTATGACACAGGACTTAGCGTAAAGGACACTGACCAAAGTAACTGCTGATGATCTCTGTGTAGTAAAACATTTGGAAATAAAATGTGGTGGGAACATCTTAGATTCTTTAAGTACTTTCACAAAATGTAATGAGCGGGTTTTATTTTAATGTGCCCAGATTTCATTTTGATCAAATGAAATGACGAATAGCATCATTCTCAATATCAAAAAACACACCTGCTTCAGGAGGTCCAATTTTGTACATATAAATCAAATGAAAGGATATTTTAAGTCATGAGCCTAGCAAAGTCTAGTACTTTCCTTGTGACTGATACTGAAACCCTTACAGAGCATCTTTAGATACTTGGCTGAGATTAGAGACAGTTTGAAAGTTAATGCCCAGCTGTTAGTGTCCAAGTCTTTTACTCTCTTTCTTACAGCTCATTCTCTTGGCCTCTGAATTTATACTATGGAAAACTATAAGAAATAAAAGCGAGTAGTGATTTGGTCCAGGAGCGTAGGGTATTAGTACCTGTACTAAAGTGGTTCCCTTTCTCCCTACATAAACAAAATGGTATGTCATCATCAATGTTTATTCACTAATATCGTTTACTGGGTTTGGAGGTAGTAAATATTTTTATTTCTTTGGGTCAACTGGACAGATCATTTGGAAAAACAAACCATGTAAATATTTTTCCCCCACCATAATGAGGCTGTTGGTGTTAACGTAACCCCGCTTTTTTGTTCCCCTCCTGTCCCTGGTGACACCCACAGTCACATCAGAGTGGTTGCCTGGTGCTTCCAGCAGTGTGCACACCGCACCTTGATACTCACCCCCGATACACTGAGCTATTTGTAGTAGAGGGAAAGAGGCACGGAACTAAGTGTGGTTTCAGTATTAGGTAGGTTTTGCTGCAGTGCACATAATGTTTAATATCAGACATAAGAAGGGTCGGTGAGAAGATGTTTGTAACCATTTATTATTCTGCGGAAAGAAAATAGGACTTTTTCAGTGGACTTCTGGTAAAACTTCACATTACAGATTTCAATTTATTTTCTTTAGATGCAGTTTTATAGTTTATCTAAGAGCAGCATTTAAGACCAATCAAAAACCTACTGCATACGTTTAGAATATAAATAGAGGTTTTCCTAACTGAGCCATATTGAAAAGGCTGTGGGGGAAATACTGCTTTTCTGATACCAAAAGCATAGGTTATACAGAATTTTCCAAGGAGGATCAAAGTTCATTGCATATTTTGACATAGATGCATTGATGCAAAGATCTTGTTTTATGAGTATCCAGTGGTGGTTTGTCTAACAGTATTACATGTGAATTTAATGATATGTTTTATTTATATGTTATGTATATTACTCTGTATAAGAATACTATTTCTTACATACTTAATTAGAAGAAAATATAGAAAGATGACCTTTCAAGTAAAGTTTACATTTTTTGTAGATCACTAGCTTTCCTGTTCCATTATAATTCTAAAATTCTGTAATTATTTTCATCTTTTAAGCACACAAATAGCGTATATACCTATAATTAAACTATCATAAATAATTCAACTTCGTCCTCGTCGTGGAGAAAATTACATTAACTTGAAAAAACAATAACAGGCTGAGACAAGGAAATTGATTTCTCTAGGAATGATCCATTTGTGGAAGTAATATACAGTGTATCTTTAGTCCTGTGCATATTTTTTAAATGTGGCAGTTGCCATGGAAACCACATTCCATGGCATGTGGTCCACTTTTAGATAAAGAATATTCCTTTTAAAGACAAACCTTCCAGATAGTGGCATAAAGTATTCCCTTTGAATTAACAACTTCGTGTCAATTAAATGATTGCTTTAAAAATCTGTCTTTTGTTCTCACTATACTTAATAGATTTTTTAGACAGATTAAAGTTATCCTCGAAGTAATAATTAAATGCTGGAGATATTTAAAATAGGGGGTACAGTGTGATAACTGTACAGTGGGGGAAACCGAGGAGATGGCAAGGGACAAGGAAGTGTGTGGACACAATACGTCGCACCGGACGCGCACCTGTGCAGGTATCTAAGTACCCAGCAGCAGCATAGCCAGATCGAGAAAAGAGATGACCACATCCAATTATTCTCCGTTTACAGATGAAGAATCTAGGGTTCAAGGACATTATCTTGCCCAAGGTCACAGAGCTAGCGAAGCAGGGCTTCTTGATCGTAATTCAATCTCACAGCCTCTTTCAAGAGAGATTTTAGATTTTGGGAGAGACTTGGACATGGCAAAAAAGGCACAGGGTGATACGTTGAGTCCTCGCCTAGCATGAGAGAGACACTGGTAGTCTGTTCTCCCAGCTGAGATTCTCATCACCATTTGCATTACTTTCTGTGATTTGACATACTTGCCATTGCTGCAAAGTCATAATTGAGTTGTGGTGCGTGAGTTCCAGTTTTAGTCAGCAGGACCTCCCTGAACAACACTGAATTTCCAGGTTTATTGCATGCTTCCCACGCGCCGGGCTCTCGGCTGGGTCCTCTGCAATGCACTATCTCCTTCAACACTTCCAACACTCATTAAGGACTACATTCCCATCTGGAAACTCTGTTGTGACCTTCTTGCCTGGGTCCTAAGACAGATATATGTTAGTCCATTTAATCGAGGAGAAAAGTTTCAGAAAGCATAAGTAAAATGCCCAGGATTATGTAACTAGTAGTTAAGTAACTAGTTGTAAAGTTAGTGTAGCTAAGACTCATGGCAAAGTCCTCTGTCTCTTATGCCTGCTTATGTATGAGTTCGTTGTCTCTGAGTTTCATTTATTCTGCATTAATTCCACGATGTTTTCAATTTGGGGTTGTTAACTCATTGCTAGATTTAAACTCCTCGTACCCATACCTCAGACTATTTAAGTCCAAATCAAGATTGAGCTGTAGTTTCAAACTTAATAAGCTTAAGCTTAATTCAAACACAGCCATGGCTGTGTCTCTTTTCGGAGACTGATTTAACTCTGAAGAGAGCTGCAATTCTTAATATTTTATTTGGAAGAGAATTCCTTCCCACAAATTTCAGAATCTGTAGAATGGAAAAATGAATATATTTTTGAAATGGGTTCATGTTTGACTTTTACATTATTACCGAAATAAGAAGATGTGTCTAGAGTAAGAATCTTGGAAGCTTTTAAGTCAATGAACCTACCAATCTCTGTAAATATTAGCAGGAATCTGGTGAAATGTGGTTTGTTGTGAATGGCCCATTATAGGTGAGCACCTATTATATTCACACACGAGTTTGGAATATCACATATGATCCTTTCATTTTATGGAATGATTTTTTTAAATCTCAAAGACTTCAATGTGAGTATTTTTTCCCCTACGGGAACCTGTAAAATGATCCTTATTGCATGGTTACAGCTAAAGTGAGGTCAAGGCAGTTTAGTACACTCAAACCTGGAGACTTTCTCTATAGAAATTCAAGGAATACTTAGAAAACGTGTTTCTTTTAGAATCCTCAAAGACAATTTATGTTGATGCAGTTTTAGCTCCATTCTAGACTTCCTTTGGTCAAAATGAGAAGTTTTCAGATGAATTTTTTTTTTTTACATAAAATACCCCAGAGATAAATTGTTATTCCACATCCTGAATGTTGTTCCCGTTGACAGAAGGAAAACATGCCTTCAGTTATTTTTAGCATATTGCTCTTCCTTGTCCTTTTCACCTCTGCCTCGATGAAATTACTAAGAATGTTGGCAGAAATTATCTTTGAGGAAATACTGCATGAATAACTCTTCTTTCTTGATGTCTTGGAAAAGTCGTTTTTGGATTTCTGACTCAGTCAGTTCTCTGAGAGACATCCTTGATGTCTTTATTTATACATTTGAGGTAATTTTTTGTGACAGAGAGGTCGGAGCCAAAGTGCAAGAAATGATTGGCAAAATGATGATATCATCAAACGTTCAAAGAGCTGGCAAATTGAAGCTTATTAAACTGTCATTTTGTCTTCCATTCAGGACTAATTGGAATCATGCCTAGTTGCATGATAGGAAAGATATTTAACACCTGAGAATTTCTCATGAGAAAAATGACAGGAATTGACGCCAGGGAGACCTTAGGCTCATGTTTGAGGAGGAGAGCAAGGTGTTACATGAAAATCACAATCTATTTCCAAACTACTTTAATATTTGTGTACAGAAAATATTTGAAAAATACTGTTAACAGGACATAATAAAAAAAAAAATGGCCTGAGACCTAAAGCACAAAATTGGTGGATTAATGTGAAACTTGAAGTAGGGTTTTTCATGGAAAGGAATATTAAAATTCAGTGAAAATTCTTTCGCTTCACTTATTTTACATTGTTACCTGCAATTATTTTAAATTGTTACCTGACCTCTCAAGTGTTTTTGGACATTTGTGTCCTGGGAGGTTGGAGAAGGATCAGGAGAAATCAGAAAGAAACAATACGCAATTCGACTTGCAGGGTTGGAAAATGTGTGTTATTTTTCCGGTTCATTTTGATTTGTTTTCCTTAGGTATGAGGTCAAGGCCTAAAAGTATTAGTAATATTTGAAAATGAGATAATGGCGTCCTCTGAGAATGAAGTTTGCTGAAGTATGTGGCTTGGATCTGGGGTCTCTTCCCTTGTTAGTGGGGACCGTTGTAATGCAAGATTAGTCTTGCATTGTGCGTGTGTGTGTGTGTGTGTGTGTGTGCACGTCTCTCCCACTGATACCTCTCTGTGGTACACAGGAGCTTTCAGTGAACATGAAAGCAACAGTCCAGCCAGCCCTAGCATCTCAAAACAAGGGAATTTTCCAGTGGAAGGACTTGAAAGTTACAGGTCTTTAAAAAGGTTAAAATTAAACTGGTGATTCATTCATCTTAAGTTTGCCTCTTAAGTCAGTATTTATTAATGAAACAAACCCCAGATCCCCAGGGTCAAGTGGGACCTTATTTAATTTGTTATTTGCAAAGATTTCATTTAATGTACAGAATCCATGTGTTCACCAAATGTTTCCTGAAAAGCTAATTTTTTTTGTAATGTACACGTTATCCTCCCTTGTTGGGCAAGTTTTATAGTAGCTCCAGATAAAGTGAGGTTGGCATGTGCAACAAAAGTGGAGTGTGAGGTTTGAAAACTTTTGTTCTTCAGTTATTTAGAAATCATGCCAAAGCTGTCATTAGACAAAAGCCATGAGTTCAAGAGGTACAGTGTGTTGCCAGCCGCTATTAAAGTCAATCCCGACTGTTCATCTGCTGGTTCAGACTTTGGGAAACATCGAAATGCACTCTTGTACGTATACCTCTGGGACCATTGCTAGTGACACACAGTAAATATCACAATTTGTGCCTGTAAAGTTGGCATTTCTTAACATAAGTCATTCAGTTCAGAAATAAGAATGGTAAATCTTCTCATGAAAGTCATCATCATCGTTAACTATTCTAATTGCTTTTTGAAATCGCATTGTTCCATACTGATAGCGACAAAAGGGAACTCTGTGACTTCAACATTTTTATAACCGTGACTCTTCAGATAACATATGAGTCCAGTTTATTTCCATGTACTTTTTCCCACCTGTAAAAATTAGGCAGAATTCTGTATAGGGAGTTTCCTTATGACAGAGACTTTATTCAAATTGATTCATTTATTCAATAAAGATTTCTTGAGTGCTGTTCTGTCCCAGGCCCTGAGGCTGGGTGTTTTAGGAGGTGCCGTTTCACATCCTGGTGCTTATGAATGTTGTCCCAGGGTTGTGTAGGATGTGGCCCAGCTAGCCCTAAGGGGGTTCCTGCTCTGGGTATGGAAAAGAACAAGAGAGACCAAGACTCTGCTCTAAAGGAACTTACACTTCTATGGGCGAAGACAGACGGTAACACAAAAACAGCCAAAGTAACAGGGAGCGCATCATGTAACAATAACGGGCAGGTTGAGAATTAACACGAGAGACACGCCAAGTGACTGAGTGATTGGCGAGCCACCAGGGAAGGCATCTCCAAGGAAGAGCTGTCCGAGCTAAGAAAGGTGTGATTGAGGAGAAGCCAGCCAGGCTCAGGGAACAACCAGTGCAGAGACCCTGGAGGAGAATCAATTTGGTGCATTCCAGAAATGACAAAGGAGGTCTGATGGCATGGACTTAGCAGGTACAGGGAAGAACAAGGCCTTTGAAGAACTGGGATTCCATTTTATTAAAAAAAAAAATTTTTTTTTTTAAGAGAGGGAGAGGGATACACAGAATCTGAAGCAGGCCCAGGCTCTGAGCTGTCAGCACGGAGCCTGATGTGGGGCTTGAACCCACGAACTGTGAGACCATGTCCTGAGCCAAAGTCGCCCCTGGAAGACAATGAGAGGATTCTAAGCAGTAAGGCGACATGATCCAATTCATGTTTTTTGAAGTCCATTGGGGCTGTTGTATACAGTCCTGGACTTCTATGTGATATATGTATTTGAGTCAATAGGACTTTCTGATGGGTTAGGTGTGGGAGGTGAAGGAAGGAGGATTCTTTAGAGTTTTGGTCTTAGATGTTAGATAAATGGTGGTGTCAGATATGAGGATGGTTTGGAGGGAATAAAAACAAAAGCAAGAGCTCTGTTGTTGCCAAGCCGAGTTTGAGCGGCATCTTTAACATCCAGATGGAGATGTGTCCGATGAGGAGTTGGGTATACAAGTCAAGATTCCAGAAAAAGGAATTTGGACACCATTGGCATGTCGATGGTAATTAAAGCATGGGCCTGGGAGCAATGAGCAATTTCTTATCCAATATGAAGATGCTGATGCTGGTTCACGGCTACCAGCTGCTCTAAACCTGAGTGACCTCTTTCATATCTCTGATCATCATTTTCATATGTATAATATTCATTCATTCATTTAGCATCACCTATTGAGCTGCTACCATGTGCCAGGGACTATGCTAGACGTTGAAATATGACAAAAGGAACGATCCCTGCCTTCCTGCTTAGAGTCTCTGGGGAAATAGGGATTGTGCGTCTGGAGGGTAATATGGTTCATACCAACAAAAAGGAGCTAAGAATGCCTTCCTTTAACATAGACAAAGGACGCATCTCACCACACATAACAGGAGACATAGTAACACCCCTGGTCAGAAGGACACCCTGCCCGGACCCTCAAGTCCCCATGAAACTATCCCTTTGCCGACGACACCACCTGATTTAGTGTGATGACTTAATGAGGCCCTTTAAGAAACTTCCTTCACCATTCGGTGGGGTGGAGGGAGATTAATATCCTCCTGGCCCCTTTCTGTTGTCTGGAAACTTTGCCTGCATGCCTGCCTTGCCCAGCAGGTGTGTAAGGAACTGGTAACTCTATCAGCATGAAAATGGACAGTTTTATTCTGTGACCTTGTCTAGCAGGCCCAGCCTTTAAGCCTTCCAGAGTTACAGATACATATATATAGCAAAGTACAGCAAAGTGATAAAGGTACTTTGATCCCAAGTAAGGAAGATGCGTCTATCATGTGGTATGGGGGTGTCAGGTCTGGGGAGGTAATTAGAAGAGGTTGCATTAAAGGAGATATCATATGCATTGCACTTCGAAAACGAGTGGAAATTGGCCATGCAAATTAGACTAGGAAAAGCATTCCAGACAGGACTAGCATGAGCTAGTCATTAGAGAGTACTTGGAGAGAGTATTCACCATGTTGAGAAGTCTGGACTGGATCTGCTTGTACACTGCCTCCAGTTTAGGGTTTATACTGTCTGTCTATGCTGCCATTTCTGTGTCTTTCATTTGTCCATCTTCTCGTCCTACTTGTAACTTATTACCTCTTCTGGCAATTATTTATTTATTTATTTAGGACAGTCAACAACATTTATTAAATGGAAAAATCTAACACCAAGACTATCAAAAAATGTAACACCCTCCTACATCAGTGAAGGTGCTTTCTATCATTTATTCTTTCAACAAATATTTATGGTGGGTCTACTGTGGACCAGACAGTATTATAGATAATAGAGATATAGCAGTGAACAAATAGCTTATGTTCTAGTGGGACTCTGCAAATATCGGGTAATTATTTAAAACCGTATTCTCCCACCTAGGGTTTATTAGGCTATAGGAAGAAAAAAGGTAGAACTTCTCTTTACATGTACTTGTATTTCCTCTTATAAAAATACCCAGTTTGGGTGAATTTTTATAATGTACATAATGTATCAGTACAGTGGTGTTACAGATTTATACAAGTATGCACTGGCTTTCATGCCCCAATTAAAAGAAATTTTCATGTTAATTTATTTATTTTCAGATGACAGAGAGAGAGAGAGAGAGAGAGAAACCCAAGCAGGCTCCATACTGTCAATGCAAAGCCCAATGCAGGGCTCAATTTCACAAACCATGAGATCATGACCTGAGCCGAAGTCAAGGGTCAGATGCTTAGTTGGCTGAGCCACCCAGGCACCCCACCCCAATTTTTTTATGATAGAAATTTCCAATAACAAAGCTTAGAGGTCAAAACTGTCAACAGTCAAGTCACTGCAGATTTTTAAGCAGAGGAATAGGGAGCAGAAGGGAGTGAGATTGGAGACTGGATGACTAGCTAGGAGTTATCCCAGATAATGATGGACTTGGCTAAGGTATCAAATGTGGGGTGAGTTGATATGGGAGTGAGGGAGAGAGAGGAGACCCAGAGATTTGGCTTGCTGTGCCACCGGACACTTAGCTGTCCATGTTATTATGTAAGTAAGTAGAAATGCAGGACTGGAGTCAAAAGAGAGCTCTCCTTTGGGGATAAAGATTTGGGAGTCACCAGGATGGATGGTATTGGATTCTAATGGTGAAGATAGGTTCTTCTAAGGAGGCAGAGTAGAATGAGATTAGATGACACTCATTGCCTAAGGAAAGGTGGAGGAAATAGAGCAGGACAAGAAGACCAAGAGTGGGTCAAAGATGTGTACATTTCAGGAGCCAGGACAAATCACAATAACTGACTTCTGGATTGTATATAAGAATTCAAAATGGGCAAGTATTTTTTTAATAACATAATAAATATCAGTTTATTTATTTCAATTTGTGAACTGTGGCCACACAACATTAATAGACTACTGCACCAAACGGCCAACCGTCCCTGAAGACTGGCCCTGCAATCCTGCAGCCAGATGTGGTCTTTGAGAACAGGGAGCCCATTTCAGAGATGGGAAACACGAGACCTAGGAGGATGAAGCGGCTCGGGCAGGTAGTGGTGGAATCGGGTGTGGTTTGCAGGCATCACTAAACCAGGCTCCCGTAGCAGTGTTGGGAGGGTCAACTATGTGGCCTGCTCCGTACCCGCAGTCCCTCCACCGCTCCTGGGACCAGGGAGGTTTCAGGTACACAGAGAGCCTTTCCAGGTTGGGTACAGAGAAAGGTTTCACAGCTCACGTAGGGAAGCAGGGATTGCTTCTCAAGGATCATGCCATGAGATACAAATGAACGAGTTTTGCCTGGGTCTGTGTAACAGCCAAAAATTTGAGGGTCTGAGATGGGAGGGAGAACATATCGATCATCAGATGACAGAAGATAAGATCACAAGCTTCTCTGAAGCTCCCCTAAAAAGTCCAGATTCTCAGACCGAATCACTGGGCTGTGAAAAAGCTCCTGCCCAGAACAGTCTACCATCGTGCCTGAGATCTATCAGTTACATTGCTTGAAATATCGCTAAGTAGAATTTGGATTGACGAATGTTCTCTCTTTTGCTTGCCTTTTTCTTTCTTGAATGCATTTGCCTCGACTATGTGGCCCCTGGGAGCATTTAAAAATCCAAAACGGATAAATCTATACAGTAAAATGCATTCTTGAATAGGTAATTCAGGAGCACTTTTAAAATTTAAGTAAAGATATATAGTTGAAAAGACATTATATCCTTTAAGATGGAAATACATCTCGAAGGACTTCTTCCTTTGTCTCCATTCATTTCTCATTTAGCGAATGTCTTCCTGTATCAGCCACTGCACTCAGAGGAGGCATACAACGACAAATAATACAAAACCCTTCCCTGGAGAAGTTCACAGTCTGGCCAGGCCGTTTAGCAAGTACACATAGTGTTGCAAATGACATAATGGCTGTTATCTGCTTATCTGCTCTGCCTCCCCAGTCGGGGAAGTTTTCACAGAAGGAGAGATCTCAACAACATTGATGTGGAGAGGAAGATAGCTGTCATGACATTGTTTCTCATTAAATTGCTCCCATTAAGCTGAAATCCATTACACTGAAGAAATGGGAGACTTGAGGGATGGAAAGAGTGTAGAAAGGGAAAGAAGATGCCCTAGGGGGCTGTAGTCAGAAGATTTGGACATCTGGGGGTTCGGGAGGGGAGAAAAGACTTAGGCCGTGCAGACCAGGAGGTAGGAAGATGCTAAAGGCAAGTTCCCCCCCCCCCGCCCCCCCGGCACAACTTCAAAGGTTAGTAATGACCCAACTATAGCCACCTTGAGTCACAAAAGAGGAAACAGCCCCTCCCTTAGAGAAATAAGCCCCAAGACCCTCTAGTCCTCATAGAAAGCCTGGAGACAGGTGAGAGGATACACGTGAGCTCCTCTAAAAGGAGGTTGTAGGCCTCCTGCCCGAGAGAGATCTCCTGTCTCTGGGTTGGGGAGTGCTGGTTCCTCCTCCTCCTCTCTACTTCCCAGGTCTGTTGCCTGATCCTGTCCCAGCACGTCATTCCCTCTCCTGCACCGCAGTCCCTGCCCTAGAGCCCCATCCTCGGAGCCGCCTCCATGGGTGTGCTGGCAGGACTGGGCTAAAGGTTAGCTGTCACAAGCCAACAGGTGTATGCCCAAGGGTGCGGCCGGTAGGGGCCAGTTAAGATTCCAACAGAAGAAAGAGGCAGCACTTACGAGCTATTGCAACTGTCACAGTGGGAAATTTCAACATCCACTTGCAAAAGAATGGTCATTTTCATGAAAACGTGATTCTGTTATATATAGAAATATAAATATTCTCAACAAGAAATGGCCATTTTAATTGTTCTGTGTATCATTTATTTTGAGAAAGGGAATTGAGCATAATCTTAAATACCCTTTCACATGCTTTCTGGGAGGATGTAGGAATTATCCCAGTCTTTACAGAGGGGAAGGCAGACCCAAGGTGTGCAGCTGTTAAGTGAAAGGGCTAGGACTCAACCCAAAGCTGCCTGACTTCAAAGCCTGTGAACTTTCTCTCCCCTGCACCTCATCCTGATGGAAATTAAAGGCATACACGTTGGTGGGAAAGCCTTTTTGTGGTACTACTCACTGGTGACTTGTGGTTAACATTCATGAATATCGCAAGGGCAGTTTCACAGAACAAATCAAATTGACATGTCAGAACTATTTAGAAGAACAAATAGTTCAGGGATATTCCGAGTCCCTCCCCCAGATCTCAGCAAAGCGTCTCCCTAAAACACGGTATTGCAGCTCTTTGTTTCTGAGTAGTCATTAATGCCATACCATAGTGATGGCTGCCAGTTTTTCCCCTAAGCAGCTCTTTCCCTTCTGGAACCTTGTGGCAGCCCATGGTTGTTTAGATTGAGCTCAGCAATGTTTTTAAACGTTAATTTGGTTTGACATGACTTGGTGCACAAATTAATTATTCAGGCGCATATTGCCCCATGTACGTGAAATTGTAGTGAATCACATTCTACCGACCACATGTGAATTGTAATGTTACTAGCAATCAGACTATTAAAGAACAAAAGCTGGCAACATATAGTAAGCCTGAATTTGGCCAGTCCCACAAAATTAGCATAAATATGCGAGGCAATCAGAACAGTTTTGGACTTCCTAGGAAAGTGTCCCCGTTCTTATCTACTTCTAAAAGAATGTGGAATAAACTATTCATTTAACCAAGTATAAAAATATGTCGGCTATGCAGTTATAATCATGTGTCATTAATCAGAAAATACTGCAGAAACTCTGACAAATTAAAAACACAAGGATGTGTCTGCAAGGGTTTTTTCAGCCATTAAAAAGCTGCTTCACCTCTCAGGCAAGCTCTTTTAGGGCAACTTCTTGCTCAGTGTACTGACATCTTCAAAGGCTTTGACATCTGTCGGCCTTTGAACTACCATTAAAAAATATTATCCCATTTCCATTCTTTTATGCCCATTTTTTTAATTATAGCCCTTCTTTCAAGTTGGGAACATGGTTGGTTTAAATGATGCTGTCCTTTCGTTTTTAGCCACCCAGCTGCGGTTTGAATAAATTGATGTAGAATCAAAGGCGGGACTTTAAAGGAAAAAGGTTTGATGGACTTGGACTCCGAACCAGATGAGGTTTTATGATGAAAAGGGGTTTAATCCCAGCACAGGCATTGCTTCTATCAGTTCAGCAGTACAAAGCAATTCATATATATAGGTTCACGCGAAATGATCTATTTTTTTTTTAACAGCACAGATCTCTTCAGGACTTGCAAATGTGGCATTAGCTAATATTCAGAGAGCTGATTTCCTTTCATCCACCAGAAGCTTATGATTATAGTACAGTTCTCGAATTGGAAATGAGAGCTGCAACACAGATTTAAAGCTGCTGTCTGATTTGTATTCAATATACGTGTCACTGCAGGACAGGCTAGTCTGGGCCAAGCTGGTTCAACACAAGGAAAAAACGGCTTCATCATCTGAGATTCTTTAGTGAAAAATATCACCAGCTAATTAAAACAGCAGTCTCATGACTATTAGCGAGGTGTTTGGTTGATTGGTATCTCTTTAAATTTGACAGGAAGGATTAGGAGATGCATCCTCTTTTTTATTACATATTCTTCTTGCTGTGTTAATGCATTCAAGTGCATTGCAGGGTAATGAAGTGTCATCAGTGAACTCAAAACACTTTTTTTTAAAAAAGGAAAACAACACGATTCTAAAACACTTGCTTCTTTTGCACTGAAATGTTTCCCCTCATCCGAGTTTTGACCTAGAAAAAAAAATCATTAATGAAAGCAGACCAACATTTGTCTTTGCTCAGTGTGTTATTGAATGATAAATACTATCTTGAGCCAAATAGTTAAGTAAAGATAAGTAGTTTAGGATCATTACAAACCTAGAACATAGATAGAAGTCCACTTTCAAATGGAAAGTGATTATTTTTAATTTTTCTAATAGTAATTCAGGATAAATAGTACTTTTCACCCATTGGAGAATTTTCTTAGGATAAAGTCCACCTGCTTTACATTAGAAACTTGCTGTCTACTTCTCGAAATAAAAATGGCTCTTCCATTTACTTGGACGGTTTGGTACTATTTAATTCTACAGATTTGGTCATTCTGCACCACATTTTCTTTTTATCCATCCACAAACAATTTCTATTTAAGCCACAAATTAATATCCAAACTATAGTTTGAAGAAATTCTGAATATGTTCAGTTTCAAATTAGCAAAATAGTTATCAGTAAGAGGAGCGATATACATGGATTCTTTTACTTCAGGCCATGGTCTACCTCACTCTAGAATGTTTCTTTTACTCTCTCTCTCTTTTCTCCTTAGAAGAAGACCTTTTTTTTTTTTTTTGGCATAGAATTTACCAAGAAATACATTTTGCTACTCCTTATGTATTTTTTTGTACATTCACGAGAGCTTATTGAGTGACTTGGCAAAAGTTGGATTTTTCTCTCAGTTATAATCATCACCGTTTTTCACTCTGCAACCTCTTTATTATACTGTGACTGGCCAGTCTTTCACTGCTTTTAACCACATACTTAAGTTTTTATCACTGAATATCCCCTTCACTCTACCTTGCTGAACTAGGTCTGTCTTCCCACTGAGCGCTGTTCTTCCCCTGCTTCCCCTACTTCTCCGTCTTAGCTTCTCTTTTCTCTCCTGGCTCCTCTAGATGTTCGAGTCTGGGTCCTTCTCTTTTTCCTCTTCATTCTTCTGTAAAGTGATCATCTGCATTTTAGTGGCCTTAAATAACTCTGTGCTAATAACTTCAAAGTTCTTATCTCTCATCTGAGAGCTGGACTCAAATATCCAACTGCCTCTTGGCGTCTTCTCCCACTTATTTCACAAACACCTCGAATTTCACACATCCAGGACCGAAACTTCCACACCCATCTTCTCTGTGTCTTGTGTCTATACATGGCATTAGTTTGCAGTCAGTGCTCAAGCCGGAACTTCGAGGCCATTCTCTGAAATGGCTTCCCTATCTCTTAATTCACCAGTAAATGCTATAGATTCAGCCCCCAAATAGATTTCTAATCCATTCACTTCCTTCTCTTCTACCTACTCCCTTAGTGCAGCCCACCGCCGTCCTTCACCCAGACCTCAACAGTAGTCTTCTGATAGCCTTGCTTTCTCTCTTGCTCTCCTCGACAGCCATAGTGAATAAAATGTTTATTGAAGGATTTGAAGCAGGGGAGTTTAAAAATCCTTTCTGGGGTGCCTGGGTAGCTCAGTCATTTGGGCGTCTGACTTTAGCTCGAGTCATGATCTCACAGCTCATGGGTTGAAGCCCCGCGTCAGGCTCTATGCTGACAATGCAGAGCCTGGAGCCTGCTTCTTGGGATTCTGTCTCCCTCTCTCTCTCTCTGCCCCTCCCCTACTTGCATTCTCTGTGTCTCTCTCTCTCAAAAATAAATAAACATTAAAAATAAATAAATAAAATTCTTCAATAGCTTGTACTTAGAATAAAAGCACAGCCTACAATGCCCAGCATGATCTGGTCCTATCATTACCTTCCCAACATCTTCTCCAGCACTTCCTCCCATGCTGCCCATCCTTGAGCTACAGGGGCCTCTTCTTAGTTGCTCAAATATACTGCACTCTGTGTTGCCTTCCAACTTTGACTCATCATGTTCATTGGAACCGGAAGGCATCTGCTCTAGCTCTTTGTAGGATTGGCTCCTTCTCATTCTGTAAGTCTTGGCCTGATTGTTAACTCCTCGAACAGGACTTCTCCAACGACTCTCTCTCAGAAGGACTCGCCCTGCTCTCCTCTATCAGAGCACCTCGTTTGTGAACTTCAGAGCACTTTTCTATTTATATTACATATTTATTAATTTTTTGTCTACTCCATCAAATAGACTGAAAAGAAGGACCCTGTCCATTTTTCTCACTCGGTATACCTGTACCTAAAAGATTCCCGGTACAGACTGTGGCCTCAGCAAACATTTTGGAACATCCGTAGTAAAAAGGGCAGAGTCACCGATCAGCAGCAGCTGGAGGGGAGCCAAGCTGGGCTCTTCCCTGAGGAGTTAGTTGCTGGGTTAGGTCTCAGAGGGAGAGGCTGATGGTTGTCATGCTGTTAGAGAGGCCCCCTATCCATGTTAGCTCTTTGTTTTTTGTTTGTTTTTGTTTTTAGTTTGGTTACTTTTTTGTTTGTTCTGTTTGTTTGTTTGGGTGGCATTTGGATGTCAGTATACTTAACTGTTCCTGTCTCCTGAGTTCCCACAGAACTTCTAAAATGCAACAACCAAAAAATATAAGAATAAAAATAAAAAATGTATATATGGTTTGCATGGGTAATTCATTCCGGAAACATGCTTGCAGTCGAAAGCACTCGTATGTCAAAGTGAATTTCCCCATAAGAAACAATGGAAACTCAGATGATTTGTTCCACAACCCAAAAATATTAATATAAAAATGATTATAATACTATAATATAATACAAAATAATAAAGAAAATACAAAATACAAAGAAAAATAAACAAATTGACCTGCACTTACCTTTGAAAACCTTTGTGGCTGGTGTGAGGGAGATGAGAGAGAGAAGGGTTATTGTGTAGGACAACTTTCACTATCATTCACGGAATCACTGCTGTTGGGTCAATAGAATCTTTTTCTTTTTGTGCAACTTTAACAAGGAACCTATCCAATGACCTAGAATGAAGCAAAGCATTCCTTAGCTTACTCTTGTATGGAAAAGCAAAGGATTGTCTTAGGTGCTTTGAAGTGACAAAAAATACACTAGTGCCAGTTGGGAGCACCTACCAACATCGTGAAAAATCACTGATTTCTGCCAAACACCACAGCCTGAGACCAAGCATTGGAACATGGGAAATGATTACCCACAATCCCACAGAGAGAGAGGGAAGAACCATTGGCTCAGTTGTGATCATGTGACGTTCGGTGTCACGTACTACTCATATTGCAAGACATCATTAATTTGTCAAGTTAAAATTTATTAGAAATGTTTGTTCATCTTTCAGAACACTCGCAGAACAAGTTACTCGCAATCCAAGGCTTTATATACTATATACGTGTGTGTGTGTGTATGTGTGTGTGTATGGGCTAATCATATATATATGATATCATATGTATATCATATATATATGATTAGCCCATAATTACTGTTACATCATTATTAATATATGTTTGTGTCTTCCAGAGAAGAGACTATAGCTTCTCTGTCTTTGTGTCTCTAAGAACCTACCAGAGGGCCTGGCCCAAGTGCTGATGCTTCATCATTGAAAGAATGAACACAAATCAACAAATTTAGCCATTTGGCAGGGATTGGTGTAGGTCTGGGCTTTGCTTGTTCCCATATCATATTTTTTTAACCTTCTGATTTCTAAAATATGGGGAGGTTGTTTGTTATATCTCTAACTAACAATCACTTCAGGGAGCTGGTTACTATTTTGGTAATATGATTAAAATTATGCAACATGCCTCCAACATGTGCTGAGGGCCTCCTTAGTCTCAGGCACATTGATAGCTGCTGAAGATGCAAAAATATATAGGCACAATTAATCACAAGGCGTAAAAGACAGAGAAACATAGATGCGAAATAATGTGCTGAGCGCAGTGCTGGGGACAGAATGAAGCATTATGAGCCCTGACGGAGACCCAAGGCACTCCACGGGGTGGCTCCATCTTTGAACAGGGCGCACTCCTTGGACTCTGCCCGTGCGGAGTTTTCTTTCCATTGGAAAGACTGTGCTTTTCCTCCTTTACTATTTCTCTAAGGTTTTTTTTTTTTCAGTAAATACAAAATTATTTTATTTCCATGTCGCTTCTCCCTGCAGAGGTTGCTGTGTCCGTAAGAGGCAGGAGCACAACCAACAAAAGTCCTTGTCTAGTTCCCTGCGGAAAGCCACCAAGATCTCCCAAGGGTTGAATGGCACTACCGGGTCTGTGGTGTTAGAACAATATTCCTGCACAACTTACTGTCCCTCTCTACACTTCACACGAACATCTTCACAAGGGGGTTGGTGATAGAAAACGTCTTTAATCTTGTTGTCTTCTCTTAGCGGTTATTGAGATCGGTATGGTTTTATCATAGAGATTTTCTAGGTGCTTCTCTGGTACATAAAATGAATTCAGTGTGTGTAGAAATCCTCCTTAAAGACCATTGAAGTGTTGCCACTGTGAGGACAAATGTGGTGACTGTGTCATGGTGTCCCTGTGCTACCATGGAGCCGTCCCTCATTCTTTTTATCCACGTCCAATGGGTATGATGCTATAATTAAGGATAGTTAGTTGGCAACGAGAACACAGTCTGAGATCATCTTCAGGAACTTCTTTAGCTCTTTTCCAGGCAATAAATTAACTTTTGAGGGGTAAAATAATAAGACAGTTGTTTGAAGCTATGTCTGACGGCCAAGGGGAAAAACACACACACATGCACGTGTGCACACACACGCGCACATACACACGCAGCCTTTTTCCAGCTTTGCCTCTGAAGTTAATGTATAAAGTTGGCTATGTCTGTGCTTATAAAAATGACACAAAGGGAAAAAACACATCAGTTCTAATAAAGCAGCATTGCTCAATGCGACAGGGGGCCTGGACTTGCTCTTCCTAGTTTTTGTATTCACCGTAATTATAAACTTTCTCATCTGAGACTGAGGGTGTGGGATTAATAAACATTGTTGCTTCATTAGGCAGACTGTGAGGTGGAATAGTCTGGAGATTTTAGCACTTGACTAAGAAAGGTTAAGACAACTGGTACTGAGCACTGGCCACATGCCTCGTACTGTGGTCAGAGGTCCGAGACAGTCCTGTCCTTGGCAACTTTTCACTCCTCAGAACCACAAGGTGGTTAATTGCCTCTATCGAGCTTGCTCTCACTCTAAATCAAAGACCTCAGAAAGCCTTTGTGACTGTTATTTCCTTGACTATTTCTTCATTTTGTCTTTTGCTCAATGTTTTTTGCAGATTTCCTTCCCTTTATGCTCAAGAATCATGTTTTGAAGGCCTAAAAGATCTTTTTGTACTTTTGGTATTTATTTTTCAGAGCATCTTGTTTTCATTTGATAGATGTAATAAATTTTCCTCTCCCCGCGTTTATGAATTAGAATGTTTTTTAGTTCCATTCCCTGACTTTCTCTTTCTTTCCTTCAGGGTTGGCTTTTCTATTTATCTTTCTGTTTGTCTTTCATTATTTATTTCTCTCGGTTTTCTTATATGCTTGACGATTCTGGCTTCCTATTGATAGTTACAAAAAAATGAATGTGTGTTAGTTTCCTATTCCTGTCGTAACAGGTTACCACAAACTTTGTGGCTAATAAACAGAAATTTATTATCTTACAGTTCTGAAGAAGAGAATTCTGAAGTTAGTTTTACAAAACTAAAATCAGGTTGTTGGCAAGGATGGATCTTTTGGAGTTTCCAGGGAAGAATATGCTTCCTTGTCTTCCCCAGCTTCTCGAGGCCGCCTCCATTCCTGGTTTGTGGCCCCCATGGTCTCTCCTCTTGTTGCTTCTGTTGTGGCACGGCCTTCTCCTTCCCTCTTCGAATGACCCTTGTGACTACCTCAGGCCATGTGCATACTCCAGGATAACCTTCCATCCCATCATCCTTTATCACATCTGCGACATTTCTTTACCATGTCAGGTAACATACTGACAGCTTCTGTGGGTTAGGATGTGCACATCTTTGGGTAAAGGAGAGCAGACTTGTGTAAATGGAAGTTTTCCCCCCACCCCACGCCCTCATGTGCCTCTCCCTGAGTGGGAAATCAGAGGGAGTTCTGGAACAGGATATGTCATTTGGACTGAAAGATGTGTTAGAATCCAAGCTCCTTAAATGCTAGAATGAAGAGGGCTGCGTTCTGGGGTTGCAGAATCCATACCTGAAGCCATGGGTTTCCCTGGATAGTTCCTTCTGTTTTTTTAGGGAGGAGCCTTCTGTTTTTCACCTGGATTGTCTACTGGCTGCAGGTTGGGGTGGGGCCCACTTCCTTTGGATGCGGAGCTTCAGAAGCCTTTTTTTTTTTTTTTTTTTTTGAGAGAGAGACAGTGTGAGCAGGGGAGGGTCAGAGAGAGAGGGAGACACAGAATCCGAAGACAGGCCCCAGGCTCTGAGCCAGCTGTCAGCACAGAGGCCGACGCAGGGGTCGAACCCACCAACCATGAGATCATGACCTGAGCCGAAGTCAGACGCTCAACCGACTGAGCCTCCCAGGCGCCCCATGGGAGCTTGTTTTTATTTTGACCTCTGACTGGTATCTTTACTAAACTATCTTTGCAGTCCATGAGCCCAGAGCCTGTCGAGAGGGTTGTGATCAACAGATGGGCTCCCCACTCCACTGCTCCCCACTCCACTCTGCTGCCTCCCTTGTTGGCTTGGCTTTCACTGACTCTTTTGTCTCTCAGCATCTGAATACAGTCTTATCTACTTTCTGTCCTCCAGATATTTGCTGAAACCTCTTTCACTTGGTGACTGTCCCCCAAACATGCCTATTCCTGCTCTCTTTGTTTCTATGACTGGCTTCGTTTTGCACATTTATAGTTTTATTTTATGCAAGTTCACTTCTTAGGAGTTCACTAAATTGGTTAAAGGTCACCAAAAGCATAATTCTTTTGTTTTAAATATTTATTTTGAGAGAGAGAGAGAGAGAGAGAGAGAGAGAGAGAGAGAGAGAGGGAGGGAGAGGGCCCACATGCAAGTAGGGAAGAAGCAGAGAGATAGGGAGAGAGAGAGTCCCAAGCAGGCTCTGCAGTGTTCGTGCCTCAATCTCACAAACTGTGAGATCATGACCTGAGCCAAAATCGATAGTTGGACACTTACCCAACTGAGCCAGCCAGGTGCCTCAAAAGCAGAATTCTTAATACATCACAACATTCACTTAAAGATGTAAATATATTTGTGCATATAATGACTAAAATACTGCATTCAATGAATGAATATCAGCTAAAACTCTTTGCTGGTTTACATGACCTATCACGTCAAACAATTTGATGCACATTAATTTTTAATCTAATGGCCATTGGAATGGGTTGGAATGAAGCATAACTAGACATATTAATAGAAATCCAGCCTGCCATTTCCTTTGCAATTTTACATTGTAAAGTAATTACCAAGCCCATTATTAGGAGCTTAATTGTGCATGATGTTGTGGAGGTTTGGGTTATTCTGAGCACACAGCCTGATACAAGAATCAGCATGCAGGTAGTTTATTGGGGAGGGGATTCCAGAAATGTGAAGTGAGGGAAATAGGAGAATGAAACAAGGAAGCAAAACCCAGTGAAGGGTACCTAATTGATTGAGTTACTGCTGAGAGCAGGGGTGACTCCTTCCACCGAGGACCTTGGATAATTTTCTAGAACACACCATGGAATTATCCCACCAAAGAATGAGAATCTGGAGCATTTATCCACAGCATTCCAGCTCCTTTCAGTTGAGCGTACCCATAGGGAGCATCTTCTCCAGCATTTTCTGGCCACACTTGCACTTCCTGGCCGCATTGACCCTGCTGCCTGCTCCCGCACATCCTGCCTGAGTAGCCTTCACTGTCCTTGGAGAAAGCTCAAGGTGGCAAAATGGAGTCACGCCATAGCCCATTGGAGGTGGAATGGAGTATGAGTTCCTGCCTCAACTGGGCTGTGATCAGACAGGTCAAAGAGACGTGGCCCAGGACACCCGAAACATCTAGAATTGAATGGAAAGAGTGAAAGTGGAATAGAACTATAGATGCATTTCTTTACACAATAGTCTTCCCTACATAACTGCTCTGACAGTACTTTCAGAGATTTCAATCATGTTTATTTGCCCATAGAAGCCCCAGCTAGTCAGACCCATGAGCTTATTTCCTGTCCGTCACAAGGCCTCCATAGCAGGATAATAATGGAATGCCAAATGCATAACACTACCATAGCAAAGAAAACGAGAGAGGCCATCAGCAGACAAGAGACTTAGACACATTTCTGGAAGCAGCCAAGACGCCCAGCAATCCTGTTCCACATGAAGATTACAGCCTAGGAAAGAGCCCATCTTCCTCATTAGAGCCAACCGAGGCCCAAGACTCAGAGATGCCAGGAAGGAAGGGTAGCAGAAGAGAGATGTGAGGATGAAAATAGGATTCATTTAAGGTCAGCCTGTGGCATAGGTGATTTCTCTCTCCCATGAGCCCAGAATGGGGAGCCTTCAGGCATTTATTCTGAGGCTGCGAGAACTGAATGATCTGTCTGGGAAGAGTACGGGGACGCTGGTGTGGAAAATGATGCCTGGGAGCAAAGCCCTCTGGTTCCCAGCGTGTAGAGGCTTCTGCATCATAACTGCTTCGTCTCTTCACCTTCAACCATAGTGACCCCTTACACATACAGACCTTCCAGTCTGCATTTTACCTCTTTGATCTCAACTATGAGCAGAAAACCCTGGATCATCTGACATTTGAGGCATGCCTCAGAGGCACAAGAGAGAAGAACGAAACAGATGACTCCAGAGAAAACACAGAACATTAGGGAGAAAAAAAAGTAAATTTAAGGGATTCAAAACTGGAATACCAACTATGGTATTATATTCACAAAAGAAGAATAGACTGCTGTGAACATATCACAAACCAAGGCATAAGAATGGGCTTTGAAAATGAAAAATTGTTTTCAGTGTTTGCCAGAACTAATGTCAGGAAAATCTCCCACAAGAGAGAACAAAAAGCAGAGACAAAAATATGAGTGTAAAACTACAGCTTTCAAAGGTGAACCATCGATGATTAAACCAGGGTGCTCAATATTTAGCTGATGTTCAAGAAACAGAAAATAGAATGGAGGAATTACTACCAATGTAACAAGAGTAGTGAGGTTCAAAAGGCTGAAGGATGTGCGTCCTCAGATTGAAAAGGCTAGTAAGTCTACATCGCACACATCATTGTTAAATCTCAGGATAGCAGGAATAAGAGATCCTAAAACCTTCCAGAGAAAAATGGCTCCCCCTACACAGGGGCAAGATCGATGCGCACCATATTTCCAATAATGGTAAGAGAGAAAAATGCCCTCAGCAGAACTATGAAAGAAACATTTTTTTTCAAGCCAAGTCAAAGTTCAGTCAGTCATTAGGTTGGAGATAGACATTGCAGACATGCAAGGATCTGGAAAGTTCGTCTGCATTTCTTTGGCAGTTGTTTGTAGATGCTTCTCAGTAAATTAAAGGAGTAAATATAAAAGAACTACAAATTCAAGGACTCAAGCAACAATGGATCCAAATAAGAAAGGAGAGGTTACAGAGACTGTCTGCACAATGAGTTTAGAAAACACGGGGTCCAGATCAGAATAGATGTGGGGTGAAGGGAAGAAGAAGAAATCTAGTTACTATTCATGAGACTTCTTAATAATGCTAGGAGACCATAATAGCAGAAAATTCAAGGGTGACAGAAGCTAGTTGGAAGGCTCAGGGTTGGGAGTGTGTGGGAGGGAACTACCAGAAGCAAAATGTAGTTACCCAACACATTATCTGGTTGTGTTTTGAGCAATAACTAGATGCTATGTTTAAATTTCACCTTTTGAAATCAATTTATGTACAACACACAGGAAATTTATTCGTAGTCACAGATATAATGTGAAGGTTACCAATCTTAACAGAAGTACATGTAATAGAGGTGTACACTCAGATAATCAAGATTGTGAGAACGGTTAGGGCAGGTGAAGGTTAGACAGTTCTAATATATTCATTGAATTAAGTTTAGAATGAAGAGACCATAATTGATGGAAAAGTTGAATTATTTTATTGAAAGCAGTATTTTTTTTTGAAAGCAGTATTTTTAACTTTGGGGGGAACCTCTATACCGTGTTTCCATAGTTGCTGTACGGGTTTACATTCCTACCAGTAGTGCACAAGGGTTTTCTTTTGTCTCCATCAGAAAATTAAAGGTAGAACTACCATATGATCTAGCAATTCAACCTCTGAAGGAAATTAAATCACTGTCTTGAGATGTCTGCACTCCCATATTCGTGGCAGCATTATTTACACTAGTCAGGACATCAAACCAACCTAAGAGTCTACTGATGAATGAATGGGTAAAGAAAATGTGGTGTATATACACGATGGAATACTATGCAGCCCTAAAACAGGAAGGAAATCCTGCCATTTGTCATAACATGGATGGACCACGAGGGCATAATGCTAAGTGAAATAAGTCAGACAGATATAGACACATACCATATGATCTCACTTACATGTGCTGTCTTAAAAAACCCAAACTCATAGAAGCAAAGAACAGGCGGCCATTGCCAGAGGCAGGGGATGGGGTGTGTGAGTGGAGAAATTGGGTGAAGATGGTCAAACAGCACAAATTTCCAATTATAATTAAGTTCTAAGGATGTGGTGTGGTGGCTATAGTTAGCAGTATTGTACTGTATATTTGAAAGTTTCTGAGAGAGGAAATCTTAAAAGTTCTCATCACAAGAAAAAAATACTGTACTTACATGAGGTGATGGGTGTTAACTAAACTTATCGTGGTGATCATTTGATAGGATATACCTGTGTCAAATCACCTTAAACTTATACAATGTTCTATGTCAATTATATCGATAAAACTGGAAAGATGTTATAAAGGTAACCAAAAAAGGAACTGAAAATGGTGGAGTAACTATATTTCAAAGATGGAGAAGGAGGGACGGTAATGGTGTGAGGAAGCTACATCTTCATCTTTCATGGCAGGAAACAAATAGGTGGTGAATAAGTTCATAATTAATGGCCGAATATGGCCAACAGATTTTTTATTTTCTGTTTTCATCTCTATTCTTTGTTTCCTGGGGTGTTGCTCAGACTTAGGTTCCTGAACAATCTGGGCAAATTCTTTACTGGTTAATTCATAATGCACTTTTTCAGAGAAATTGGGAGCTATTCAGAAGCCATTTCCAACTTGCATCTGATATTTTGAAATGCAGCTATCTGGCATCCTGCAAAACATCTTATGGTATCGTCATTACTATGTGCCTATAAGGGTGGTCACTAAGGTGTTTTTGCCATTGGTGCAACAGAGGTATTTACATTCTAGGGTTAGGAAGGCAAGGATAAGTATCAATCGGAGCAATTATTAGGATGAATAACTCAAGACAAACGGGAAACCTTATTTATACTCCACAGTGGTGGTCATGGATGCACTCAGAGGAGTGACATGTTTTTCTGTTGCCAAGGTGAAGAGCAGAACTCGGGCGTAGTTTCATCAGTATAGAGAGTACATCAGTCAGCCCCCATGGAATGGTACTCGGCATCTTAGCAAATAGAAGATAGAAAATCTAAGTAGACGGAGGACTCAAGAATGCTCTGAGAAATAGAAACTGCATGAAATATTAGCGAAATCAGTAGAAGACTGATTGAGGCAAGACTTCCTTAATAAATCTTGAACATCTTGTTGAAATGTAATTTCATGATGCAATAAAATTTGAGGTGAGAAGCAAAATATCAGACATTCATAAACTGATACTATTTCAGTCAGGTAATTCACCAGTGTATGGGAACTCACTCCACGTGGAAGAATCTTGTGCTTTTTTTCCACGTATGTTATTTTCGATTTCTTTGGAAATGACATGTTAGTTAAATCTTTTTTATTTATCCAGCTGGCAACTGTTTTTAAAATAAGATTAATAATGGTTATTAAAGATTTTAATTAAAAATGTTTAAAGTGCCCCAGCCACTTGAGTCTAAACCTCTGTACAAATTTCCCTGAGTTCTAAGGCAAGGAGATTTAATTAGCTAAAACAGTGCTGTCTGATAGCACAGAGGAGGAAAATCAGAGGTCCTGGGAGCCAATCCTGACTGCTATTTGCAAGATTTTCAAACTAAAATAGATACATTAATACAATCTTTTAGCGTACCTGTCTTATCATTTTTAATGGAAATGGTAAAACCTACATATTTGTTATAAGGATTTCAGATAAGTTTCTGATGCTGCCTATAAAATTTTGAAGCATACAGAATACACATACACAATAATTTTCTAAAATGTAGAATTGAAACAGAGGGCTGTTTAAGTGATGTGGTTTGTATTATGTATAGCATTTTAATTAACAGCATCTACTTTATTATATACTTTCAATTATAATCATACAGAACTGGGAAAGATTCTTCCTTTATGACTTAAGAAATTGGTGTATGGTATATACCCACATTCAAGACATCTCACAATAAAATCAACCCTTTTTATAATTTTCTGCTAATAAAAGTAATGTACTTTCTGATTTCTTTGATTACATTCTGAGTTCTAAATCTGTCCCTCCTTATTGGCTACTGCACAGTATAAAATTAGAGTCATAAACAGAGTTCTGTATCCATAGCAACATATTTTTCTGTTTCAACACGTTGCAGGTATTTATTTTCATTCTTATACTTTCTTGGGGTTTGCCAGTTGCTTTGGGGGATAGATGGCTCAATAAATGCCCTGAGAAAAAATCCAGTGATCTCAATACACTAGACCATGGCAGAGGGAGGAGACCAGATGGCTAGGCATTAAGGCTAAGGTTAAGGTACTGGGAGGCTCAAAAATTCAAGTACGTCAGTTTTAGAATAATGAAGTCAGATCAAGGGAAAAGAACTCTGAGACTCCAGGTTGTTGAAACAAGAGATAAAAAGGATGTAATTACATAATATCAAGAATCTAATCACAACAAGAATGTAAACACTACCAGGAAACATGTAGTAACTCTTATTTTGGAACACGTATAACATCAGGAATCCAAATCCCAGATTATAAAGCAAACAAGTATCAGAGGTTGAGGGTAGCAAAAAGGTTTTAGTCGGGCAGGTGCCCCAAGTTCATGGCCATGAGCCTATCTTAGAGGCAAGGTCTCTTTTGGCCAAAGCCCTCCTGGGTGTGCCCTTCCTTAGCAGGGAATGAATGGGCATGTGCAACCTTGTGCTTGAGGTTAAATGGGAGAGAGAGTAAAGGGAGTTTCTGAACTTTCTAGGTTAATAAAAAGGAAAACAATCTCGTAAATCATTTGTCTCATACATGTCAGGTGAGGTGGTTCACTACACTGAATACAGCAGGCAGCCAGCAGGTTACCAGTGGCTTAACAGGCCTTGGAAACTTCGTGAATACTGACTAGTGGAAGTTATAGGTAGTGATATGGCCAGAGCTTTTAATCACAGAATGGTTTTCAAAGAGCTCTGTGTTAAATTGTATAAACCATTTTTGTTAACAAAACTGTCCACCTTAAAATACATCTGATGTCTGTTAGTACTTAGGGAAAAAATCGATTTACGTATTTACCAAAAGTGTTAGGCTGATTGAAACGCTTAATTTTTTTTTTTTTTGCTCATCTCTAAATATACTTACAGCATTTTTCTATGTTTTTTTTTAAATTAAAAATTTTTTTCATGTTTATTTATTTATTTTGAGAGAGAGAGAGAGAGAATGAGCAGGGATGAGGCAGAGAGAAGGAGAGAGAGAATCTCAAGTAGGCTTGGCGCTGCCAGGGCAAAGCCCCATGTGGGGCTCGATCCCACGAACTGTGAGACCATGACCTGAGCCGAAATCAAGAGTCGGACGCTCAACTGACTAAGGCACCCAGGCGCCCCTGCATTTTTCTAAGACTTTTGCAAATCTGTGTGTATCCATGATCTTGATCTGGGTAGTTTTTTTTTCTTAATTTGTTTTAAAAGTATATTAATATCAGCATGCCTCTAACTAAGTGTATGAATATCTAAGATGCGTAACTTTAGACTACGTAACTGTCTAGTTTTACCAGATGCAAGAATATAATGTTGAGAAGAGATTAACATTATATCTAGCAAGGTAAATTCTTAAAACGATAGTCTAAATCCTTCTATAAATTAATTTGAAACCTTTATTTTTATGTTATATCATTGTTATGAATCATGTTTCTAATGTCTGCATGCCAGTTATTATAGAACTATTTCTTTTATAATTTTTAAGCCCACTTGGGTGGAACACACCCCTTGTTTATTTTCTTTGCTTTTGGTGTCAAATCCAAAAATTCATTGCCAACATCAGTGTCTAGGAGCTTACATTTTTTTCTAGGAGTTTTATGGTTTTAGGTCTTACATTTAAGCCTGTAGTCCATTTTGAGGTTGTTGGGGTTTTTTTGTATATGAGGTTGTTGTTGTTGTTGTTGTTTTGTATATGATATAGTGGTCCGGTTTTATTTATTTATTTATTTATTGCATGTGGCTATCCAGTTTTTCCAACAGCATTTATTGAAGGGACTGTCCTTACCTCATTGTATATTCTTGGCTCCTTTGTCATAAATTAATTGACGATATTTGTATGGGTCTATTTCTGTGTTTTCTATTCTGTTCTCTTGATCGATGTCTGTTTTTGTGTCAGCATCATACTGTTTTGATTACTACCGCTTTGGGGAGGGTTTCTTCCAAGATTTTATTTAAATTCAAGTTAGTTAACATATAGTGTAGTATTGCTTTCAGGAGTCCAATTCAGTGATTCAGCACTTACGTGTAAATACCCAGTGCTTATCCCAGCAGTGCTCTCCTTAATGCCCATCACCCATTTACCCCATTCCCCCTGCCCAACACCTCTCCAGCAACCCTCAGTTTGTTCTCTATAGCTAAGAGTCTCTTATGGTTTGCCTCCCTCTCTGTTTTTATCTTATTTTTCCTTCCCTTCCCCTATGTTCATCTGTTTTGTTTCTTAAATTCCATATATTAGTGAAGTCATATGGTATTTGTCTTTCTATGACTGGTTTATTTTGCTTAGCATAATGCACTCTAGGTCCATCCACCTCATTGCAAATGGCAAGATTTCATTCTTTTTGATGAGTAATGAGAACTATTTATACCTTTTGAATATACACTTGAATATATTTAGGAACAACCTTTTTATCATCTTACAAAGCCTCAGCTAGAAAAAAATGTTAATAAATTTAAAAGTTATTTTATTTTATTTATTTATTTTGATAGTGAGTGAGAGAGAGAAAGCCTGTGTGCATGGGGGAGAGGGAGAGAGAGAATCTCAAGCAGGCTTCACACCCAGCACGGAGCCCAACAAGGTGCTCAGTCTCACGACTGTGAGATCATGACCTGAGCCAAAATCAAGAGTGGGACAGTTAATCGACTGAGCTACCTAGGCACCGTAGGTAATTTTAAAGTGAAATGGCTATTTTGTTAAAAATTAGCAATTGTGTATTTTATATTTATAAGCAGAGTCAAATAATATCATCATGGATTTAGTTAGTGCTTTTTTTGGTAATTATTTGCATTGGCTTTGCCTGCAATGTATACCTTTACATTAAGTAAATTCATTTTATGAATAGAGAGGTAAAGGCAGCAAGTAACAGGCCATATACAAGGTACAAATTATTATAGTACATTACGTTAAAGTTTCACTCTCTCACGGAGTTGCTGTGTTGATGTCACAATCATACAGAATGCTTTTCTGGATTAAGAGTGAGGTAACCTCCCCCTCTCTTCTGACATGATAAAGTAAACACAATACAAGTATTCTGACACTTAAGATATGTTGGGGAGGCCCACCTGGGCAGTAAACCTGTCCTATAAGGTCAAGTTGACTGGAGAGAATACTGCGCTACTCTGCTGGAAAGATGGATTTCTTGGATACTTATCTGGAGCTTTCAAAATCCCTAGACCTAGAACCATAAAGAATTTTATAGTTAGTGAAAAGAATATTAAACTAGATATCTTCACTTGTCATCTGATGGTCGGGGGGGGGGGAAATGGCTGAAATGACAGTATCATGTTTCGGATTCTTATTTGTATGTTTTTACTGCACACTTAAATTTACAAATGTGATTCGGGCATTTACCTGGTGCTGATTTAAAACATATCATGTGATCCTTCTGTAAAAGTTTCTGCATATATTTAAAGAATTAGTTGCATCAAGGGCGCACAGTGTGTAGGAAAGCACACATGATGGGGAGAAAATGCTGCTAGAAGTAACCATGATAAGGGGGGTGTACCGTGTTCATTCTGACAGAGGGGGTCACCGAGTCAGCTCCCACTTCCAGAGGGGGCAGGGCTCCTCTCTCTTCCATCAGCTTATTGTTATCAAGTGAACTATTTGTACTTATGTGTGTTCTAGATTTTCTTTTGTTTCATTAAGCAGCCCAAACTTGTGAACACTTGGCTTTAGAAAAGTCATAGGGTTGTTAGCATAGTAATCAGTGTTTTCTGAATGGCACTAGTGTAATGTGTGGGTTCTTGTGACCTGAGTGTGTACAGGATGTTTAGAGAGAGTGGCCAAATGGGCAGAATACCTAGGTCAAAGCTTTGTTTTTCCAGGACAGGGATGTATAGTAAGTGGAGACAGTATTGAAATCTGCTTTCCAATTATTTGAATGTCATCCTTTATAGGAGAAGATTTCTAGTGAAGAAGAATTCAGCCTGAATTTTATTTTTCTTCCAAGGCCAAATAGGTTACCTGTCACTCCTGGAAACACTCTATCAAGAAAATCGCTTTACATGTTTCTAGATGCTGCAAATAACCTCTTCCTCGCATGTAGCCCTTCCTGTTCGTTAGCCCTGATGTTGCACCAACGTGTTGTGGATCATACGTCTGTTTTGGCTTTTGAATACTTACATTTTGCATTCTTGGGATGAGATTATTACAAGTGGTGTTTGTAGATGGTGCCTTTTTTAAGTGGAATCATTCTCAAGTGGAATATTTCCACTCTTGTAATTTCATGTATGTGAGTCCAGAAAATAAGCATTTATATTTTGTGCTATTAATTATTTATGTAGTTTAATTTTTAAAATAAATGCCCATACACAATCATTTTATGTCTGGTTGACATTTGAATCACTTGCAAATTTCCAAAATGGGTCAATGTGTTAGGAACCTTCTTTTTCCCCTTTTAATTTTAACGTAAACTAAGAGCAATTTGCTGTGGGTTTTTTATTCACTTTCCTCAAGACCTACTTTCAAATAGATGGTTTGGGTGGTACTTTTAGAACAACACTAGAAATTTCAACATCAGTTATGAGTTTTTAGCAATAGCATCATTACTCACAAAAAAACAAATGCAACCTTCATGTTTGCCAATTCCTGTGACTCATTCATTACATGTTCTACTTCTTTTGAAGCTTTTTTTCTGCAGATAGGCATGTAAATTACTGACGGCTTTATTTTTTTGTATTTTACCCTTCCTTGCTTCCTTCCCTTCCCTTTCCTTTCCTTTCCTTTCCTTTCCTTTCCTTTCCCTTCCCCTCCCTTCCCTTCCCTTCCTTTCCTTCTTTCTTTCTTTCTTTCTTTCTTTCTTTCTTTCTTTCTTTCTTTCTTTCTTTTATTCTCTATGTAGAACACTCCCTTCTTTTGCAGTAAAAACGTATTTCCTTTCTTAAGCCCGTTGTAGTATATTCCCAAACTGAATATTTGTTGTTCTAAAATTTTTACCCAAATTAAAGTTTTTCTTGCCTTTCCTGTATGCTAAGCTCTGTCCTCTCTTTCATCACATAATTTAGTAGTGTCCATGCGAACAACAGTACCACAGTTTATTTTAATTTTGTGTCTAGAATTCCTTCCAGAGCTAAGCAGTCTCTTGGGATTTGGAGGGATTCTAGCCCATCTCATCTCTACAAGTTGCAGAGGAGAGATTGTCACTGAACCACAAAGTGGGCTAATGATTATATTTTTAATTACCAGGCTTAATAACTATAGAACAGGAGTCTAAAAACACAGATGTTCTTTAAATACACCAAACATTCATATTGGATGCTCAAGAAAGTTTTGAATTATTTGAAAGTACGTCTGCTGGCTCTTAGTTCTAAATATCTCTCAGTCATTTAAGGGATGTAAAATGTGTTTTCCATTTGATAGAACATCAGCATTATGATTCAAGGAAGTTCTGTTTGCAGCTTAGATCCAGCAGGTTAAAAATAGATAAAATGCTGTCCTAGGAATCTGAAGACTTGGTTTCCTACCGAAGCTTTTATGTGACTTTTACTACATCCCTTAATATTCTTCTTTCTACTTTTATTAACTTTCCTGTGGAATATGAGAGCACATTTTAAAAGCTTTAGCCCTGGGGCGCCTGGGTGGCTCAGTCGGTTGGGCGTCTGACTTTAGCTCAGGTCATGATCTCACAGTTTGTGATTTTGAGCCCCGCGTCAGGCTCTGTGCGGAGAGCAGCCTGGAGCCTGCTTCAGACTCCATGTCTCTCTCTCTCTCTGCTCCTCCCCTGCTTACGCTCTGTCTCTCTCTCTCTCTCTCTCTCTCTCTCAAAAATAATAAATAAACATTAAAAAATAAAAATAAAAAATACCTACTAAAAAAAGCTTTAGCCCTATAAAAATGCTATAAAATATAAACTTTTATTTTAAAAAATTACCTTACTATTAAAATAATTTTATAACATTTGGCTTAATATGAAATCATTGATTTCCAAAAAAATGTTAAAAGGTATTGATATACCTTTTATGTCATATGATAAAATTATATGGTAAAATAAGCTTCCTATTTTCACTATTTATATGAATTTCAGTTTTTATTTATTTTTATCTTTTATTATTATTTTTTAATACAATTTATTGTCAAATTGGCTAACATACAACACCCAGTGCTTATCCCAATGAATTTCAGTTTTTAACTAACAATAAATATAAGATCTCATTAAGATATACTTTTATGCACGATATAAATTTACTCTCTAAAATAGATTTGTTAAACCTTTACAAAAACGTTACTTTTTACTGATCCAACAGTATTCTCCTAATATTTTCTACTATTGACTTTTTAATATATATGCTGTCCTTCCTTGAAATCTGAATATCCACTTTCACATCAGTTCTATATGTTTAATAGAATCTCAGAAATACATATTTCATTCAAAGTATTCCTTTCACTAAAACAACAACAATAAAATGAGGGGGTGCCTGTGTGGCTCAGTCAGTTAAGCGTCTGACTCTTGATCTTGGCTTAGGTCATGATCTCACAGTGGTGAGATTAAGCCCCATGTTGGGCTCTGTGCTGGGCATGGAGCCTGCCTAAGATTCTCTTGTCCCTCTGTCTCTCTGTCTCTCTCTCTCACCCCCCCATCCTTCTCCCACTCAGGCACACACACACCCTCTCTTTCTCTCAAAAAATAAAACAAAAAAACTCAAAAGAAATAAAGCAAAATGGGACATTTTATTTGGGTGGAATGAAAGTTCTATCAGAAGAAGAGCCTAAAGTTTTGCTTCAGAAATAACTTAGACATAAGGAGTGATCAACAACCAAACAGAAAGAAAGCTGCTATTTTAAAAATTTAATAGTTGATACTAAAAATAAATAATATAAACTAATAGTAAAGGTATTATATACTGGATTATATATCATAACTAACAAAGAGTTGTCCTGATTTTGGCTCCGATCACCATCTCACGGTTTGTGGGATTGTGCCCTGCATCGGGCTCTGCGCTGACAGAGCAGAGCCTGCTTGAGATTCTCTCTCTCCTCTCTCTCTCTGCCCCTCCCCTGCTTGTGCATTCTCTCTCTCTCTGTGTCAAAATAAATAAATAAACTTTAAAAAATGATGGGCATCATATTAAAAAACATTTAAAATAGGAATATGACAGAAAAAATAAAGCTAAGTCATTCTGCAATGAACTCCTATGTATATGTTTCATAAAAGTAAATAGGAGACAAAGGATATTTTTTCCAAAATTACTCCTAGAATATCCCATCTGGTCACCATAGATTAACTGCGGTACCTTAAACTGCATACATTTATGTTCTTGACAATGCCAGTTGGTATTTACTATAATGACCTTGAATTAGTTTATGGTTCTGGAATATTTTCAAAATCTTCAAAGACAGATTGAAGTATTATAAGTGTATATGCAGCAACTTGCCCTCCTTAGCAAGGTGTACTCAGTGCTTGCAATTTGTGACATTGACAATGAGTTAATTGTCTCAAGTCTACCGGCCGCGCAGACCAGTTGCCCTAGTGCTTCCTGCGTGAGCTAAAATGAAAGGACCAAGTGAATAAAAGATGAAAAAACATAATCTCTCAAGGCCGCTTAACTGCAAGGTATGAAGTACTCTGACCTTTTCTGCATGATGTTACCAGCCAAGAAATTGGATGGTCATTTCTTCAAACCTTTACCTATCTGTGAGGTTTTCATTCCTGTGGCATTTATGTGTAACTTCCTTGAAATGATGAAGGTGCACACAGTGTTTCACAGCTCTTCCCTGCACCCCCACAGAGATTAGCAGGCACATCACAGCCCTTCCACTCCACACTCAGAATTTGTGTAAGACATGCAGGTGTGTTCAAATTCTGTGTCCTCTTGCTCTTGGAGCCTCTGTGAAGCAGTTACAATAGCTAACCAAACGTTGTCCACTTCCACGCCACTCTACTTCCTCATTCCAACCTCTGTCACCAGCCAAAGAAGGTCTAAGGAAGGCGGGGAATGGTGTCGGGGCCCCTGTTCTCAGGTCTTGCCCTTTCATTGTGGGAGGAAATTTCCAGTGAGGAGGAGGTTAGTCGTCTGGTTTATTTCTCTTGAAATGCAATCCCAAACCATTTCTTCTGAGGATTCTACCTCCTTGGTAAACCTCATTATGAATGAGAACACAACTCTTCAGAAATAGCCACTGAAGGCTCATTAGTAGATGTGGCCTGTCAGCTCCCTAAAATATAATTCAGTGAGGATGTGTAGATGAATGGACACACAGATGGACAGACCAATGACTGACATAGCTGAGCAGAGAGCTATGAACTCCCTAAGGATCAAAAGTCTTGAAGGACATGAGACCTGTGTCAAAGCAAGACTTCACCTGGAGGGACTACTCACCATTTTATGAACACCTCTGCCTCAGACCATTCTGAATTGAGAACTCTTATTTTTTATCACTTTGTTTGCTTCTTTTTAATCCTGTCTATCCATACTGTCTGACTCTACTACTGCCTGAGCCACGGTGTTCATTACACACCAGTTGTCCTGACTCAGAACAACGCTAATTGGTGTTTAACTGTTGGATTTCATTTGTTAGACACACTAATCATCTGTCGTTATTTCTGGTACTTTTTTCTTTGAGAGACAAAAGCAGTGTTCTTACAAGGTTAAATTCTCTTTTATGCTAAAGTTTCTATGGGACCTATTTACAATAGAAAATTCTATTGTTTTTGATATTTATAAAATAATGTTAAAAAATTAAAAGGCCATAACTTAAAAGAGTGCATTTTCTTTGAATCTGTAAGCTTAAATCCAGAAATTTATTTGTTAGGTTTAACATAATGAAAGAGGAGAAATTATTTTGATCAGTTCTATATGACTGTAAATAATGTTTGGTGGCCTTACTATTAACCATGAATAATTAAAGTGTGTTTTAGGACTCTTATTATGTCGCTCTAAAGAAAATATATCAGTTTAAACTTTTCTATATAATAATGAAGGGTAGAGAATAATGAAGTAATGTGGTGTTCAAAAACATAGTTGAAATCCCCTATGAAAAACCCACAATAAAAAGAAAAATTGTCAGAGGGTTGTGCATTTTCATAATTAAGATTCTATTAACAATAATTACTGTATTACATTTTGAGAAATTATTTATTAGAAGCATTCTCCTTGCCATCTAGACATAAAACATCTGCATTATTAAAAAATATTTTATTGTGTTAAGTCTTATACATACAAAGAATATATGTTATAAATAATATTTAAGCACTAATGCACACAATCAAAATGAATGTCAGGAGCCGACCACCCAAGTGAAGAATTAGAACACTGCTGAATCCATTGCCTCTACCCAGATGCTCCTTCCTCTCCCCAGTTCCTGGGGTTTGCCCCAAAGACAACCATTGGCCTTAAATAGGTGTTGATGGTTACCTAACATTTTTTTCAGTATAGTGTTATCACATATCTGTTCCCTAAACAGTATATTGTTTGCTTTTGCTTACTTTTGAACTTTAGAAAAATGGGTACATATTATGGGTAATCCATGATTTGAATTTTTCTCTCAACATTTTTAAGATTCATCCATTCTCTTGTGTGCAGTTCCAATTAATTCATCTGTCTGGATATAATGTCCCGTTATATGACATGAAGCCAATTACTTGTGATACACATTCAGGTCATCTCTAGTTCAGTAGCTTAAAACTCCACTATGCACATCCTTGGACATGTCCTTGGTATACGTGTCTTAAGAGTTTCTCTACAAAATGTTGGGACACAGCTTATGAAAATGTTCAACTTTTCTAGGTAGCACCAATTTAGTTCACAATAGGGTTTTGTCACTTTGCACTCATATCATTAATATGAAAGAGCACCATTGATACGCATCATTGCCCACAGTTGGTACTATCAGACTTCTTAATTTTTGCAAATACAGTAATTGTAACATGAATATGCATTTTCTGATGACCAATGAAGTTGGACACCTTTTCACATGTTTACCATTAAAATTTTTCCTTTAAGGTTCATTCATATCATAGCCAATATTAGCTCTCCATTCCTTTTTTATTGCTGAATAATATTCCATTGTTTATATTTGTTCATTCATCAATTGATGGACAGTTTGTCTACTTTTTGGCTGTTATTAATAATGCTGCTGTGAACATTCATGTACAAGTTTTTGTGCAGAGATATGCTTTATTTGTCTTGGGTATATACTTGGGAATGGAGAGAATTGATTTTTGTCTATTATGTAAGGTAGGGATCTGATTTCATTCTTTCCCATATGAGTAACTTATTGTCTTAGCATAGTTTTGAAACTAGTTCATCATTGCCCTCCAAAAGTGTAATACCAGTGGGGTGCCTAGGGTGGCTCAGTCGGTTGAGCTTCTGACTCTTGATTTCAGCTCAGGTCATGATCCCAGGGTCATGAGATAAAGCAGTGCATCAGCACTCTGTGCTGACAGCACGGAGTCTGCTTGGAATTTTCTCTCTCTTCCTCTGTCCCTGCCCTGCTCACATTCTCTCTCTTTCTCTCTCTCTCTCTAAAATAAATAAAAATTTAAAAAATAAAACTCTTTTTTAAAAAAGTGCAGTTACCAGTTCCATCCAATGTGACCTTGTTTCTAGGTTCACTATTATGTTCCATTAGTCAAATTTTCCTATTCTTTACAATAATACTATACTATATTAATTTCTATAACATTATTCTAGATCCTGATCTGTGGAGTGACAGGCCACTTGTTCTTGGGGAGTATCAGGGGATTCTGTTCCTCCTGTACATTTTAGGTTCAGCTTGTCAAGTTTCTTAGAAGCTTTTGTTAAAATTTTAATTGGATTTGCATTGATGCTATCAATTTGGGGAGAACTGTCGGTCGGAGAGGCTTTCCATCCCCATGATATATCTCTGTTATCTAGATCTTCTTTAATGTCTTATAAAAAGGCTTATAATTTTTTCTATAGAATTTTGCACATCTTTTGGTAGACTTATTGAGAATTTTGTTTGTTATAGTTATTCATGGTGTTTATAATTTTTATGCTGGGGTATAAAGATTACAAATAATTTTTAAACATGGATCTTTAATTCAAACACCTTTTTAAACTCTCTTATTATTCCTGATGATTTGTACATTCGTTTCGCATTCTCTCTGTAGACAATCATAGCTTTCATGACTCAGACCATTTGTTTTCCTTTTTTTTTCTTGTCCTACATTTATGAACGTAAATAGTGGTAGACATGTTTTCTTCTTCTTCATGATTTCTTTTTCCTCTGCCTGCACAATAAATAATGAATAAAATTTGCTGCGTTTTTGGTGAATATCTTTCATCTGGTTAAGAATGGTCTCTTCTGGGACGCCTGGGTGGCTCAGTTGATTAAGCGTCTGACACTGTTTTGGCTCGGGTCATGATCTCATAGCTCATGAGTTCGAGCCCCATGTCAGGCTCTTTACTGACAGTGCAGAACCTGCCTTGGGATCCTCTCTCTTTCTCTTTCTCTCTCTGCCCTCCCCTGCTTGTTCTCTTTCTCTCTTTCAAAAATAAATAAACTTAAAAAAATGGTCTCTTCAGTTCCTATTTGGCCAAGAGTTTCTGTCATGGACTTTTTTTCAAATGTTTTTTCTGTTTATTAAGATATCCATAGACTTTTTTCTTTTAATACATTAATGGAAAAAAATCATATCATGGGTTATTTTTTACCATTACACCAAATCATGTCACATCCAATTTTTAAATGATATATTATTGCTGGCTTCAGTTTGCTAATGAGTTTTGAGAGTGATTGACCTGAAGTTTTCTTTTTTAGACATGTCTTTTAATTGATGTTTTGCTAGCCTCACAAATTGAGTTGCTGAGTAATCTTTTTTCTATTCCCTGGAAGAATTAATCTAAAAGTGAATTATTTATTTCTTAGAACTTTGGTAGATCTGGCCAGTAGAGCCATCTGGGCTTGATATTTCATTTCTGGGAAGATTTTTGACTACTATTTAAATTTTTCTAATGGTTGCAGGATGATTCACATTTTCCAATTTTTAAGCCAGTTTTGATAAATTTTTATAGTTATGAATTTGTCCTTTTTATTTAAATTTGATAATTTTTTGGCACTTAACAGATTTTGAGAAATGTTAAACTGCCCTTGCATTCTGTACAACTTGGCAATAACATTTTATTTGTATACATTACTGGACTTAGTTTGCTAATAATTTGTTTAGGATTTTATGTCTATGTTCATGAATGAGTTGACCTATAATTTTTGTTTCTCTTCATATTCTTTTCATCCTTTGTTATCAATATTATAACTTCTGAAAAGTTTGAGAGTACATTTCTCTATTCTCTGCAAGAGATTATAAAAGACTGGAATGATCTATCTTCTGGGAGATTTTTTTAGAATTTACCTGTGAAATTATTTAAACTTAGTGTTTTCTTTGTAGGAAGATTTTTCACTCTTCTTTCAATTTACCTAATTAGATTATTTTATTTCTTCTTTTTGCATTTTATATTTTTCTAGGAATCTGTTTCACCTTGGTTCTCCGATTATTGGCATAATCTTTCATTTTTATTTTTATTTCTATTTTTTTTAAGTTTATTTTGAGTGACAGAGTGGGAGGGGCAGAGAGAGAGAGGGAGAGAGAGAATCCCAAGCAGCCTCTGCACCACCAGCACGGAACCTGATGGGGGGCTAGAACCCAGGAACCGTGAGCTCATGATCTGAGCCAAAGTCAGATGGCTAACCAACCGACACCCAGGTTTCCTTAATATTTTTTTAATCTTTTTTTTTTTTTTTTTTTTTGGGAGAGAGAGGGTGCACAAGTGGAGGAGGGGTAGAGAGGGAGACGGGGACAGAGAATCCCAAACAGGTTCTGCACTGTCAGCACGGGGCCTGACGTGGGGCACAGTCTCATGACCATGAGATTATGACCTGAGCCAAAATCAAGGGTCAGCTGCTTAACTGACTGAGCCACCCACATGCCCCTTGCCATAATATTTTTATGGTATGATCTTATGTCTTTAATATCTGATGGATTTGTAGTAATTTTAAAAAAAATTTGTTTTAGTTATTATCTCTTTTTTCTAGGTAATATTGCCATAGCTTTATTTTCAGCCCTAATATTATTTATTTGTGTCTTCTCTCCTGTCTCCTTCATCAGCCTTACCAGAAATTGTTCTATCTTATAATTTCTTAAATTGGCCTTTTTCATTAACAATTAGCCTTTTAAAAATAAATAACATGTTATGGCTACATGTTGCCTTCACTTCACCTTGATCCTTCAGGATTTCGCAAGTAATATTTTCATTTTCAATCATTTCTAGGAATTTTTGTTTAATGTTATGAATTTATTTTTGATTAGGAAATACGTTAACATCAGTCAATTAAAAAAATTTTAAATGTTTATTTTAAAGAGAGAGAGACAGAGAGCATGAATGAGCAGGGGAGAAGCAGAGAGAAAAGGAAACAGAAGATCCCAAGCAGGCTCTGGGCTCCACGCTGATAGCAGAGAGCCCAGTGTAGGGCTTGAACCCACAAACTGTAGTCATGACCTGAGCTGAAGTCGGATGCTTAACAGACTAAGCCACCCAGGCGCCCCAACATCAATCAATTTAAAAGTCACAAAAATAGAGTAAAAAATCTCCTATGAACTTATGACCATTGACACTAATCCCCTTATTCCCATTTAAAACAGTACAAATGTAAAAAAAAAAAAATGTCTTGAGTCTTCTTCCAGATTCTAAGTACTTTAATTTTTATCTTAAATTTGTTTTGAACCATGAATTATTTAAAGTGTATGTTTAAAACTTCGAAGTATTCAGAAATTATTTTGGTTTTATTGTTGCTATTTGTGTCATGGTTCCTAATTTAATTGCAATCATCTCTCTGGTGAATGAAATGTTTTCTTCCTGATAAATGAAATTTTTAAAAATATTTAATGATACTGTCTTTTGAGAGTGTCTTTGGTTAACATTTTACTCACATAACTTTTTCCATTTTCTTAGTTTCAGTTTCTTCATGTCTTCAGTATGTCTCATAAAAAATTGACATTGCACCTGAATGTCAAAATGAATTTTGATTTGTTTAAATATCTAAACTATTACACTCTTTTAACTAATAATTTTAGTCCATTTATATTTATTATAATTATTATTATCATCATTATTATTATTATTTATTTTAAGTGTCAAGCTAATGAAGGCTCAGCTCTGGCATTTTTTTAAAACATTTTTTAATGTTTATTTTTGAGACAGAGCATGAGTGGGGAGGGGCAGAGAGAGACACACACACAAAATCTGAAGCAGGCTTTAGACTCCAAGATGTCATCACAGAGCCTGCCATGGGGCTCGAATTCATGAGCTGTGTGATCATGACCTGAGCCTAAGTCAGACACTTAACCAACTGAGACACCCAGACACCCCTACATTTATTGTAATTATTAATAGACTTTACTTTTTTAATCTTTTCCACTTTTTTCTATGCTTCTTTTTTGCCCTTATTTGTTTTTTAAACAACTTTATTTATTTTGAGAGAGGGAGAGTATGTGTACAAGTGGGGCAGGGGCAGAGAGAGGGAGAGAGAGAATCCTAAGCAGGCTCTGTGCTGACAGATGTGGGACTTGAACTCACAAACCATGAGATCATGACCTGAACCGAAATCAAGATTTGGAGGCTTAACCAACTGAGCCACCTAGGTGCTCCACTTGCCCTTATTTTTAAAATAGACTTTATTTTAAAAGCATTTTTAAATTTACAGAGAAATTGAGAAAATAGTATAAAGTTTTCCCATATACCTTGCACCCAGTTTACCCTATTATTAACATCTTATATTAGTATGATACTAATGAGTGTTGAAATTACGCACCAATGTTGATGTGTCA
Organism: Cryptoprocta ferox; assembly: GCA_028646485.1. Classification (NCBI taxonomy): domain Eukaryota; kingdom Metazoa; phylum Chordata; class Mammalia; order Carnivora; family Eupleridae; genus Cryptoprocta; species Cryptoprocta ferox. Next base: position 45,003,876 of record CM053565.1, read on the forward strand.
TCATTAACTAAAAATCCATACCTTATTCAGATTTGCTTAGTTTTTACCTAATGTCCTTTTTTTGTTACAAAATCCCATCTAGAATATCACGTTACATTTAGTTGTCATCTTTCCTTAATCTCCTCTGCTGTGATAATTTGTCAGATTTTCCTTACTTTTGATGACCGTGACAGTTTTGAGGAGTGCCCGTTAGGAATTTGTGAAATGCCCTTCACTGCAATTTGGGATACCTCTGCAAGGAATATTTGTTTCTTCTCCCCCATTTATTAATTTATTAAATCATATATATGAGTATGTACTCATGGATATTTATTTTACTCTTTGAAATATAATCCAATCCTTTTTTTTTCTCAGATTGTTCCAGCTTCGGCCATTGGGAGCTCTTTCAGTTGGTTCCTTGTATCTTTACTATGCTCTCCTCAAGGAGCACTTTCTTACTACCAGCATGGCAAGGTGCTCTGGTTCATCTTATATTTCCTGCTCATTCTTAGAATCAGTCATGTGTCCAAACGCCACTGTTTCCTTTTACTGGGGAATGGTACTAGAACCCAAAATCTGAGGGCTTGGCGTATTTGTTGCTACTGGGATGTCATTTACTGAATATATTCTGTTTTTCCCTCACTTTGCCTCCTTTTAAGTTTTTCTCTTTGTCTTTTGTGTTCTGCCCTTTCATTACTTAGTATATAGATGTGGAACCCTTCCTTCCTTCCTTCCTTCCTTCCCCCCTATTCCATCCTGTTTGATATTTATTCTGCTCACTAATTCTGTAGATTCTTGCTTTTCCTCAGTTCTGGAAAATTCTCAGTCATTTTTGCATATCCTCCCTAGCTTCTTTTTTCTGTCCTCTCCTTCTGGAACTCCAGACATATATTAGATATTTTTATTTTACCTTCCATAGCTTTAAACATGTCACTTATAGTTTTTATCTTCTGATATTAATGTGCTGTATTCTGAGTAATTAATTATTAAGATCTCTCTTCTGTTTCATTACTTTTTTGCTTCTGCTATGTTTAAACTGTCTTAATTCATCTATTCTTTTATTCAAAAACTTATTTTTGGAAATTATATTTTATCCTTTCTTAAATATGGTAATTTTTGCTTAGTCTCTTCTGACTTACTCAATTTGTGATTCCATCTTTTTTTAAAACAAATTTTAGTGTTTATTTCTTTATTTTGAGAGAGGGAAAGAGAGAAGGGGAAATCAGGGGAGGGGTAGAGAGAGAGGGAGAGAGAGAATCCCAAGCAGCCTCCATGCTGTCAGTGCAGAGTCCAACATGGCTTGATCTCTGAGAACCATGAGAACCATGAGAGCATAACCTGAGCGAATATCAAGAATCAAATGCTTAACGAACTGAGCCACCCAGGTGCCCCTTTAAAATTTTTTTTAATGTTTCATCTCTGGTTTTTTAAAATATTTAATGCATGTTATTTTATTTTTCTGATAATTCTCATATTTGAAGTGCTTGCCAGTGGGAATCTGTTTTTGCCAACTCTTACCAATGGTGGCTTTTTTTTTCTGGATTTAGTAATTTTCTAATTATGAGCTCATTTTTGGTTGACCTTAATTAATGGAAAACTTGGAGACATTAAGCTGAAGAAACTTTTTTCCAGAGGGAATCTGTTTTAATGTCAGGCAGAAGTAAATAATACTATGGACCTGGAACCACTGTAGTCCTGGTCCAGGCTCTCTGACTTAATTCCATGCAATCATGTTCAGCTCCCATATTCCTCGCCCCAGAAGCTGCAATGCTAATAAAAGACATTTGTCCTCAAAGATACATTGCCTTTTGGCACATGCAGTCTTATAGTGTGTGATTTTTGTTTTGTTTTTTCTTTTGGATTTTTCTCTTACTTCCTGTGAGCAAAGAAAGAAAACATGTATTTTACTTAGAAATTTAGTTGTTTCATCTTATGAGGGTCTCTCAGAATATCTAATCTGCCAAACTGCCTGAGGTAACCATCCTAAATCACTAGTAGTCCTCTCTCTTCGTTGCCTTCAACATGCATTTAGTTGTTTAGCCCTTTTTTAAAAAATGTTTATTTATTTTGAGAGACCACTAGTGGGGGAGGGGCAGAAAGAAGGAGAGACGGAATTCCAAGCAGGCTCCATGCCATCAGCGCAGAGCCTCATGTGGGGCTCGAACCCATGAACCGCAATATCGTGACCTGAGTCGAGATCAAGAGTTAGACACTTAACCCGCTGCACCACCCACGTGCCTCCCCCTAGCTGTTTTAATTCTGCTTCTAACATTGTATTCCCATCCATTCCACTCTTTCCACTACTGCTGGCCTTCCCATCTCTGGTATGTCTACCCCATGATATAAACTGCCTCTAGGTTAGTCTTTCTTAATACAAATGCAGTGGTATTTCTTGGCTTACTATCCCCACGTACTCGTTTCCAGCATCCAGTTTAGGTATCTTAGTGGTCCTTCAATGCCTTGATTTCCAACCCGTAGTTTAATATCTTCAATATCTGTAGCAAATCTCTCTTTTCTGAGTTTCTCCCGTTCCTCTTTGATGCTCTGTTTTTCTTCTGTGCAACTCATTCTTTCTTCCTGAAATGTCCTGTATGGATCCCTGTTCCCAAATGGTACTAATTTATCTCTTAAGGTGCATCTCAGATGCATTCAGTTTTATTCAGGTTTTCAGAATTCTTCTTAGCTCAAAGTAAGAGCTCCCTCTTTTGAACTTTTATGGCATATTGTGTACTCTTATGGCTCTGTGACATGTGTTGTTTGCGTGTGTGTGTGTGCGCGCGCGCGCATACCTTATTTATTATAGTCTAAACTCTATAGGGAATTTTTTTTTCTAGAAGTCACTTATGGTGGCTTCCACATCATAGATCCTAACAAATGGAGAATTACATGTACTTACAAATTAAAGAGTAGCACATTGGAAATATTTCAGCTCTCGGTGGTGATTGCTCATAAACTTTCTGTGACAGTACAAACATAACCTCATACCTCAATAACTTAATGTGTCTTTATTCCAAGAGTACCTATAGAACAATTTTTGAATTTTCAAGATAGTCCAAATGATTCTTTCTTAACCATGAACGTGTTCTCGACTTGGATACATTTTGCTTTCATAAAATGCATTTTTGAATTGTTTTAGGACTACTTTGATGATAATCCTGGCAATCTATAATCATTTATAAAGTGTTTCAACCTCTCACTGCTCTTGCCAGAACTCGTCAGGTTCACAGTGGTTTGAAGAGTCATTAGCTTTCTGGGGGGCCTGGGTGACTCAGTAAGTTAAGTGTCCTACTTTGGCTCAGGTCCTGATCTGAGTCATGAGTTCATCATCAGGTCATGAGTTCGAGCCCCGTGTCGGGCCCTCTGCTGTCAGCACAGAACCTGCTTTGGATCCTCTGTCCCCCTTTCTCCTGCCCCTCCCTCACTTGCACCCGTGTGCGTGTGTGCTCTCTCTTCTCTCTCAAAAATAAACAAACATTAAATAAGAGTCTTTAGCTTTCTAAGGAAATTGGTGTATATGTTTGGTGTTTGGTTTCTTTTTTTAGTTTGCTTTTTTATTGTGGTGAAATACACATCGTGTAAAATTTACCATCTTCACCATTTTTACGTGTATAGCTCAGTGGTGTTGAATACATCCACACTGTTGTGTAGCCATCGCCACATCCATCCACAGAACTCCATCGTGTAATACTGAAACTCTGCCGGGTAAACAGTAATCCCCCATCCTCTCCCCACCCCCCTCCCAGCAACCACCCTTCTGCTTTCTGTCTCTGTGACTGTGACTACTCTAAGTACCTCCTGTAAGTGGAACCGCACAGCATTTGTCTTTTGGTGACTGGTTTATTTCACTGAGCTAATGTCCTCAAGGTTCATCCATGCGTAGTATAAGGCAGAATTTCCTTCCTTCTTTAGGTCGAAGAATAATGCATCGTACATGCAGACCCCATTTTGCTTATCCCCATATCCACTGATGGACATTTAGTTATTTCCATGTTTTCTCATCTGTCTGTATGTTTTTAACCGTTAATTGAAATCAGCTTGATTAAAAGTTGTGCTTACAGTGTGTCCCCTATAGACAGATAACAACTTTTATTAATTTGTTAAATGTTTTTGTAATTCTCCTGTTTTCTATCAGTCAGATAGATGAAGTTTGATAGCTCACTATTTATAATAGTAACAAAAAAAATGAACACGTCTATTCCAGATTGATCTTGGCAGTTCCATCACTCTAGTTATCAGCACATGCTAAGGACTGAAATATTAAATACCCCAGGGGAGGCTTCAGCATTAAGTTCTTTCATTTAATGTTTATTTCTCCCATAATTAGTTGATACATTTTTCAGTATAGTTTTTTTTTTCTGTTTGAAAATCATCATTGGACTGGAGCCAGTGCATATCGATGTGCCCGCAATTTAAAATGCCCTCCTTACGTTCTCATCACAGCTAATAAAAATATACAGAATTCTGAAGTGTAGCAGTGGCAGGGGGGTGGGGGTGGAGAAACAGGTTCACGTACATGCCGTTGTTCACACTGGTGATGGACTCAGTGCTTCTGTAGAGCAATTTAGAAAGTTATTCTTATCCTTTGACAAAATGATTTCAATAATATAATCTAGAAGCAAAATAGCGTTGTAATTTATCCATAGGTGTCTCATATGACTAATTGGAAAGAAGACAAATATCCAAAAATAATATGACTAAGTAAATGACAATATACTGGCCTGATGAAATATCAAAGAGCCACCAAAAGTGACAAGTACATGAATAAAAGGGGATGAAGGCATAAAATTAGGTGTAGGAAAAGGTAGAACAGTAGCTAAACAGTGATTATACCATTGAAGATATTTTTATGGGGGCGCCCGGGTGGCTCAATTAAGCACCCAACTCTTGATTTCCGCTCAGGTCATGACCTCATGGTTTGTGAGATGGAGCCCCGCCACGGGTTCTGCGCTGACAGCACGGAGCCTGCTGAGGACTCACTCGCTTCCTCTCTCTGCCCCTCCCACGCTCACACTTTCTCTCTCTCTCTCTCCCCGCTCCCTCCCTCCCTCCCTCAAAATAAATAAGTAAACTTTAAAAAAAAAAAAAAAGAAAGGAACTATTTGTGTGTACATTGACAAAGACTGAAATTCAATTTGGGGTGCTGTCGGTGGTTTTGGAAAACTAACTTATTTTGTTCATTTTTTAGTTTTTGTAAAGACCTTAGGACCTTGTGACTTTGGGTGTAACTTTGTACTAATCATAGTGAAAATTAGATGTTAGGGGTGTACAATAAGAATAAATTAATAAAATATAAGAAATGTCATTCTCTATAAAAAATTCTTGCAACTTTGATACAGTATCGTATGTGATAAAAAAAAAAAAACAAAGGCTTTCAAGTCAGACTGAACGTGGATAAAACCTTTGCGTGTCTCTTTCTCTCAGACTCCATGTCTTAGTCTGTTTGGTTACTATAAGAACATATCAGAGGCCGCGTGGGCTGTAAGCAGCAGAAACTCACCCCTCCCAGTTCTGGATGCTGGAAGTTGAAGACCAAGGCACCAGCGTGGTTGTGTTCTGATGAGGCCCCTCTTCCTGGCTCACGGCTGCCACCTTCTCACTGCGTCCTCACATGGTGGAAGGGGAAAGGGATCCCTGAGTCTCTTTTTAAAAGGCACTAATCCCATTTTATAAAGGCAAGAATCACATCCTGAAGGCCCAAGATGACCAATGTCCTTAAAAGAAGAGGAAAATTTGGACTCAGGAACACAGACATACAAAGAAGCCTTGTGAAGATGGAAGAGAGATTGGAATGATACATCTATAAGCCAAGGAACACCGAAGATCACCAGCAAAACCAGAAGCTAGAAGAGAGGCGTGGAACAGATTTTCCCTCTGAGCCGCCGGAAGGACTCCACCCTGCCAACGCCTTGAGTTCAGACTACTAATCTCTAGAACTGTGAGAGAACAGGTGTCTGTTAAATTAAGCCACTCAGTTTATGATACTTTGTTAATGGCAGCCTCAGGAAACTAATATACCCCGTATGTTTGGGAATTAAGAAGCATACTTCTAAATGGTTTATAAGTCAAAGAAGGAAATAATAATGGAAGTTAAAAATGTTTGAGCTGAATGATAATGAAAATCCCATATATCTACACCTAAGAGATTAAACTTTAGCAGTAGTTGGAGGGGTATTTATAGTCTTAAGTTTATAAATCAGAAAAGAAGAAAGTATAAAAATAAATGAGTTAAATACTGAAAATAAGAAATGAGGAGGAGGAATATAAAATAAACCCAAGAACGTAGAACACCGGACATCATGAAATCAGAGCAGACGTCAATGAAATAAAAACGGAAGTACAGGGGCACCCAGGTGGCTCAGTCGGTTAAGCGTCTGACTCTTGATTTCAGTTCAGGTCATGATCGCATGGGACCAAGCCCTGTATTGGGCTGTGCACTGACAGCACGGAGCCTGTTTGTGACTCTCTCTCTGTCTGCCTCTCCCCTGCTTGTGTGTGAGCTCACTCTCTCTCTCTCAAAATAAATAAATAAACTTTAAAAAAAAACAAACAAAAATACACTAGCAAGTACTAGATGAATCTTTGGAACATAATGTTGAATATTGAAAAAGCAAGTTGCCGAAGAATACATGTAATACTCCATTTACGTAAATATTTGAAGCAAAATTAACTATGTCGTATATGGTAAAATGTTCTAGGTAGCATGTGTGCCTAAGCTAGGAGGGAATGTCGTGGGATGGGAGAATGAGGGAGGGAGGGAGGGGGAGGGGAGGGAGGGAACTTCTTTTGTATGTTTATTAACCTTTGGTGCTTCTTCTTTTATGATTTTTCCTTTTCATATCCTCTGCCCGTTTTTCATTTTTAAAAATAAGGTTATTGCCGACATGGAAGCCCAAGTTCACAAGTTGAGAGAAGAGCTGATTCATGTGAATTCACAGCGGAAACAGCAGCTGGTAGAGCTCGGTCTTCTTCGTGAAGAGGAGAAGCAAAAGGCTGCAAGGGACCACGAGACTGCTGTCTATAAACTGAAGGCCGAGTCAGAAAAGATGAAGATGGAGCTGAAGAGGACTCATGCTGCTGAGACTGAGGTGACTTTGGAAAAGGTAAGATACCCTGCTGGATTCGTACAGACCGGGGGCACCCATGTTTGACCCCACTGCTGCCACCCTTGCATTTGATCTCTAACAGGGGGTGGGCAGAGAACTACTCCTTAAATCTGTAAACTATTCACATGAGCAATTTCAGTATCTGGCTATATGTTTAAACACCACAAAAATAATCCCTAAGTTTTCCCTTGACGCTCATGGGAGGGTTAGTCTGGAATATCCTATCCCATAGCGATTAAATACACACTGGGATAGAGCAGGTGCAGAATACTGTCCACTATTGTGCTGACTAGGGATACTTGGGCTATAGCCCTAGGTTTTCCTATAAGTTTTCCTAGGTTAAGTCTAGATCTTTCGTAGTTTTTCGAATAGTTATTTCTATATCTCATAGTCTTTTGTGATAGCCTAATCTAATTGATGACATAGTTCCCAGATTGATAGTTCAGATTAAGAAAAGTTTCATCAGAATTATATATCTTTGACAAAATGTCCGTGTAATGTTTACACATTTTGGGTTGACTTATATTCCAGGTACAATCTCAAATAGTCATTCTTTCAATGTTCTGAAAAAGTGGAAACATTTTAATTGGGTAGTACATGTGAACTGCTATTAACCATAGCCGCTATAAATTGCCTCTTGAGTTCCTAAAGACCAGTCTCTATCTTGAGATCAAAAAACTTGAAAAGGGTAATCTAAGAGTCTTCTAATTCTACATATTTTTTTCACCTTTTCTTCTTCATCTTTAAATATCATGTCTTCATAGAACACGCAACACCATTCTAAGTACTGCTCCACTGCTTTTACATGGATTGTGATCCTAGATGTTTCTTTCATAGTGTCTTAATTTCCTTGAAACTCAGATTTTATCAGACTTTGCCCTTGGCAGCATAGCTCTGAACCCAGAAATAAATAGGAGCAAGACTCTAAAGAGGCAGAAGTGAGCCTAGCTTCTTAGAGGAGTAGCAAGGAGGCTGGTGTGACCGAGCAGGAGAAAGAGAAAGAGGCGATGAGGCTAGGTAAAAAAGTAACCTCAGGTCCTGTGGGTCTGGGTGGGCCCTTGAAAGGATTTTGCTTTGACTCTCTGGGAGTAAGGAGGCTTTGCAGGTTTTGAGCAGAAGAGTGACATGCTCTGATTCCTATTTGAGTAGCATCTCTCTCCCCATGCTAAGAATAGATTGAATTGAGGAAAAGAAGGAAGTAGGGACACCAATTAAAAGTTCATGGCAGGAAATTTAGATGAGATAGATGACAGTGGTGGTAGCAAAGGTGGTAAAAACTGATGAGATTCGGGTTGGGTTCTGAACATGGAATAGACAGTGTCCACTATTTGTTCAGATGTGGAGTCAAGAGAGAAAGAGAGGGGCATGTGTTGAGCAGTCAAGGGTGATTTCAAGGTGACTTGATGCAGCCAGTGGACCAATGGAGTCATTTGTTGCTGAAGGAAGAAGTAGGTGGAGCCACTGGGGGCGTGTCTGAGTTGAGATGTCTTTTATACATCTAAGTGAGGAATTTGGTGGTAATTCCATCAAAGCAGTACAAAATAATAAATGTTTTGATGCTACAATATACAATCTCAGGAATTAGAAAACTTCCTTATTTATTTTTTTATGTTTATTTTTGAGAGTGAGAGAGACCAAGTGTGAGCAGGGGACGGGCAGAGAGGGAGGGAGACACAGAATCCCTGGGCTGTCAGCACAGAGCCCGACGCAGGGCTAGAACCCATGGACCATAGAATCATGACTAGAGCCGAAGTCTGATGCTTAACCGACTGAGCCACCCAGGCGCCCCAGAGAACTTCCTTATTGAGACAGTAGTAGCCCTCTGAAAATAGCATATCAATGAGACTGACAGTGAAAGGGATGTCGTCCCATTCTCTCTGGTGACTCTCACATTCGCCTTGTCTTGGCTCCAATCAGCTCTAGCCAACAGCTCACAGTATTTCCAAGGAAATGTTCTTAAATGGCACAGAAACTGTGCACACTCACTTAAGATAATTGGATATACCAAAACCAGACTTAAAAAACATACAAGTTAAGCCTTAATTTTCTTGCATTATATATTCATATTTCAAATGTTTCTTTTTAGTAGAAGATGAACTTTTCAAGTATAGGTCTATATGTGTTATAACTAATTAGCAGTTTACAGATAATTTAAAAAAAGTAATAGAAACCATTAGCAATTCATTTGGCAGACATTTCTGGAAGATGTTCTGTAACCCAGAAAGGCATATCCCAGGCACTGTGGGGATACACAGAAAAAAGAAACACAAAAGGTACTATCCTTAAGGAGATCTTAAAATAATAGTGGCAGTAAGATATTCACACATAGAAAAATAACTATAATGCAAGGTGGAGTGTGAATTGAGGGAAATTATTCCTCTTCAGGAAATCAGGGGAAATTCACTGGAAGAGATGTCACTTTTACTAGATATAAGTAATATGTAGGATTTTGATTAGTAGATATGCAAGGTGGCATTCTAAGCCAGAGGGCTTAACATCAAGAGCAAACAAAACCGTTTCTATGGCATTGAGGTTAATCAAGGGGAGTGGTTAGTGATCAGGCTAAAAGATAGCCCAGGATCACTGAGAGTTTCCAAAGCTGCGATAATATTTTAGCTTCACTGGGTAAATGGTGAGGAGCTACTGAAAGTTTTTAAGCAATGAAAGTCAACATTCAAGTGATTCTTAGGAAAATCTTTCTGTCGGTGTTGTTAAGAAGCCCTTGCTGTGGGAGTCGTTGGTGGGGACCCGATTCACACGGGCAGGAGGTCCCTGAGGGCACGTTAGAAGGCAGTGGGAGCCTAGTGATGACAATGGGCCAGAGGGAACATGTTTGAGGATCACCTCAGAGATGGTCCTGATACACTTGTCAAGGATACATCCAGCCCTTAATAAATGGGAGGGGGGGGGTATGGGGGGAGAAGACTGGTTGGGGATGAAGAAGGAATGTACCGTTTGTTGACTGACTTGGACGGGCCTCCACTCCACCCAACTGTGACATTCACTTGCTGTTGAAGGAATGTCTGTAGATAATCAGAAGAGAGGGCAGGCTCTCTGTTTCGAAAAAACAGCTATGGGGCCCACAGGGAGGGCCTGTTCATGAGAAGAATATGGAAAGAAAACAGGCAGCCGTGAAGGAAGACCTTCATTGAAGAGGTTGGGGAGGTAACAGTCAAAGAAGGGTCATCGAGGTAAGAGGAATCTGAGAAGAATGGATTTTCATGGAAACAAAGGAAGAGAATATTTGGAAAGGAGTAGTTTCAAGAATGTGACAGAAAATCAGGAAGGATGAGGGTGGAGGAGAGGTCACAGGATTTGAAACTGAGAATTCATTGATGATCTTGGACAGAGCCCTGCCCGGGATAGTGTGAACAGAAACACGGTTCCAGAAGATGAGAGAGGAGTGAGGAAGGGGAGATTCGTGAATACTCTGTTGTTTCAGGAAACCTGATATTAAAAGGAAGGTGTAGTTCCAAAGGAGTATATTTTTAGGCTGAAAATGTCTTGAAATACAGAAGAAGAGACTAATGGAAAGGAAGAGCTTAGGCAGAGAACCACAGACACTTAACGGCTGGCCATCTGAGACATGAGGGTGTGTGTGAAAGAGTGACACAGGCCCGCCCTAGGCCCTTGGCCGTAAGGATCCAGCCGCGTGAGACCTTGGCCTGTTCCTGGAGCGTGCCTCGCACTCTCCTTCCTCCAGGCCTTTATGCCTGCCAGCCCTCTGCCTGGAATGTTCTCCCCCTCCCCCACATTCTCTGTGGCTCTCCTCCTCCTCACTCTGCACTGCTCCGTGTCCTCCTCTGACCTCGCTCTCCAAAGTCTTGCCCAGCTCTACCGACTTTGCTGGTCCCATTGTCTTCGTACTTCATGTCACCATCTGGAATCTTTTCATTTTTCTGATTGTTTGTCTTCTATTCTTCCCCTCCCCACCCCCCATTAGAGTGTAAGCTCCGTGAGCAGGACCTGGTCTGTCTTGTGCATGTTTGTACTGCTCATGTTTAGAAAACTCGGCACATGGTAGGTGCGCACCTAGTATATACTGAGTGAGGAAACAATGGAAGCCACGACTTTCAAGGACAGAAGAAGGGAGAGGATTGGTAAAGATACAAGGGGGCTCCGTGACAACACTTGCGAAGGGCTTCTGTCTGATACCGTCTCTATTCTTCGTGAAGAATAGCAGTAGTCTTCTGAGTGGGGAGTGTCAGGACGATGGAAATGGCCAATCTTCAGACTGGGCCGAGGGCTGGAACGTGGCTACAAGGAAGAGGGTGGAAGGGAATTTACCTGGCTGGATTTGGAGTCCCGCAGGTAGAGAAGGGAGGAAGGGCAGCACGAGTCTGGAAGAGTGAAATGCTCCTGAATTGAACTGAGAACACAGGTAACACAAGAAGACAGAAATGGGGTTTTAGCGTGGTAACCATTAGCCGCCATGGTTAAAGGTGCCGGCAGGGTTCATCAGAATGTAGCGACTTGTTGGCAGAAGGAAAGTCTGGGGAAAGAGCGTTAAAGTAGACCTACGTTTAGTGCCATGAGTTTGGTTTTTGTTGAGTTGGTGGAATTAGCCAGTCCCAAGATCCATGTGCTGAAATACAAGTGCTGGACTCTTGATAGAAAGAGCTGTTTGTGTTTCCGATTGATAAGTGTTTTAAGTTAACTAGTAAAAGGAGTGAAGCATTTCTAAGTGCAGGAAGACCTGGACTGAGTGCCCCGAAAACAGTCCTCGTGAAACACTCATTTCTAAAGCCCCAGGACCACGCATGGCACCTCACACAAAGCACCATTCATAAATGTCGAGGAAATGGAAGAATGATGGTGAACTGAGAAATTCTGTCTAGCCACTGTGAAAGGCAATGTGAGTAAATAGAACCTTGGTTTTGATTCACCCATATTTGATTTTGGGGTTTTTTTGTTGTTTAAAAATTTTTTTTAATGTTTATTTTTGAGAGAGAGAGAGAGAGAAAGAGAGAGAGCGAGCGAGCGCGCGTGAGCGGGCAGGGGAGGGGCAGAGTGAGAGGGAGACCCAGAATCTGAAGGAGGCTCCAGGCTCCAAACTGTCAGCACAGAGCCTGACGCGGGGCTCAAACTCACAAACCGTGAGATCATGACCTGAGCCGAAGTTGGATGCTTAACTGACTGAGCCACCCAGGCGCCCCCACCCATATTTGATTTTGACCCATTGTAAATACTTCCAATGGGACAAGATACATTTTATATTCAAATATTTATTTTTTTAGGGTTGTCACTTGCTCCATGTTTTTTAGTACGTTAAATGTCTAGCATAAAGCTTTTTTTCAGGCATTTTTTTACACAAATGAGTAGAGTTCTTATTATAAAAATCCGAATTAATACCAGTAAACTGGTAGATAATCCTGTTGCTGCCTGTTGTGTCATTGTGTGTGACAGTCGAATTCTTCTGTATTTTTATAAAAGATTTAATGTTTTATCGCATTTTAAATCTGAAAGTTGAAATAGTTGCCAGCCGCTTGAAATCCTGTCAGAACTGAGGGGTTAGAAATTAATTTTCTCTCATTAAATATAAAAGTGAGGTTCAAAGAGGAGAGGAAAATAACACCAGAATAAGAAATAATCTGAACGTGACCCTCCCTGTGGTCGTGTTGTCGGTGGCACTTACAACATTGAGGTCATAAGAGGATTCCTGAGTCCAGCCCCTACCTGAGCCTCTGTCAGCAGCAATTCAGGCCTTGCTGACACCTTCAGTGGCTTTCAGAGAAACCTGTCAGGCCTCTACAAGGTCAAAAGGCTTGCAACAGAGAATCCAAGAGAGGCAGTGATTGACATCTGTAAAGTGAAAGCTTCTTCTCTCACCTTTTAAAATCTTTATTTTAAGTTTTTATAACGTTTATTTATTTTTGAGAAAGAGAGAGCGAGCATGAATAGAGGAGGGGCAGAGAGAGGGGGAGACACAGAATCCGAAGCAGGCTCCAGGCACTGAGCCGTCAGCACAGAGCCCGACGCAGGACTCGAACTCACAAACTGCGAGATCATGACCTGAGCTGAAGTGGGATACCTAACTGACTGAGCCACCCAGGCGCCCCAGTAAATACCCCTTTAAATTAATGATAATAAAATTGAGGAAAATTTCATTTCTTAATTTGGGGACTTCCTTTTCTTTTTTTTTTTTTTATGTTTATTTATTATTGATACAGAAAGAAACAGCATGAGTGGGGGAGGGGCAGAGAGAGAGGGAGACACAGAATCGGAAGCAGCTCCAGGCTGAGCTGTCAGCACAGAGCCCGATGCAGGGCTCCAACCCACGAACCATGAGATCATGACCTGAATCCAAGTCAGACATTTAACCAGCTGAGCCACCCAGGAGCCCCACACCTTTTAAAATCCTTTGCAACCGATCTGAGACAAAGTCCACGAAAGACGTGAACCTTTGAAAATTACAGAATATTACTAAGTGATGGTAGTGGGTCATTTGCGGAAGTTTGATTAAAACTTTGGTATTTAACAGAGAGGGAGGCAAACCGTAAGAGACTCTTAACTACAGAGAACAAACTGAGAGTTGATGGCGGGAGAGGGGTGGTGGGCTAGATGGGTGATGGGCTTTAAGGAGGGTGCTTGTTGTGATGAGCACTGGGTGTTGTATGTAAGTGATGAATCACTAAATTCTACTCCTGAAACCAACACTATATTATATGTTAACTAACTTGAATTTAAATAAAATCTTGGAAGAAAAAACAAAGCAAAACAAACCCTTTGGTATTTAAAATGTACCATTGTTTCAGAAATCTATTCAGTTACTTTTAAAATAACTTTTCTTGAAATAAGAAGCTATTTTAGAAAATAAGGAAAATATAGAAGTTTAAAAGTTCCTGTTACAACCACCGGCCAGAGAAAACCAATAACAATAATTTAATGTGCATGTAAAATAGCTACATGAATTTAGCGGACTGAGATCACAATAAATAAGATGACACAGTGCAGTCTTGTGCATTTTTTTTAAAGTTATGCTAAGAATATTCCAATGAGATCTGAGAGTCTTTGAAAATATAGTTTTCATTGTTTCATGATATTCCATATTATGAATGTAGCATAATTTATTGTAGTATTCTCTTATTTTTAAACATTTAGTTTCTTTAAAAACTTGGCTAAATTGGTATGGAGATTAACATCTTGTTATGTAAATTTTTGCCAACATTTCCATTTTTTTTTCTCTTAGGTTAAGATCCCAGTAGGATTATGGGGTCAGATTACTTTTTCCGAAAGGTTGTACTAATTTATATTTTCCATGACAGAATATCTGTTTTATCTAACCAGTCCTCATTATTAATACTTTTCTTTAATTTTTGGTATTTTTGGTAAATAATTTATTGTTTTTAATTTGTATTTGAAGACTGAGATTGAACATTTAAAATAGAGTAGTCGTCCATATTTCACTTTCTGAGAATTGCCTATTCATATCCTTTGACAGTTTCTCTTCCATTACTGACCTAATGTTTTTCTCCTCACCTTACATAAACTCGTTTACATTTAGGACAAAAAAATTCTTACCTTTGGGGCAACTATTTTTGGTGTTTGCCTTTTAATTTTATCATTTAATTTTATGATACACAAAAGATCCTGATCGTATTTAGTGTTATCCGTCCATCGTTTCCTTTGTGAATTCTCCATGATTTGTTGTTTTAAGCTTCACAATTTGATATTTAGAAATATATGCACACATCAAACATTTTCCACACCATACTCTACTAAGTAAAAAGCTCTTATGAAATTGACATAGCATTTACCACACTTGGGCTCCTGGTCTGTAATTTTAATAGTATCTGAAGGATTATACTGGAATTCTGCCAGCCTGAAGTCATTAAAAGGCTTTGAGCAACAATTCAGCATCTTTTTCAAATTTAAGAAACGCTCCATATGGCATAATTATTCAAAGCTAAGGTCATAGAAACTACTTAAACCTTTGAAATTTATAATTAAAGGATTAATATTAACTTATGAAGACATTGTCATTTTGGCTTAAAATGGATTTCTAATCTCAATTCTCTTCCCTTTCCTTTGATCTTTTCCCTGACTTTTTCCTCTGCTAAAAATATGAAGTTTTATATCCTTAAATTTTAAAATTAAATATTATCCTCAAATAGTTCAGATTTATAAAAATTGACAACACCTGGTCTAATTTTTACAATATTCCACAAATGTTGAGGAACTTCCAAGTTGGCATTTTCTTCTGGGTGTAAAAGCCACAGTTTGATAGCATGGACCATAATGATAATTCTAAACCTGACAGTAAATTAACTTCCAAAAGAAAAACATGCACAAATGACAGCTTGGAAAACTTTGAGTGTGTCCATACTTTGAATGTGATGAGTTGGTATTCATTTATATCAAGGTTTAGAATCTTAAAGCATCTTCAGAGTACCTCCATTGTGAACCTTCTTGGAGTGCTGAAAGGGCCTAGGTCTTGTTTTATACCAAAGCTAAGACTTTTTTGTCTTTTTGACAAATCAGCCCAAACCAAATATTTTCGTTAAATCGGTTTGTGTAGCTTCGGTGTCACAAGAGGAATTGTGTGTTCCTTAGAGATGCAGTTTTACATCAATCCCTAGCTCTCTCCTACTTTTTCTTGTTCTGATGTGGTGCACCTGCTTCACAGTGATTCCACCAGATAAATACTGGAATGATGTCTGAGGTGTTTGCCTATTAAACAAGAAGAGCAGATATTGCATATGAACATGGTCAAGGTTCTACCATCCCAATCTGAGTGGGGCTGCCAAGCTCAATGCCGGTCTGGAGTCACAGATGCGCATGGGGCTGCTCCCTGCTGAATGGCTCTTGCTGTTTCCCACAGAATCTCTTGCCCGTTTTCCCTCTGCCTCTGTGCTGCATGTTAAAGAGTTCTTCCGTTTTCTGGCAATCTGGGAGAGCAAATCAATAGCTTAACTTCAAAGTCTAGTTTTCCTAGGCTAGAGAGCTATGTTTTACTTGGAGAAAATTAAAAGGCAGTACATTCTATGTTAAGACTATTTCAAAATAAAATCTAGAATTATAAATGAGTCATTGTTTATTTTTAAAGGAATTATTTACAATTTGCAAGATTAACCCTCCCCTGTTGTTCTCCAGCCTACCTTTCTAATATTCTAATTGCACTATTGTCAGTGGAAGTCTCCCATTCATTGGAAGGAAGTTGTTGGTTTTTATCCTTTGGGGTTGTCTTAAGGGAAAAAATCTCCACCTAGACTAAAGGGAAAATCTCTTAGGCCAGGGTAGCAAAGGATGGTATTTTGACTTGAGAAGTTATTGGAAATAGAACAATTTATTTGGCATCTTCAGAGATTGATATCCCAACTGAGAGAATTGGGAGTAAAATAAGTAGGTATTTGTGCCCAAAGGCATTTGTATGTGTGTTCATTTTGGTTTCTGTGAGTTTTTTGGGGTCTGTGTGTGTGTGTGTGTGTGTGTGAGATTAGTATTGATAATTGTGCAGTCCTTTTTGATCCTTTCAGCTTCATGGTCGATCCTATAGGAATCTTACTGGCAGTACGTCTTTTTTCATAACACTGAAGAAAAAAAATGAAAAAAATGTGCATTTCATTAGTATCTTCAGCAATGATGAAGTGGTTACAAATAAGAACAGAAATCATAATTTAAGGCACTGTCTCAATGGTTTACCATAAATAGGGGGCTTGTACCTCCCAACTTACCTGGGAAGGTCCCAGTTTGCACCTGTTGTCCCAGGATCCTGAGTGATTTAACATCCCCTCCTCCTTTCACTCTTAAACATGTTCCAGCCTGCATGGTAAGCTCTGTGATTACCCTAACTATGAGGGTGCTTTTTATGTAAAGGAGGGGATCTCTTCTCTTTATATATCCTATGATTTCGTTATTGAACATTATAATGCTGACTACATTATTTTAAAGGAGTGCCTCTTTGAAAATAATACTACACTTAAACTATAGGTAACTAGAGTCTAATTAATGTGAACGTTCCGACTGGCCTTTACTGATGTTTTTTCTATACCATGCCAACATTTCAGTAGCGTTTTGTGCACTTAGAACAAAAGCATTTTCCATTTGTTAGGAGGCTCCAGGAAGTTGGAATGAAGGCACAGAGCCTTCCTATCCATACTCCCGCCTCCTTTGTTTGGAGACTTTCTGGGAGGTGAGGGCAGAGGATGAGCTGATGGGCATCAGGTGTTAGGCAGAGTGTTCGACTTGGCAGAGGCGTCAGAGGGCATAGCACATTGGAAGAGCTCTGGGCTGGGAGTCAGGTCTCGTTCTAATCATTGTTTATAATGGGAGGGAGGCAATTATTCCTGTGGAATGGGGTTTTCTCATTCAATATTGTGAGGATTAAATTAATAATTGAAAATGGTTAATTAATGTAACTAAGTTGAATATATTATGGGACACAGTAAAAATAAATATAGATTATGACCAGAAAAAGTGCATTTGATTTAAATATAGCCCTTTATCCTCACAAGTAATCAAGGAAATACTGATTAAGACAAGATACTATTTTTCATCTATTGAGTAAACAAAGTATTTTAAATGATACCGAGTATCACTTTTAATTAATAATACCAAATACCAAGGGTGCAATAAATAAATATTCCAAGATTCTGTTAGTGGGAATGTAAACTGGTACAACTTTCCTGAGAGCCTTTAATTATCTATATTGTGGACTTCTAAAATATTCATCTCTTTTGATTTAGTAGTCTGTTTCTTGCTTAGCATAACATCAATACCAAAACCCAAAAAAGATAGCCCTCTAAGAACAGATTAAGAAGTCTGTTGCATTTCTATACACTAAAAATGAAGCAGAAGAAAGAAAATTAAGAAAACCATTGCATTTGGGGGTGCGTGGGTGGCTTAGTCAGTTAAGCATCCAACTTCAGCACAGGTCATGATCTCACCATTCCCAAGTTCGAGCCCTGTGTCGAGCTCTGTGCTGACACCTCAGAGCCCGCATCCTGCTTCAGATTCTGTGTCTCCCCCTCTCTCTTCCCCTCCCCTGCTTGCACGCTGTCTCTCTCAAAAATAAATAAACATTAAAAATTTTTTAAAAAATCATATTTAAAATTGCACCAAATACAAGATACCTAGGAATATAACCAAAGAGGTGAAAGACCTGTACTCTGAAAACTATAAAACACGGATATAAGAAATTGGAGATGACACCAAAAAATGGAAATATGTTCCATGCTTTAACAAAGACTGTTAAAATTGTCTATACTACCCAAAGCAATCTACAGATTTAATGCAATCCTTATCAAAATAACGACAGCATTTTTCACAGAACTAGAACAAAAAAAAACCCTAAAATTTATATGGAGCCACAAAAGTCTCAAAGAGCCAAAACAATCTCAAAAAAGAAAGGCAAGGCTGGAGGTATTGCAATTCCAGACTTCAAGTTCTATTGCAAAGCTGTAGTAATCAAAACAGTATGGTACCGGCACAAAAATAGATACATAAATCAATAGAACAGAATAGAAAACCCAAAAGTAAACTCACAATTATAGTGCCAGTTAATCTTTG
Organism: Cryptoprocta ferox; assembly: GCA_028646485.1. Lineage (NCBI taxonomy): Eukaryota > Metazoa > Chordata > Mammalia > Carnivora > Eupleridae > Cryptoprocta > Cryptoprocta ferox. The sequence goes on from CM053565.1 coordinate 45,022,466, forward strand.
ACAAAGCAGGAAAGAATATCCGGTGGGAAAAAGACAATCTCTTCAACAAGTGGTGTTGGGAAAACTGGTCAGTTACCTGCAAAAGAATGACACGGAACCACTTTCTTACACCATACACAAAAATAAACTCAAAATGGGTTGACTGGAACCATAAAAATCCTGTGAGAGAGCACAGGCAGTAATGGCTCTGACATTGGCCATAACAACATTTTTCTAGGTATGTCTCCTGAGGCAAGGGAAATAAAACCAAAACAAACTATTGAGACTACATTAAAAAGATGTTCTGCACAGAAAAGGAATTAACAATCAACAAAACTAAAAGGCAATCGACTGAATTGGAGAACATATTTGCAAATGATATATCCGATAAAGGGTTAGTATGCAAACTATATAAAGAACTTATACAAATCAACACCCAAAAAACAAATAATCCAATTTAATAATGGACAGAGGACATAAACACATTTCTCCAAAGACATCCAGATGGCCAACAGACACATGAAAAGGTGCTCAACATCACTCACCATTAGAAAAATGAAATCAAAAGTACAATGAGATACCACCTCACACCTGTCAGAATGGCTAAAATAAAAGTCACAAGAAACAACAGGTGTTGGTAAGGATGTGTAGAAAGGGGACCCTCATGCACTGCTGATGAGAATACAAACTAGTGCAGCCACTGTAGAAAACAGTATGGAGGTTCCTCACAAAGTTAACAGTAGAACTACCTTACAGTCCACTAATTGCACTACTATCCCCCCCCATACAAGAACACAAATTCAGAGGAATACATGCACCCTTATGTTTAAAACAGCTTTATTTACAATAGCAAAGATATGGAAGCAGCCCAAGTGTCCATCAATAGATGAGTGGATAAAGAAGATGATGTGCGCACACACACACACACACACATACACATATGTATATACACATGGATAGATTGATAGACCTACACACAATGGAATATTATTCAGCCATAAAAAAGAATGAAATCTTTCCATTTGTAATGACATGAATGGAGCTAGAGAGTATAATGCCAAGTGAAGTAAGTCAGTGAGAGAACAACAAATGCCGTATGATTTCACTCATACGTGGAATTTAAGAAACAAAACAAAGAAGCAAATTTAAAATAGAGACAGAGAGAGAGAGAAACCAAGAAACAGACTCGTAACTATAGAGAACAAAAGGATGATTACCAGAGGGGATGGGTGAGACAGGTGATAGGGCTTAAGGAGTACGCTTGTCATGATGAGCACTGGGTGACCTATGGGAGTGTTAAATCACTCTATTGAGTGTTGAATCATTGAAACTAATACAACACTGTATGTTAACTATACCGGAATTAAAATAAATTTAGAAAGGAAGGAAGAAAGGAAGGGAAAGAAAGCTAGCTAGCTGGGGGACGGTTAGCAGGCAATGGCACTCTCTTAATGCTTTCAGCATTTGTTGCCTATTTTGTGTATAGCCGTCCTAGACACTTGATATAGTAATGAACAAAACAGGCAGATATTCCTGATCCTCACAGTTTACATTCTAGCAGGAGAGACAGACAATAAATAGTGAGCATGCCGCATAATTAACTTACACTGATTGTTAAAAAGTGTCTCAGTGCTACTGAATAAGAAATGATAGAAAAGATTAAGGGAGACTCTGGAATTCCAGAGTTGGGGCCATTTAAATAGTGTGATCAGTCGGCCTCACTGAGAAAGTCAGTGAAGGAGTTGAATTAGCCATAGGGATGGATACCTGGAGGAAGAAATTCCTGATGGATCGAACAGCCAGTGCAAAGTCCAAGCAAAAGCATGGCTGGCATGGTGAAGGACCAGCTGGGAACCAGTGTGGGGAGAGCAGAGTAGGCAGGGAGAGAGAGCAGGAGACGAAGTTGGAGGACTCCCAGGGGTCCTGAGGGCCTTTGAGGCTGTTGTAAGGACTTTGACTTTAACTCTGAGTAATGGAAGAACATTAGGGCATTGTGCCAAGGAGTGATGTGATCCAACTTAGACTTGAAAAGATCATTCTGGCAGTGTGAGGATAAAAGTGGGAAACCCATTAGAGGGGCACTGCTGTACTCCAAGGGCGGGATTATGGGGGCTTGGACCAGAGTGGCGCCAGTGGAGGTGGTCAAGATTCTGGATGTATTTAAAGGTAGAGCCAACACGGCTTCTTGGTGGATTTGATCTGGGATGCGAGGCCAAGAGAAAAGGTGTCATAGATGAAGTTTACAATGAGAAAAATGCAAATATGCTAGTTCATTTCTCTGTGGGATGGGATTTTGTGGTTTTTAAATGGGATCATTCAGTTTTTTGAAATGTTCTGTATTATAATCACATCGTAGTCCTACCAGTGATGTACAAGTCACCACCTAATTAAATTGTCATCCTGCCCCAAGCCCTAGGACGTCTTCAGCCCGCTTCCCCTTTTCTGCCCTGAGAGACCGGAGTCAAAAGAAAAGGATATGCTGGCCCTTCAGTCGTGGTGTTACATTAGCTGACATCAGAAACTGAGCAGTGTGATTGTCATGTCACCAGCGCCTCCTCAGCCCTGCGTGCGAGGTTGGGGGATTCTCAAATACCCCTTCCCTTGGTCCAGGTTATCTTTCTCTCAGGGCAGGGAGGCTGTGCCCACATTAGCTACAAAGAAAAGCAGACGCTTTGCCTCAAGACTGCAGCTGCTCACAGGGTTGCTTCTGCAACCTTCACAGGTGCCAGAGGAAGTGTGGGCTTCTCTGACTTTGGACTCCTTCTCCCCCAAAGGAAGCCAAACTCCAGGTCTGCTAGGGAGGAAAGGAGAGGACAGTTTTGGTCCTGAGACAGAGCAGGCGGGTAGTCTGAGGCCCCTGAGGGACACAGGACCATCTGGCCTCAAAATGAAGAAGGTAAGACTGAGACACTCTCTGTGCTCCTGAGACAGGGATCTTTAAAAAAAACAACAACAACACACAAATCTCAGGGGCACCTGCCTGGCTCAGTCGGTAGAGCATGCGACTCTTGATCTCGAGGTTGTGAGTTCAAGCCCCAGGTTGGGAATTACAGCTTACTTTAAAAAAGGAAAAAGAAAAAAACACACCAGTCTCATTGCTAGGCTGGATTAGGTACTGGCAATATGAAAACAGCCTCTCCCGTCAAAGAGATTTTCCTTTAATGGGGCAGGGATAATGGGAACAAACGAAATCGTGATTACATTTAACTGAAATCAGAGCCATTGTCTAGGTGTGTTGGCCAGCATGCCTTGAGAAACTCCCAAGAAGTCCTTGGGGGAGGGGTGGAATCCAGCAGGACCTTCTGGACAAGGTAAATTGTGAGCCAATGGCGGTTCCCTCTCTTGCTTAAAAACTGACAAGGTGCCGTTGCCCACAACAAAAGGAAGTCACCACAGCCTCTTAGCTTCTGGCCCAGGATTTGCCTAATCCCCTTTCTCTTCTCCTACCTTTCCTCTTTTTTCTTCTCATTTATTTTAATTAATTTAATTTTCCAGCGTACAGTTCAGTGGCATTAAGTACATTAAAGTTGTGCAACCATCACTACCATCTCCAGAACTTTCATCTTGCAAAACCTGATCTGTCCCCATGAAACACTCCCTATATTTCCCTCCCCTGGCCCTCGGCACCCAGCATTCTACCTGTTCTCACCATGTACTTGATGACCCTAGGTACCTCGTGCGAGTGGAATCAAACAGTATCTATCCTTTAGTAACTGGTGTGTTTCACTTACCAGAATGTCTTCACGGTTCGTCCATGTTGTAGCATGGGTCAGAGTTTCCTTTTTTAATACTTTTTTTTAAAAAAGTTTATTTATTTTGAGAGAGAGAGAGAGTATCCCAAGCAGGATCCGCACTGTCAGCACAGAGCCCAACACTGGGCTCAATCTCAGGAACCCTGAGATCATGACCTGAGCTGAAGTCAAGAGTTGGACGCTTAACCGACTGAGCCACCCAGGCGCCCCAGAGTTTCCTTTTCTTAAAAAAGACTGAATAATATTCCATTGTATGATATACCACACTGTGTATATCCATTCGTCCCATCAGTGGACACTTGAGTTGCTTTCATTTTTTGGCTATTGTGACTCATTCTACTATGCATATGGGGGTGCAAATGTCTGTCTGAGTTTCTGCCTTCAGTTATTTTGGGTATAATAGTGTGGAATTGCTGGACCATATGGTAATTCTGTTTTTACTTTTTGGAGGAGCCCTCCATCCTATTTTCCATTGCTGGAGCCTCATTTCCATTCCCACCAGCGGTGCATGAGGGTTTCAGTTTCTCCACAGCATTGCCAACACTTGATTTAAAAACAATTTTTGTTTAACATTTATTCATATTTGAGAGACAGAGAGAGACAGAGGGTGAGTGGGGGAGGGGCAGAGAGAGATGGAGACACAGAATCCGAAGCAGGCTCCGGGCTCTGAGCTGTCAGCACAGAGCCCGACGCGGGGCTCGAACTCACGGAACATGAGATCTTGACCTGAGCCGAAGTCGGACGCTTAACCAACTGAGCCACCCAGGCGCCCCAAGCAACACTTCATTTTGACTTGTTTGTTCTGTCTTTATAATTGCCATCAAAATGAGTATGAAGTGGTATCCTGTCCTACCTTTCTCACCTGTCCCCCCACCGCAGACACAGTCTGTGCTGTGCCCACCCCAGAAGAATCCCTTTTCCGCAAATAGGCGAGAAGCCGTCTCCCTTCACGGCTTTATGTGTGCTTTTTCTCTCTGCCTGGAAGACCTGGTGAACTCATCATCCTCATGCAGAGATGTGGCTCTCCTTGTCTTACTCCTTCTTATGCCAACTCAAGAAGAGATCCGGCTTTTTCTCACATCAGCTGTCTTCTCTTCAAAACATTTTTTAGGGGCGCCTGGGTGGCTCAGTCGGTTAAGCGGCCGACTTCGCCTCAGGTCATGAACTCACAGTTCGTGGGCTCGAGCCCTGCATCGGGCTCTGTGCTGACAGCTCAGAGCCTGGAGCCTGCCCCAGATTCTGTGTCTCCCTCTCTCTCTGCCCCTCCCCTGCTCATGCTCTGTCTGTTTCTGTCTCTCAAAAATAAATAAAAAGTTTTTATTTGTTTATTATTTATTAGTTTGTTTTTATTAAAAATGTTTTTAATGTTTATTTATTTTTGAGACAGAGACAGACAGAGCGTGAGCAGGGGAGGGACAGAGAGAGAGGGAGACACAGAATCCAAAGAAGGCTCCAGGCTCCGAGCTGTCAGCACAGAGCCCGATGCAGGGTTCGAACCCACAAACTGCGAGATCATGACCTGAGCCGAAGTCAGACGCTTAACCGACTGAGCCACCCAGGTGCCCCAGTAAAAAGTCTTTTAAAAAAACATTTTTTTATCATACTGATGATGTTTAATTATGCAACTTTTGACAAGCCATCACCACAATCAAGATGAACAACGATTCCATCACCTCAAATATTCTCCAGACCCTTTGTTGTCAATCTCACTTCCTTCCTCTTGCTCCAGTTCCTGGCAACCACTCTTCTACTTTCTGTGACTATTAGATTTGCCTCTTCTGGAATGTCATATAAGTGAATCATTCAGCTTATAGCCCTTTGCGTCTGGTTTCTTTCCCTTTAGCATCATGCATTTGAGATTCATTTATATTCTTGTGTGTAGCAGCAGTCGACTCTTGTTTACTGCTAATAATATTCCACTGCACATATGTACCAAGTTTATCCCTTCTCCAGTTGAGAAATATTTGGGTGGTTAAACATTCATGTAAGGGCTTTGTGTGAACATAAATTTTTCATTCCACTTGGGTAAATAACAAGGAGTGGGATTGCTGAGTTATATGTTAACTATTTATATATTTTTTTCTAAATGTTCATTTATTTCTGAGAGTGAGAGCATGAGCAGGGGAGGGACAGAGCAAGAGGGGGACAGAAGATCTGAGGTGGGCTCTGTGCTGACAGCAGTGAGCCCGATGCGGAGCTTAAACGCAAACTGTGAGATCATGACCTGGGCTGAAGTCGGACACTCAACTGACTGAGCCACCCAGGCGCCCATAACTCTATTTTTAAACTTTCTTAGAAGCTGCCAAACTGTTTCCCAAATCGGCTGTATCGTTTTGCATTTGAACAGTGTATACAAGTTCTAATTGTCTGCGTCCTCATCAGCACTTGATATTGTTGAATTTGTAATATCATTTTAGCTATCCTAACAGGTGTATCTCCCTAATAACTAATTGCATGTGTATTTCCCTAATGACTAATGTGTATTTCCCTAATACCTAATAATGTTGAACATCTTCATGTATGTATTTGTCATTTGAATATCTTTCTTGGTAAAGTGTCTAAATGTTTTTCCAATTTTATATGCATTTGTTTATTTTTCTTTTATTGAATTTTGATTGTTCTTTATATATTCTGGATACAAGTCCTTTATAAGATATATGACTCGCAAACACTTTTTACAGTCACTGGCTTAACTTCTCATCTTTAAATAGTGTCTTTCAGAGAGCAGGGTTTCTTAAGTTTTATGAAGTTCAGTTTATTAATTTGTTCTTTTATAGATCATGTTTTTGGTGTTATGTCTAAGAAATCTGTGCCTAACGTAAAGTCACAAAGAGTTTCTCCTGTTTTCTTGCAGATGTTTTAAGTTGTATATATAGATCTCGGTTCCATTTTAAGTCAGTTTTTGGGAATGGTGCAAGGCACAGGTTAAGATTCAGTAGTTTCAGGGGCACCTGGTGGCTCAGTTTGTTAAGCATCCAACTCTTGATTTCGGCTCAGGTCATGATCTCACGGTTTGTGGGTTCGAACCCTGTGCTGTCAGTGCAGAGCCTGCTTGGGGTTCTCTCCCTCCCTCCCTCCCTCCCTCTCTCTCTCCCTCGGGGGGAAAAAAAAAAACAACTTAAAAAAAAGGTTCAACTGTTTCAGCACTATTTGTTGAAAAGGCTAATCTGTTCTCTGTTAAATCACCTTTGCAGCTTGTTGAAAATCAGTTGACCATAAATGTGTAGTGTGTTGCTAAACTTTCTAATTTTGTAAAATTCATATATATGACTGTTCTTTCCAATACCACAGTGCCTCAATTATTGTAGTTTTATAGTCAGTCTAGGAGACAGGTGCTATGCATTGTCCAACTTTGTTCTTTTTCAAGATTGTTTTGCTTATGGTAGTTCCTTTGCTTTTCTTAGAATCAGCATAGTGAAGTCTGCATGAAATACTGCTGGGATTTCTAAAAACACCATGTTGAATCCGTTTTTCAGTTTGGAAAGAAATGAAATCTTAATGATACTGAGTTTTCCAATCCATGAAAATAGACCATCTTGCCGTTTATTCAGGTTTTCTTTAATTTCTTTCTTCAAGGTTTATAGTTCTCAGCATATAGATTGGCATTTATTTTGTTAGATTTATACCGAACCATTTCATGTTTTTAACTTTAATTCCCAGTTGTTTGTTGCTAATATATAAAAATACAATAGATTTTTTTTTATATCGATCTTGTATCCTATGACCTTTCTAATTTCTAAACTCACTTCTTAGTTCTAGTTACTTTTTTCTTGGGTTCTTTGGGATTTCTACATAATCAGATAAGTACCTATTATTTAATAGTTTTCCTTGTGAGTTTTGTTTAATGAAGCAGAATATATCAAGATATTTCTCAGCACTCTCACTAACATAATTATTTTATTAGACTAGTGAATTTTAGAAAAATGACTTCTCAAAACAAACCTAACCTAAGAAGAATCAAAGGAGATTATACCTATCGGAGAAAATGCATATAGGATGTGGAGGCAGAAGCATTTGTGATTTCCCAGTTTATTTTATTATGTCCAGTGATACATATACTGGACATAATAAAATAAAAATTTTTTAAAATAACAACAATACAAACAAATATATGATAGGCAAAGTCATGGGTATTTTTAAATGCCTCTTTTTAAGATACAAACTAGTTTTGGCCTTGACTTTCCATATTGATTGTCCTTTTTAAAAATCAAAATGATTTTTAAATGTTTAAAATAATATAATTTATGAATATATCCTAAAAATTGCATTCGATTGGGAGCCTCTGCTATTTAAAATGATAAAATTTTTACAAATATAACAATATTGAAGTCAGGCCCAAAACGTAGTTCTTGTACACACATATTGAAAAATTGGCAAAAAAAAAAAAAAAGTCTACACCACCCCACCCTGAATGCACCCAATCTCATCTGGAAAATCGGTAAAAACAAACAAACAAACAAACATTTTGTTATGCCCTTCTCAGTGAATGAATGACCTTTTTTAAAAACAGTATCACTTTGATAAGTTTTTTTTAAGTATTGGAATCACCAAATTGTGTAGAAAATCTTTTCAGCTTCCATGTTTGACATTACATTCCCCTTGAAAATATTTTTTTCTTTTTTTTCCTCAAAAATACTTTTTAACTGGTTCCTTATTACATCATTAGAGTGTATTTTGAACTTAATGTTCTGATTCACAGCCAGCTCTCTCTCAAGTAACATTTTGGAGAATATATCTCATATGTATAGAAAGAGATATACATGTGTCCACAGTTTAGAGTACACTGACCAATTCCAATAATAATACAGGCTGCATCATTGCACTTAACAGCTGGCTAACACGCCAGGTGTATTGTATAATAATTTTTGTATTTTCCAGAATGTATTAGAAATTGTTATTGAAAAAAGAAAAGCTACACTTTTAAGTGTGTGCAGATGTGAATTTTGGCGAAGAGAACTATTTTTAATATTCATCTATGGTATTTACTTGGCAAAGAAAATGGACATTTGTTCCCACTGCATGAATTTAAGAGATCAGTAGACATCCTAGGGATACTCTAAGGAAGCAACCCTGGGTCATGGAAAATATCTCATAAAAGTTTGATATCTTTGAATCTATTTGTGACAGTTGCTTATGTTACTATACATCTCATATTATTATTGAATAAGGAATTTTAACAGATCTTCCAATGAGCTTTTAAAGAGTTATAAATTAGGCCTATAATTCTATTAATGATTGCAATTCTAATGTGGACGATGGTGTTTATTCAACCCAGACTCTTTTATTTGATTGAAAGTATCATCTATTTTAGAGACTTCCTGAGATCAAGAAATTATTAGAATTGCCATACTTAGGTCACAATGGATGGCCCATTTAGTCCCATATCTGGTGTCACAAAGAGGGAGTATATGGGTGATGTGAACTTCCTAATCTCTAGTTTCCTTCATAATTTGTGAGCGAATGAGGCAACATATATTTAACAAGCATTTACTATATACTTAGCTCAGTGCTGATCCCAAAAAGGACTGTAACTTCGTCCCTGCTCTCTGGAAGCTTTTACTGTTGTAGCGATAATGAGAAATAAAAGCATAAAAGAACTTTAAAAACTTTATAGCTCTGCATAATAAAATTCTAGATTAGGGTATAATTCTGGGAAATCTGAGAAGGTCTGTAATATTCAGAGGATGTTTTATGGAGGAGGTGGTCCTTGAAGTACAATATTTGGATTGGCACTAGATAGGAAGAATTTTCAGAGGCAGTCCAAGGGAATAAAATGGGAAGCCATGAGCTTAGGACGAATTGAGAGAATGTCAAACAGTAATTAGGAAAACCTTACTTATAAAAAAAGATGGTGACCTTTTGAAACTTTTTTTAAATTTTAAAACTTTTCATTTGCACTTGCTGAAAAGTTCTAAAAATAGTATAGAGAATTCCCATGCACCCTTCACCCAGCTTACCCCGTGTCAACACCCTATTTATCAGTAGTGCATTGAATAAAATGAGGAAATGAACATTAAGATACCTTTTTTTAACATTGGCAAAATGCATTTACATTGGTAAATAACTGTAGACCTTATTGAATGTCACCAGTTTTCTCACCAATGTTCCTTTTGCATTGTTCTAGGATCTACATTTAGGTGCCATGTCTTTTTCATCTCCTCCAGTCTGTGACAGTTGCTCAGTCTTTCCATCTCCTTCTTGACCTTTGAAGTGTATATTTTGTAGGCTGTTTCTCACTTTGGGTCTGCCTAATGTTTTTTCATGATTAGACTGAGGTTATGCATTTTTGGCAGAAATACTACAGAAATGATTTCTGCCTTTCTCAAGTGCACTATATCAAGGGGCGCATGATACTGAAATATCTTACTACTGGTGACAGTGACATTGATCACTTGTTTAAGGTAGTATCTGCCAGGTTTCCCTTTGTATTCTCTTTGTAATATGTAAAATATCTTGAGGAGATCCTTTGAGAAATATTCTATTTCTCCTCAGACTTGCATCCACTAATTTTGGCATCCATTGGTGAATCTTGCCTTCAACACTATTATCATCTTTTTTTACTCATTTCCTTTGAAGTTTTGACATTTTCTGACTTTAACTTGTGCTGAGGGTGTTTTTTTTTATTTTCACTTTTAGTTTTTCATATATTTAGGAGAGAAAATATTGGAAGTCAAGGTGACTTTTTTTGAGAGAGAGAGAGAGAGCCAGCGAGTGAGTGGGGGAAGGGTAGAGAGGGAGAGAGAATCTTAACCAGGCTCCACACCCAGCCCACTGTGGAGCCTGATGCGGGGCTCCCTCTCACGACCATGAGATCATGACCTGAGCCGAAATCAAGAGTTGAACACTTAACCAACTGAGCCACATAGACGCCCTAAGGTGACTTTTTAAATACAAGATTTTTAGAGTAAGGATTCAACTCTAAAGGAAAATAAAAGAAAAAAAATAAGATAAAGGTGGAGGTAGGGCTTGTGAAAAAACAATTCATGACACAAGGGTTTGTATACCTAGAAAGCAACCTCAACTTGACTATGTTTTCCAGGAACAAATGTAAAGAGAGCATCATAATTAGAACAAGATTCAGTGCAGTCAGATTTTGAAAATTAATTAGTTTAAGTTCCTGTAATTGAAATATTCAGAGAAGAATTTACTAGAGGTTCTCACAAAGAAGTCCACATATGTGTTTAACATCCTCAACAATCTCGTGAAACAACGTTTTTATCAGATATTTTCATTTTTTAAATTTTTTTAACGTTTATTTATTTTTTTGAGAGAGAGACAGAGTGCCAACAGGGGAGAGGCAGAGAGATAGGGAGACACAGAATTGGAAGCAGGCTCCAGGCTCTGAGCTGTCAGCACAGAGCCCAACGTAGGGCTCGAACTCACGGACCATGAGATCATGACCTAAGCCGAAGTCAGACGCCTAACTGATGGAGCCACCCAGGCGCCCCATCAGATACTTTCTTAAAATGGAAGTATAGTACATATTGAGTTCAACTTTTATAAAATAGAGGAACTGTTACCATGAGATATAATATAGTAGAAATCAATGTGAGCTGCAGAAGTCCTTCAGAACTCGTAAACGTTCTTAGAAGATTCCTGAAATTATTTGGGATCAAACAAATTACTGACCAGATAGTATGAACTTGAATAAAACTTGAATCCCCACTAGGCAAATGCTACTGTGCTAAATAACCAAAACCTTTCATAATAGTGTTTTCTCTGGAGTAGAAATCATTTGGTCTTAAGTCATGTAAAGGAGATTAAATAGGAATGTCTTAGAATAACCTTGTTATAAGGTAGTCCCACAATATTAACCTTGAGGAGAAAGCTAACCAAATTGAGATTTGCCAAGCATTTGCCTTATTTGTTGGACCTCTTGAGTAGATTTTTCAAGTTTTGCTTCTGCTTAGTTTTTCTTTTGTTAATTTTCTATTTCTGTTTTTTAATTTTATCTTTGTTTTTATTTTTCATTATATTATATTATTTATTATATATTATTTATTTTAGAGGAAAGTATGAGCGGGGGAGAGAGAGGGAAAGAGAGAATCTTAAGCAGGCTTCATGCTCAGTGTGGAGTCTGACATGGGGCTTAATGTCAGGATGCTAGGATTATGACCTGAGCCAAAATGAAGAGTCAGTTGCTCAACTGACTGAGCCACCCAAGCGCCCCCATTTTCTATTTCTATACAGCTGAAACTATTTCAGATTTTGACATTCCCTTCAAATATGTGACTTTTGATCTGCAATCAAGTCTTGGTTATTTTTAACAAAAAGCTTGAAAAACCTTTTCACAGGGGCACCTGCGTGGCTCAGTTGGTTGAGTGTCCAACTTTGGCTCAGGTCACGTCTCACGGTTTGTGAGTTCGAGCCTGGCATCCGGCTGTCTGCTGTCAGTGCAAAACCGGTTTCAGATTCTCTGTCTCCCTCTCTCTGCTCCTCCCCCACTCTCTCTCTCTCTCTCTCTCTCAAAAATAAGTAAGCATTTTAAAAATAAATAAATAAACAGCCTTTTCACAACATTTACATGAATGGCTGGCTACCTATCTGATGTTTGCAAAGTAAACGTATTTGTACATTTAGAACAGCTTTCAGTGAAGGAAAACTAAATGTGTAATCACATACACAAATCACATTGTATGTCGCATTGGCATCTGAATCTCTGGATTATTCTGCAAATTGCCATATTACCAGTTTAATTCAGTTGAACTTCATATTCAAGTTAATGTGAGCCAGGGAAGACATTACATATGGAGGATACAGAGTAAAGAAAAGGACCTAACCCAGACTTTTAAAATTATACATTAGTTTATTTCCTGTACAGGATAGCTGAGAATAAAATAGCTCCAACATAGTATCAGCTCAAATTAGATGAAGAGCTCACCCAGGGTCAGTGGACTATATTTGGCAGGATCTCTAGAAGTCCCATGTTATCTGCGTTTATTAGGTTATAAGCTGAAAATAAAATACTATAAAATTTTCCAGTCAGAGTGACGTTTGGCATGACTTTTAACCACCCTGTACCATCTTTTTAAAATGTGCCTTATATGGCCAAGGAATTAGACAGCATTTTAATAAAAACTCCAGATGTGAAGATCGATGTTTTGTTTTGTTTTTTTAAATACTCTGTGAGACCTTGGGAATAGAAACAAGTCAAAATCGGCCAATGCTAGAGACCCAGTCTTTACTACTCAGAAGCTAGAAACAGAACAGTTTTTGATAGGCAATTCTTGGGGAAATCTTAGATTTTTAAAAATCACATGAGCAGGGATTTACATGAACGTGAAAAGAGTCTGGGGGTACCTGGTTGACTCAGTTGGTTGAGCCTCTGACTTCATTTCAGTTCAGGTGATGATCCCAGGGTCATGGGATTGAGCCCCTTGTTGGGCTCCATGCTGAGCGTGGAGCCTGCTTAGGACTCTCTCTGCCTCTCTCTCTCTCTCTCTTCCCCGGTCTCTCCTTCTCTCTCTCTAAAATAAAAAAAATTAAAACATTTAGAAAGAATACAAAAAAAAGAAAAGAGTCTGATGTTGGCTTTGATCAGATCCCCTTTTTTTCCCTTTGTTTTTTAAAGTTTATTTATTTATTTTGAGAGAAAGAGAGTGGGAGAGGAGCAGAGAGAGTAGGAGAGAGAGAATCCCAAGCAGGCTCCACACTGTCAGTGCAGAGCCCAATATGGGGCTGGAACCCACGAACCATGAGATCATCATGACCTGAGTTGAAACCAAGAGTCAGACGCTTAACTGACTGAGCCACCCAGGTGCCCCTGATTAGATCTTTAAAGAAGGAAAAGAGAAGGTTACTTAGGAAGAAACCATTTTGTAATTTTGTTCGTTTCAATAGCTATTGGTTGTTTCTGCTTTACACATCTTGACATCAAGTATTTCAGCCCCTGTTTTGTAATATTTTTAATTTAGATAATATCTTGGTTTTGTTCTCATGATTTAGGTAGTTTTATTAATCACCTAATTAAATGAAGAGCATTGGTCAATGTGCTGAATATTTATATTTAGCTGTTAATTAATATGTACCAATCCCCTTTATAATTTTGTGTTTGTAAAATAGCTTTTAATATTATCTTTCATCTAAATTAATTACATATTAATGCATATATAAATTACCACCTATATTTTCTAATCACACACAAAATATTATTGAGTTAAAAATACATAAGCCAGGTAACATTTTAATTTTTGCTTTCATAAATCTGTAATTGTTAGTCTCTATACAAGTAACTGTACTAGCACTCTCTGGAAATTGCCAGGCCTCTGTCAGTAATTCGCTAAGCAACCGCTTCCACAATCTTTGTATGGAATGAGCCCGAGAATAATAAATGAATTAACCAGCACATTTTAAACCAGATGACTACACTGGTGAAGTCTATCAAACATTTAAGGAAGAGAGAATACCATTCGACACGAACTCTTTCAGAAAACGGAAGAGGAGAATCACTTCTCAGCGTATGAACTTAACATTACCTTGATGCCAAAACTGGACAATCTATGGAAAGAAAACTACAGACTACAGACACAAAAAGTTCCTTATCAAAATATTAGCCAATCAAATCTAGCAATATAGAAAAAGGGTAACACATGGCCAAGTGGCATTTATCCCCGCATGCAAAGTTGATTCAACATTCAAAAATCAATCAATGTAATTTCCCATATTAAAGACTGAAAAAGAAAACGATGATATCTCAGTAGATGCTGAAAAAACACTTGACGAAGTTTAACTCCCATCTATGGTAACGCTCAGAAAAGTAGGATAAAGACAAATTAGAAAAAGAAAAGCCTACAGCTAAAAGTATACTTAGTGGTGACAGACTATATGGTTTTTCCTTAAGATTGGGAAGAAGACAAGGATTTCCATTCTCACTTACAATTCTATTTTATTGTATTGGGGTGTGTGTGTGTGTGTGTGTGTGTGTATTGGTGTTTTAAATTTTTTTGATATAATTTATTGTCAAGTTAGCTAACATACAGTGTATACAGTGTGCTCTTGGCTTCGGGAGTAGATTCCCATGATTAAGTCTTTACATACAACACCCAGAGCTCATCCCAACAAGTCCCCTCCTCAATGCCCATCACCCATTCTCCCCTCTCCCCCATAGTTCTGTTTTATACCGAAGGTCCTAGTCAGTGAAAAAAGACAATAATAATAATAATAATAATAATAATAATAATAAACAGAAGAAAAGAAAAAGCATATAAATCAGGTAGAAAAAAGTAAAACTGTCTTTATTCACAGATAACGTGTCATCTACCTGAAGGAATCAAAATGAATCTACAAAAGCAAACAAATAAACAAAAACCCCAGCCAGAATAGGTAAATTGAGCAAGGTCACAAGGTACCAGCTCAGCATGCAAAGCCAGTTGTATTTCTGTGTACTAGTAATGTATTCTGTAATCATGATTTGAATTTTCAAAAATCAATACCATTTCAAATGGCAACACAGAGATGAAATACTTCAAATTTTAACAAAACATGTACAAGATCTGTACACTGACAATCGGAAAACATGGGTGATATAAATTGAAGAAGACCTAAATGAGGGGAGACAAATTATCAAACTCATGGGTGAGAAGATGCAACATTGTTGGAATGTCATTTCTCCCAAATTGATCCTCAGGTTAAGTGCAACCCAAGTAAAAATCTCAGCAGTTTTTTGTGTTGAAATTGACAGGCTGACTCTGAATTCTATTTGACAATGCAAAGCACTGTCAAACCAATTTTGAAAAAGGATAAAGTTGGAAGATGCACACTGCTTGATTTTTTTGATCACCTGTAAACCTACCCCCATTCAACCTTCAAAAATCAATCAACGTTGAAGGTGGGATGTAAGGAAAACTTACCAATCAATGTGTCAATCTAAAGAATCCTGAAATAGGTCTACACATGTATAACCAATTGATTTTTTTACATAAATGTGCTAAGATAATGAATGGGGAGAGGATAGTCTTTCCACAAGTAGTTCTGGAACAAATGGATATTTATGTGTGGGGGGGATGGGGAACAACTTCAGCACGTATCTCGCAGTTACGCAAAAGTAGTGTGAAATGGATTGCAAGCCTACACGTAAATGATGAAAGTACAAATAAAACCCTAAGTGAAAACCTTACTGATGTTGGTTTAGGCAAGATTTTCTTTGATTGGACTTAAAAAGTATAAACTATGAAAGAAAAAAATTGGTAAGTTGAACTTAAAATTTTTGCTCAAAGTGATACTTTTAAGAAAATAAAAAGGCCACAGACTGGGAGAAAATATCTAAAAAATGTGTATCTTCTAAACAATTTTTTAATAAAAGATTCTTGTCAAACACATGTAAAAATTCTTATGACTTGATAAGAAGACCATAAACTTTTTACAAGTCAGAAAAAGGTTTACCATTCTTCACCCCAGAAGATGTACTGTTCTAACTGAAAATTTAACTGTGGTGTTGGGGCACTGGGCTTATCTAACTAAACCATGAAAATCTATGTAAATAACTGTGCACAGCAAGGACTGCCTATATTTAAGAAACAGAATCACAACTACCTTCAAAGTGTATGAATTTTCTGAGATTTCAACTCTACTGAGTGTCCAACTAGGGACACACATTCTATGTTGTTTTGGGGAACACCACAACACATACGCACCAAACATCTGGTATTAAACACTCCTTGCCCTGATTACACTTAGTGACTAGTAATAAAAATGGCCCATGTTTATTGCACCAAGTGTCAAGCGTCGTTGTAAAGGCTTATCTCGCTGTCCCCTCTCATCATCCCCCGGAAGTGCTGCCATTCCCTTGGTGAAGGCTTAGGTAGATAGGTTCAGGATTGGAGAGACGAGATTCAAGCCCAGTTTGATTCCAGAAGTCCCCTAACTGTTCCTGTATCATACACGTGGTAACAATACGTTTGATGACTGTGCTGAAAAGGGAAATATAGGGAGATAGGAGAATATACCAGAGCCAACAACTTGGTTTCTGGTCTCAAAAAGACTTCCCTAAAGAAATAATGCTGATGTTGCTCCTTTGATAAGAGTGAATGTTAGGGGCACCTGGGTGGCTCAGTCGGTTGAACGTCCAACATTAGCCCAGGTCGATGATCTCTGGGTTCACAAGTTCGAGCCCCACATCGGGCTCTGTGCTGACAGCTCAGAGCCTGGAGCCTGATTCAGATTCTGTGTCTCCCTCTCTCTCTGTTTGCAATAATTACTTACTTTGTTTACCAGCTATACCCTCTGTCCCATCTCATTTCCACCCAACAATTTGATCAGGCAATACAAGATTTTTTTTATAGAATCATTCTTGTTGAAAGTTGACACTTTCACTGTCATAAATCAAATTCACTATCTTCTCTATTTTTGTAAGGCTAGCAAACACAGATGTCTTTCTTATTTCTACTTTGCTTGGTCCTCTTGAATATTTGGTAGCCTCCTCATCTTTCAGCTCTTATTTGATCACTTCGGACTTGACCTCAGATCTATTTGACTTAATGGAATTCTTTTCATGTACCTTTTCTAGAAGAATTATTGGTCTATTTTCCTAGACAAATACCAGACCTTTCTCTGGTGTTTCTGTCCACGTCCTGCTAGTCGTTTGGATTCTGTGGTATCAGAGGAAATGTTTACCCATGAATTGTCTGACTTTTCAAAATTCGTCTTCTGATTTTTGCCTTGTGCTTGAATTTGTACTCTATTAGATTTTTACTTTTATAATAATCTTTTTGTTCCAAAGCAGTGTGTGCTTTTGCTTTCAATCTTAAAAGTGTTGAAAACAAGCTTTTTATCCCATATAAACACTAAAGTTTCACACGTTTATTTTTAAAATTGTTATTTTTTAAAAATTTGCTTTGACTACTCTAGAAAATTGTTCATGGAGTTAACAGTGCTTAAAAATCACTTTGACTTTAGAAGGCTGCCAGATTGCCTTATCATTGTCTTTGAGAGATTAGGATGTTTGTCTAGTAGGTTGCTTTTTTTTTTCTCTCTAAATAAAACTGAAGTTTTGCTGTTTCGTTGTAATATTTCATTTTAATCTGATTGGTTTCTTGTTAAGATAATATATAACAGGAACCCAAAATAGTTCAATAAAAAAACCCTTCAATTATAAATAGGCTGGCTGTTGTTGGATGGCTTTCGGTGTCCTTGTCAGCTGGGTGAGACTACTGCTTTTGATAGATGTGGAAGAATTTTCTCTGGGCTTTTAGGGTCTGTGTTGGAGTATAAAGCAGTTCTATTCTTAACTATGAATCATCTACAAGGGGGGAAAGCCAATTCTTCATGTAAATATCCTGGAAAGCAAGAAAATAAAATCAAGGGAGAATAAAATATTTTTCAATAAGAAAAACGTATTTTCAATGCATATGATTATGATTGGAAAGCAGAAATGAAAAATATTGTGTAATAATAGGGGAAAAAAATCCAAGAATGGTTTTACACATATTTTAATAGTAAAGTGCCACTTCAATTTAGAATAGTAGACCAAACATGAGGCATTCTGTTGTTAGACCAAACATGAGGCATTCTGTTGTTGCAGAAATGTACGGTTCTTCATCTAGTTTTCAGTTTTTAATAGAATGATAAAGTTAAAGAGAGCAAATGTTTTTAAACTTTAATTAGAAAAGTTTTTTTATGAAGTTTAGATATTGTTCTAAACACTATCTCATAGAGCTTGACATTTATGGCTGTAATTTGCATGTAACGAAATTGGTATAGACGGAGCCAAGCATGTTCTAACCCAAATCATTGTCCAGTGATGGCTTCCAACCCTTTAGCCTCCCCATTTTCCACTTTCCAGCAACTTCCTGTCATTCCCCAACTCAAGTTTCATAGTCTATCACTGTAATCCTTCCCTTGAACTACCCTCACCTTCCTTGTCTCTCTTTTCCTCTACCTTCCTCACTGGCAAATCCTCAACCCTGGTTGAACCAAATGCTCATGTACCCTACTCTTGTATCTAATCATGTTCAAGAGTAGGAGACACTTAGGCTCTAACTGGTCTCACTTAAACTTAAGGCCAGAAAGCTTAAGTGGGCCCTCAGGATGGCAACAATTAATTCCTTTCCTACTATCTAAGAAATTTTCCTACCTCTCTTGTCTTCTCAAACCTCAGTCTCTCTCTCTCAGATGATGACCTTTATTTCACTAGAAAAGTAGCAGCAACAGGGGAGACCCACTTTATCAGCCCACTCCATATCCACCTTCCAGTTACCTCTGTGCCCATGTATTTCACCTTCCCACCTTTAAAGTGCATGGTACTTTACTTAAGGAGGTTTGCCTCTTTCTAAGGTCTTTACTAGGGCACTGCACCTCTCATCTCTGCTGAAGGACTTTCTCCTTTAATTACCCACTAATTTTCTTATGTCAACTTCTCTACTGTATTATATACAAAATCATAGAAACATGCTATAATATTTTTTAAATGTTTATTTTGTCAAGGAGAGTTTTGGTGGGGGGGAGGGGGGGTGGGCAGAGAGAGAGAAGGAGAGAGAGAATCCCAAGCAGGCTCCACAGTGTCAGCCGAATTCAAAAGTCAGACACTTAACTGACTGAACCACCCAGGTGTCCCTATATTATAAAGAATGCTTTGACCAAATTATATGTTGTACTGTGTTAACAAATTGACCCCCAAATCTCAGTGGTTTAACAAACATCTGTTGTAAACTTAAGCCATAAGAAAGTGCTGCTTTTTAGGTCTAAACTGGTTAAGTATTGAAAATCTCATGAGATTAAGGAATACTTTCCCAGACTATAAGTCCAGTGTTGTCCAACAGGGAGATTCCACCATCTTGAATAGCACCAGTCACCTGTGGTTGGAGAAAAGAGGGCATGAAGAAGAACTCCTACCTGGTTCTTTGTGCTTTGGCCCAGAAATGACACATATTCCACTCCCAGCCCCTCATCCAGAACTAGACACAGGGTCCACCCACCTGCAGGGAGCTGGGAAATGGAGTTGGGGGGGGGTACTGAGAGGCAAATGGATATTCAACAAGCAGTAAAGACTGTTGCAGGCCATGTCGCTCTTCAACCACTCTGCCTTTTCTCTGCCATTCTTTGTAATCAAACTCTCCAAAAAGAGTTGTCTGCTTACTTGCTCCATTTCTCGTATTCTCTTCTGGTGTCCATGTCATTGGGGCTCTCAGCTGCTCCAGTACACGGAAACTTTTGTCCAGTCACCGAATGACCTCGGCAGTAAATGCAGTGCTCTTTCCTCAGTCTCCATCCCTAGCGATGTCTCAGTAGTTCTGACACCATCCATCACTCCCTCATCTAAGACTTCAATCACATGATTAGTTAGGAGGGACATCGCACTTTCCAGGGGTCTCTCCAGACCGGCTGTCTGCTCCTCCTCCACCTCCTTTAGCGGCCCCACCTGTCTCCAGACCTCTTAATGTTCCTCTGCTCAGTCCCTGACTGATCTTGTCCGGTCCGCAGCTTTGAATGACATCTACATGCTAACCACTTCCAATTTGCATCTCTTGTCCTAGTCTCTCCCCTGAGCTCCAAACTCAGATATCCAACGTCTTCCTAGACGTCCGCCCTGAAATTCTAATAGACATCCTACACCTACCTTTTCTGAAACAGAACTCTTGATCCTCCCCTAGTCTTCTCCAAACCAGTAAATAGGACTCAGAGTTACTCTTGACTCATTTTATCCTTTTACACCCACATTCTTCCTATCAGAAAGTCCTCCTGATTTTCTTTTTTTTTCTTTTATAGTTTACTGTCAAGTTGGTTTCCATGTAACACCCAGTGCTCATCCCCACAAGTACCCTCCTCCATGCCCATCACCCCCCTTCCCTTCGCCCCCACCCCCATCAGCCCTCAGTTTGTTCTCAGTATTCAAGAGTCTCTCATGGTTTGCCTCCCGCCCTCTCTCCAACTATTTTTCCCCTTCCCCTCCCCCATGGTCCTCTGTTCGATTTTATTTTCAAAATATATCCCACCTCAGACCACTTCTCATCACTTCTGCCACTACCACCCCCGTCCACAAGCACCTGGTCTCTTTGTTTTCACACCTGCTCTAACAGTCTGTTCTCCACACAGCAGTCAGAGTATTCCCCTGCTCAAAACCCTCCAGTGGCTTCTCATCACTATTAGAGCAAAATGGAAACTCGTTAGCTTTGCCCTCAAGGTGCTGTGAGATCCAGCCCCTGCCTACCTCTCCAATTTCCCTCCTGCTCCTCTCCCCCACAGTTAGGCAGATCCAGCATCCAGCTTATTATTTACAAAGATGCCAGGCTTATTCCTGTGTCAGGCCTTTACACTTACTTTTTCCATTGCTCCTTCAGATCTCGTATCTCCCTATGCCCAGTGGTCCCGGCCTGAGTGTTAAACTCCCCCACCACATTCTGTTACTGTACCCACACTACTCACTTCTTATGATTTATTATTATTTGTTTACTTGTCCATTTTTCAGTGTTGTTTCTTCTGGGCCTAGAACAGTGCTTGGCACATGATAAGACATCCAATAAAAATTTATTGGATAGATAGATAGATGGATGGATGGTTCATTGTAGTTTTTTTCAATTATAGCGCCCCAAATTGACTGGAAAGATTTCATAAAGAATGATTCTTGGTGGGGCGCCTGGGTGGCTCAGTCGGTTCAGCGTCTGACGCCTGATTTTAGCTCAGATCATGATCTCGCAGGTCATGAGTTTGAGCCACACATCAGATTCTGCCCTGACAATGTGAAGCCTGCTTAGGATTCTCTCTCTCCCTCTCTCTGCCCTTCCCCTGCTCACACATGCACACACGTATGCTCTCACTCTCTAAATAAATAAATAAATAAATAAGTAAATAAACAAACATTTAAAAAATAGTTTGAAAAAAGAATGATTCTTGGGCCTTGATTTCACAAACCAGTAAAATTGACAAAAAACACTGCTAGCTCTCTAAAAACAGAATAGATCACAACATTTTTGCTGCTATTGTATCACATATGATTTGAATGTATCCATAATGAAATTTAAAATTATGAAAACACAGAACCGGTAAACATTTGAAACAGGATAGCCAGGAGATAAAGGGAATGAAGCGACTTCCGTGTGAAGATTTTCTAAAATTTTCATTTTAGCCAGAAGACTGAGAGAGATTTTGAATCCGATTCTCTAATCTTCTAGTACCACGATTGGGTTAATTCAGATTATTTTTTGACAAAGCACTGTTTAGAAAGATTTGAAAGAGATAGCTTCAAGACAAATAACAGGAAGTACAGGAATGCCTCATTCATCAGATACCGTCCAGGAATAAAACGTTCCAGGTGTCAGTTTCCAAATAACTAAAATGTAATCCCTATGCACATGCCCAAACTGACATTTTGAAGACCATTTCTCTAACGTACCCCGCCCCCGACTCTTTTAAACAAAAAATACTGACGACATCGGACATCAGCACCCCTCCTGACCACTCCGTTGTCACTGTGGACAATGTGGTGCCACACAGAAGATGACGTAAAACCAGCTTGGTCCGTAGTCATTCTGGCCTCTCTTTTTACGGTTCTCAGTCCGCTTCCTCGGATGTCCCTTTATGCTGATGGCAGCCACTTTCAATCTGTTGGCTGATTTTCTCCACCCAGAGGCAAGGGCAAGGGCCTCAGGGCAGCTCTTAAGTAACACACAATCGATGCTGGAACTCTGATCTCTGGGCAAGTGAGGTATTAGAGTGGTAGTGGAAATGGTAAAATAACCTAAAATACATGAAAATGATAGTGTTGAGGAGGACCTTTGTGACTTCCTGCCTCTATAAAGATTACTTCTATAGGATCTCTCCTGGCTAGATGGACTATGGACTTGACCTAGCATGGTGGTATTTAATGTTATTCCATTAAAAGCATATTGAAGATAGGATTAATATGTAGGATGACCATCAGTCCTAGTTTCAATGCCTATTTCCTCAGTGTAATTCTTAACACTTTGTTCGCTCTCAAAAATCATCCTATCTTGACAATAAATTATATTCACCCTTGTACATAAGGCACTTTTAATGTTTATTTTTGAGAGAGAGAGAGAGAGACAGAGCACAAGCAGGGGAGGAGCCGAGAGAGGGGGAGACACGGAATCTGAAGCAGGCTCTGGGCTCTGAGCTGTCAGCACAGAGCCCAATGCGGGGCTTGAACTCACAAACGGTGAGATCATGTCCTGAGCAGAAGTTGGATGCTTAACGAACTGAGCCACCCAGGCGCCCCAATAAGGCATTTTGAATAAGTCACAAACTAGTATTAATTTTTTCATTCAGCCTCCAGAATGTAGCTGCCTGAAATTAGGAAATAAAACTCAGATATGGAATTTTTTTAAGTGATGGCATCAGAAATCTACTTTAATGAAAAATTATGCTCAGTGTACTAAGCAAAAAGGAATGTGAACTGAGGAAATTTTTCCTGATAACTGTAAACTATACATCTCATAGAGGGGAAATTTTGACAGTTTATACAGTACTCCCAACATATCTGTTGAGTGAATAATTAAATTTATTTACTACATTTGAAGAGTGAAAATATCTAAAGTTTGTTTTCTAAAAAAAAAAGCTTTATAGACTTAATATATAAAACAATGCCATGAGCAGAGATGGCACATCTAATTTTAACAATACAGAGAGAGTTCTTTTATATTTGTGAATCAAAATACAAGGCTTTTCTTGTGTTTTACTTAAATTAACACTGAGTTTGGCTTAGGTAAACCAGGCAAAACACATTTTTAAAAATTACAGGTAATTAATCACAACTCTTTTAAAACATGCTGAGAGGTTATTGAAAGGTGGCAAATTCTTTTGGATAAAGCTTTGTTTATTGTTTAACTTCTTTTATCTGTGTTAAGAAAGCATCTGTTCTAAAGAAATAGAATCTCAAGATATTAACAGCTATCAGCTTGAGGTTAAACATGTGTTAAAAACAGAATCATTTCTGTCATTGTGGATTTGGCTACATCTAGGATATATTAAATAATTCACAAAAATAAACTACTTTTAAATTTATTATCACTAAATGTGTGAAAATTCAGAATTAACAGAAATATTCAATGATTCATAAAATGACTCGATTAGAAAACTACTAAAACACATGAAGACATTTAATTTAGCAAAAATTTGCCCATGAACATTCAATGCACAAAACATGATACCTTTAGATATTACAATGCTATCGACTTGGGGCACCTGGATGGCTCAGTCAGTTAAGCGTCCGTCTTCAGCTCACGTCATGAACTCATGGTCCTTGGGTTCGAGCCCCGCATCGGGCTCTGGCTGACAGCTTGGAGCCTGGAGCATGTCTTTGGATTCTGTGTCTCCCTCTCTCTCTGCCCCTCCCCTGCTCATGCTCTGTCTCTCTCCGTCTCTCAAAAATAAATAAACATTAAAAAAAAAATAATGCTATTGACTTGTAATGTGAATGAACCACAATCTTTCTTTATGATCCAGAGATTATCTCTATGAAATCATTTATTTGGAGGAGTGGGAATAGTTTTTCAGGTTAAATAATGCAATCCAATATATTTAGAGAAAATAATGTAATCCCTAACTATCTGGGGAAAAGTCTCCCTTGCTAGATGCCAGTTAATTTTGCATCTACATAGGTTACATTTTGAAAATTTTTGACACAAGTATGGGATAATTTTCTTTAAATCACATATTTACCATTTTTTTCCCATTGAAAAATGATGTATGGTAGAGAAAGGAAGGAGGGATATCCTGCATACACTAAGACACCTCTATCATCTTCATTCCTTCATTTATTATCACCGAACTTTCTGTGAGTCAGGAATTCAGGAGCTGTATAACTGAGTGGTTCTGGCTTGGGAGTTCACAGGGGCCGAGGCCATTTGAAGGCTTCTTCACTCACATTTCTGGTTTTTGTACAAGAAAGATTCAAACAGCTGGGGCTCCTCTTGGCATCCCTCTTTCTGTATGTGATCTCTCCACATGGCAGCTTCAGGATAGCTGGATTTCTCACATGTTGGCTTAAGACTCCCAAGAGTCACATCCTGAGACAGAGAACCAGGTGAAATCAATATCACCCTTTTGACCTACTCTCAGAAATCAAGTCATGTCATTTCAACCACATTCTTTTGGTCAAGGCAGCTACAAAGTTTTGCCCAGTTTCAGGAAGAGAGATCATTGGGGCGCCTGGGTGGCACAGTCGGTTAAGCATCCGACTCTTGATCTCAGCTCAGGTCGTGATCTCATGGTTCCAGCCCCGTGTCAGGCTCTGCGCTGATGTTGCAAAGCCTGCCCTGGATTCTGTCTTTCCTTTTCTCCAACCCTCTCCCACTTGTGCTTGCTCTCTCTCTCAAAATAAATAAACTTTTAAAAAAATTTAAAAAGGAAGAAGAGAGATCATTGACCTCATCTTTTGATGGAGGAATGTAAACACTGTATTATGAGCAGAACATGTGAGAAAGGGTATATATTGGTGTGTGGGCATCTTCAGGACATACAATCTGCTGCACTGATAAAATGTATGACTGACTGTAATGTGCTAGGCAACAGGATGAATTCTGGGAATAAGAAGATGAATAGTATACAATTCCTGCTGCGTGCCACTGTAGTCTAATAAGGGGAACATCCATGTAAATAAATTTTATACAAGGGGATGGGTGTAATAAGAGAATGATTAGCTTTGTGGAAGGTGAGATGTTGGCAGATTTGATGGAGGAGGTGTTTGATGATTTTAAGATAAAAATATTTTAAGATAAAAGAAAATGAGTAACCCAGAATGCCTCTCAGTTTCCTGGTTTGGGTAATCAAGTGGATGAAAGTTTTAAGACATGTTGGCTGGAGACACCTGTAAAATATCCATATAGAAATGACCATTGGTCATCAGTAAGACTTACAGGGAAAATTTGTGTGTTAAAGATGTAGATTTGAGAGATACTGACTTTCGGGTAGAATTTGAAGACCTACAGGAGGATGATATTTCCTAAGGAAATTTTGTGGAATAGGAAGAGAAAATAGGAAATGATGTAACCCTGTGGAAAATAACACTTAAGGAGTGTCCTTGGGAGGATGTCAGGATAAATGTCAGAGTCAGGACCCCCCAAAAGTTCTTTCCTCCATGAAACCAAAGAGAAAACAGGCAAAAATGATTATAATCAACCTTTCAGAACTATGGAAATTAACCAGAGGCTTAGAGCAATCTAGAGAGCATTCATTAAAAACAAAAACAAAACCAAGCTGAACCCAATAAGAAGAGCAAGCTTTGTGACTTGTTAATTTATTCTATTCCCATCTTACCTTTCTTCCCAGTTTCTGCAGTGACATTGAACACCAACAGACACAATCACAGAGAAAATTAGTAGCCTGGAAACCACCAGAGAAGGCAGAACAGGGCAGCTCCTTTAAGCCCATTTCCTGAGAACTGTTATTTTTTGGCCTGTCTAATGGATCCGAGGGAGACCTCACTCACAAGGCTGTCTTTATCTGTCCTGACTTGGAGCTCACCCAGTATGAAAACTCTTTTCTCTGGAAGTACTTTTTAAACACAGAGATAATTGTTTAAGATCATGGCTGCCTGAGGTGAATCATAACAACTGTGGCAAACAGTAGGCTGACCCAAAGGCTTAAAATATAAAACTGGGAGATGAGCTGTGCATAGGGCCTTTTGTAATTGCCAGCATATTACTTGGAATCTAGAAGGCCATGTACATTTGTATGGCTGTGTGCACACCCGGGGCTGTGTGCATGCTCAGGAAAGATCTGAGAAGGCTCTAAACTCTCACCACTGGCTGACCTTGAAGCTCTTCACAAATAGGAAGAGAAGGCTAAGGCAGAGTTGTAATCTGCCATCCTAGCATTCAAGGTGCTCACCAACATGCACATAGAGGCCCTTGGCAAAAACTGGAAGACTTATTGGTTCCAGACATTTAAGAAAACCTCTGTCCAGTCATTAGTGAGCCACTAATTAAGCAGAGACTTCCGTGACCATTTATGACAGAATACATAGTTTGCAGCATCAGTTCAGAAAAGTCAGTAAAAATAACAACAACAACAACAACAATAAAACTCCAGCAACAACAAAAAACTCTGGGGAAGGGAGAGAATCTGATTTCCATAAATGCCACATCATAATATCCAAAATGTCCAGTTTTCAGCAAAAGAATTAAAAGACATGGAGAGAAACAAAGTATAGCCTATGGGCAGGGAAAAACAAAATCAATAGAGAATGTCCCCAAGGAAGACCAGATGTTGGACTTAGTAGATAAAGACTTATGTCAGCTATTTGATATAATATGTTCAAAGAAACATATATTATGTTATTATGATATATATATATTTCCTTATATATTATAAGGAAACGATGTGTAAAGAACTAATGGAACAAACTAAGGGTTGATGGGGGTGGGAAGAGAGGAGAAAATAGGTGATGGGCATGGAGGAGGGCACTTGTTGGGATGAGCACTGGGTGTTATATGGAAACCAACTTGACAATAAACTATATTTTAAAAAAAAGAACTAATGGAAAGATCAACAGCTGATTTACCATCAGAAACCATGAAGGTCAGAAGGCAGTGGAATGAAATATTCAAGAAAGTCCCAAAGGTAGAAGACTACCAACCAAGAATTCTACATTGGGTAAAATCATTTTTCAGAATGAAAGGATAAATAAAAAGATACACAGATAAACAAAACCTGTGAGAATTTGTCAATAGTAATCCTGCTAGATCTAAACATAAGAGCTAAAGTTATGAAGCCCCTAAAAGAAAACATACTATCCATCCTTGTGATCTTGGGTTAGGCAACAGATTCCTACATATGACAACAAAAGCAGGAGTAACAAAAGAGAAAATAGATAAATTGGACTTCATCAAAAGTAAAAAAAAAAAAAAATTGTGCTTCTAAGAACATAACCACCAGAGACTGAAAAAAAAGTCCACAGAATGGGATAAAATATTTGCAAATCATCTATCTGATAAGCGTAGAAAGAACTTTTATAACCCAACAATAGAAAGATAGATAATCCCATTTTAAAATGAACAAACAGTTTGAATAAAAGTTTCCTCAAAGAAAGTCTATGGCCAAAAGTTTGGCCAAAGAAAGTTCCATGGCCAAAAAAGCACATGGAAAAGATGCTCAACATTATTTGCCATTTCAGAACTCTAAATCAAACCCACAACGTGATAGTACTTCACACCCACTAAGATGACTGTAATCAAAAAGACCAAATGATAAAAGGTGTCAAAGATATGGACAAATTAAAACCCTCCTATTTTGCGAGTGGGAATGTAAAATGGCAGCCACTTTGGAAAACCACTGGCAGTTCTTCAAACAGTTAAACATTAAATTTCCATAAGACCCAAAAATTCCACTTTTAGGTATCCCTTCAAAGAACTGAAAACATACATCCATGCAAAAACTTGTACGTAAATGTTCATAGCAGCATTATTCATAATTGTCAAAAAGTGGAAATAACCCAAATGCCCACTAGTGATAAATAAACAAAATGTTGTGTACCCGTATAATGGAATATTATCTGGCCATAAAAAGAACGAAGGACTGATACATGCTACAACACAGATAACCCTTGAAAATCTTATGCATGTGAAAGAAGCCAGACTCAAAAGCTACACATTATATGGTTCCATTTATACCAAGTGTTCAGAATAGACAAATCCATAGAGACAGAAAGTGGACAGCCTCCAGGGGCTGAGAGGAAGGAGACAATGGAGAATAACAGTTTCCTTTTGGGTGGCAAAATATTCCGGAATTAGATGATTGCACAACTTTGTGAATATACTAGAAAATGCTGAATTATACACTTCAGAAGGGTGAGTAAGATAATAACTAAATTATATATCAGTTTTAAAAAGAGGGAGTGGGTTATTTAAAAAAAAAAAAAGGCAATCAATAATACTGAGAAGGGAATGTACCCAGAGGTGAGAGAACTCGTGATTGATTGATTTCACACCCACCCAAGGATTAGTTTCTCATCCTCAGTTTCTGAGGAATTATTTATAATTCACCCATAGTTAAATCTCTTAATACATCTTTCACTTTTTCCAGTTGCTCTCTGAAAAATATGCCAAAATTAACCACCTTTGTACAAAGAATTACTATAGAAAAATCCATTTATGAATGTGTCAGTATTTGGGTGAAAGATAGTATTTGGGGAGAAAAGCGCAGTGTTCAAAATGCTATTATTTCCTTCTGTTTAATTTTGTGATTTCTTCTAATGCAGCTTTCTCCCTTAGAAAGAGGCACCAGGCTAGGATAGCCTTATTTCATTTCCTTTGTCTCTCCAATTATTGTTGCCTCATTAAGACTTTGAACCAAAGCTCTCTTTGACTATTGCCACAGTTATCTGCTCTGTTTTTGTCTGATTCATTCTCCGTGATCCCAGGTGAGCCAGCTTCTCAACGATAGCTTTACTAATTTCACTCCGCGCTCACAAACCTTTAATACATCCTGCTGCATCCAGAATAAAATCCAAATTCCTTGGCCTAAGATTCCTTGATTTGGCCCAAACCCCGAATTTTTGGCTCTGAAGTCAGAATTGAATGGAAGACAAACAAGAGAGTAGATATCACCAATAAGGACTATGTATGTCTGGGTGAAGTGGATGGGTTAGCATATTGGGATATTATATTGGGGGTATTGGGAGCTTTTTGTCCAAAGCTGTCGAGGACCTAGCATTTCTTATTGGTAGAAATTTCTACACATCTTCTGTTGGCAACCACAGGTGTTATTTGAAATGGAAGGAACAAATGAAAACAAACCATTTTTTGGAAATTATGTGTAGAAAACATTTCCTCTTTCTTTCACCTCAAAATAAAAGGGAAGTAATACGGACAAATACTACACTTTTAAATTTAAACTTTGAAAAGCAAGTGGAGGGGAACAACTTTTGAGTCTATTTTGTGTGAAAATATTTGTATTATACCTTTAATCAGTCAAGGAAATTTAAAAATTTAGTTTCTGCCTTTTTGTAGTAAATTATTTAGTTCACATCTTTTGCTTTATTTTAATATGCTGAAAACTTGTGGCCATTTAAAGAAAATCAAAAGCCCACTAAAGCACTCCAGAACAAAGACTGGTTCATGATATATCTGTTCAGTTTTATTTGGTCTTTATTTTTAGGTGAATTGCAAATCATGTAAATTCATGTAGTTCATTAGAAAAGAGCTTTAAGGATTTTAATAGTCTTAGATTCTGTATCAATTAACTCTAACCTTTCCAAACAAGAGACAGTACAGTACAAATTCTTGGAAATTTTCCCAAGTTCTGTTCTGAGATTATAGTACTAGAGATGAGCGTTACTGACAAATGACCAGTACCAAGCACGTCAAGAGCGAGGTTATGTGCAAATATAATTGAAATTTAATAATGGATAGAACAGGGGTGCCTGGGTGGCTCAGTTGGTTAAGCGGCCGACTTCGGCTCAGGTCATGATCTCATGGTTCATGAGTTCGAGCCCCGCGTCGGGCTCAGAGCCTGGAGCCTGCTTCAGATTCTGTGTCTCCTTCTCTCTCTGGCCTTCCCCTGCTCACGCTCTCTCTGTCTCTCAAAAATAAATAAACATTAAAAAAAAAAGAAGAAAAAAATGATAGAATATAGCATCAAATGCCCTACAGATTAACATTAACTTTCAAATTTTTGAATTGAAGTTATGAATAGATAATTTACCTTTTATAACCAAATATCCTGGTGAGGTGATAGGGAGGTGACTCCCGTTGATTGGCTCATAGGTTGACAGATACCTAAAGATCCTAGGGATAGGCGTCTGGGGGCATTTTGTTGAGAACCACAGTGCTGGGAAACCAGTGAGAGTCCAGAAGGAACTGGGCTCTCCCAATCCAGTCAGACCCCATTGCTGAGGCCCCATTTCACATACCATCCAGTCACCTCCAAGGTAGCTAGACCAGTGAGCTATAAATATCTCCTACTTCTTGCACATTGGCCAGGAGCATAAGAGACTCTCACACCCATCACCACCACCCCCCAACAAGAACCACATGACCCACTAAAAAGCAGTGTCAAAAATCTGGAAATTTTGAGTTGAAAGAGACCTAAGGGCCATATGGTCTGACATTTCCATCTCTGGATGCAAACATATGTTCAGGGAGAGGGAATTTCAGAGAAACTTCAGCCCTAGCAATTTCAAAGGCAAGTCTTAATTTCAATAATTATATATACAGTGCTTAATTAGCTCATCTATGCTTTTTCTATACCATAACCAAATATAAATTTACTTCTTTGAGAGTCTCCTGTATTCCCACGATCGTGTTTCTACACTTATTTCCAACTAAATGGAGAAATTTAGTCCTTTTCTTTGAGAAAGGAACATCAGCTGTGACTAGTCCTGCATTGTTTTAATGAGAACAAAAGCAGAATGGTCCAAAATTACTTGCTCGCAGCTACAAAACATGTTTAGGGAATAAAAATTTCCTTCATTAAATACATGAGGGGAAAAAAAAAAGAATTGTTTTGAAGTTCTTAGGATCAGCTCGTATAGGCTTCATTGTAAACTGATACTAAAGAACCCCCATTATGATCTGTATATTTTGGTGCCAGAGGTTTTTTTCTTATGCTGAATTATTAAGTTCTGTCAGCTGCTGGGCTGTCATATAGAGATATAGTAAATCACATTATATTTTGTCATGGATTACACAGAGCAATAAATTTGGGAATAAAGATCAAAGTGGTCCTACAATCACATCTGAGTGTAGGAGGGATGTTTAACTTGTAGAAAACTGATTTAGGTGAAGCTGTTGCAGTCCTTGTGTGAATTTGAAATGAATGTGGATATTTGGTTGAAAATGAATGAGGATCAAATCCCAAAATGACTTTGAATTTTTGTATTTAGTTCAGAGAAGTTAATTCTAACACCTAGCTGCATGACTTGAATTAGATAAAGACGAGTGGAGAGTGGAAGGCTCCGTGAAAACCGTATTTACGTATTTTAACTGCCTTCATGACTGAACAACATATTCCCCTCTGATGTTATTTGGGAAGTTGGGGCAGTACGTAATTAGTTAAATACTCTGGTAGTAATACTGCCTGACTCCTTGAAGCTGTTTGCTTTCCTCTGCACTTAAAACCATTAAAAGTAAGCCAGCTTGGGGCGCCTGCGTGGCTCAGACAGTTGAGTGTCTGCCTTCAGCTCAGGTCATGATCTCGTGGTTCATGAGTTCGAGCCCCATGTCAGGCTCTATGCTGACAGCTCAGAGCCTGGAGCCTGCTTTGGATTTTGTGTGTGTGTGTGTGTCTCTCTCTCTGCCCCTCGCCTGCTCATGCTCTGTCTCTCTCTGTCTCTCAAAAATAAATAAATGTTAAAAAAATTTTTTTTAATAAAAATAAATAAATAAGTAAAAGTAAGCCAGCTTAAGATCCCAGAGCAGCCTTGATTATTTAGATCTTGACGGGTATTATCTTTGTTCTGTGTTACCATAGCAACTCTTTGGGGGTTATCAAAGTTGATGATATCCATTTATTTAAAACAACCAGCTTCAACTCGTTGAGTTCTTTCCCCAGGAAAATCACAGTAGAAATGAGATAATATAGCAGAAGCAGAAATTACGTGCTTTATAAATGATTGTTTTTTATTTCAGAAAGTGCTCCCAGTGATATCCTCAGTTAGCTGGAGGCCATGGTTCCCAAACTTGACTGATTATCAGAAGCAATGGGAGAGTTTTTAATATAGATGCCTGGGCCACAGGAGCCTGCAGATTCTGATTCAGTAGGTTTAGAATCTGAAATAACATTTTTTACCTCTCACTCTGATGTCATTTCTACTCTCTTCTTTGTTGTAATCCTATTTGGGGGAAATATCGTTCATTGCCATAGCCTATTCACAGATATTTAAGCTGTGCAAAATTATTTCTCAAGATTTACGCTGTAATAAATCCATCTGACATCTGACACAAACAAATCATCCCCAAAAGGTCATATGAGGATCAAGACCCATCCGGTCCAAATGGCATCAGAATGAAGTGTAATTGGGATATAGATAGGATGGCTTGTGGTGCTGGTTTTGGTCTGAAAGGAAATAAAAGATGAGTTGTTGAGTATGCACGTCAGATATAGACCCAAGAGAGTGTTCAGCTAAGATGGAAAGTTTAGCAGTGATGCTGCAAAGGCCTTGTTGGAAGAAACTGAACAACTTGAAGAACTCAGCATCTGTAAGGGGGGGGGCACCCTTCAACAGTAGACCATGGAGATTTTGTTTCCAGGGCTCAGCTCTTCCAACATGGTTTTTCTCATGTCCTCTGAAAACACTGTGATGCTTCCTAAGTCCAATGCTCCCAGACTGGAGCCACTATTTTAGAGCATCTCCATGAAAAAAAAACAAAGGCAAGTAGAGCTTTTGGAGAATGACCTGAGCCCATATGTTTGCTGCTACTTCTGGGCAAGGGATCAAAGGAGCTAAAGATGCTACTTCATATCCACCAGGATGGCCACAGTCAAAAAGGGAGAAAATAAAAAATTTTAGCAAGGATGCAGAGAAATTAGAACCCTCATACTTTGCTGGTGGGAATGAAAAATGGTGCAGCCACTTTGGAAAATACTTTGGCAGTTCCTTAAAAAGTTTAACATAGAGTTGCCATATGCCCGAGCAATTTCGCGGCTACCTAGGAGCCTGAGGACTGCAAATAAAATCTCCATTGATCTTCTGTTGAAAGATGAAAATGGAAAATACATTTCCCCTCCAAAAAGCTTGTATAAGAATGTTTACAGCAACATTATTTACAATAGCCAAAAAATGGAAACAACTGAAATGTCGATCAGCTGATGAATGGATAAATAAAATGTAGTCTTTCTACACAATGGAATATTATTTCACAATAAAAAGGAATCACGTCCTGACACGTGCTGCAACACAGATGAACCTTGAAGATGCACTAAGTGAATAAAACCAGTCACAAAAGGCCACATGTGTATGACTCCATTCATGTGACATGTCC
The DNA here is from genome assembly GCA_028646485.1 of Cryptoprocta ferox. Taxonomy (NCBI): domain Eukaryota; kingdom Metazoa; phylum Chordata; class Mammalia; order Carnivora; family Eupleridae; genus Cryptoprocta; species Cryptoprocta ferox. The sequence goes on from CM053565.1 coordinate 45,056,067, forward strand.
AAAATAGGAAAATCTGTAGAGGCAGAAAAGGGATTACTGGTGGTTCGTGGCTTGGGGGAGGGATAAAGGTTAGTGACTGCTAAATGGGTGTGGGGTTTCTTTTTGAGGTGATGAAAGTGTTCTGGAAGTTGATAGTGATGATAGGTATACAGGCCTATGGATATGCTAAACCCACCAAACTGTACAGATTAGAAGTGTGAACTTTATGATATGTGAATTATATCTTACTAAATCTGTTATTAAACATAGAAAGGCTGACAATGCTGAGTAGGGTTGAAGGTGTGGAACAGGGGTGCCTGGGTGGTTCAGGTCAGTCAGTTAAGCCTCTGACTCTTGATCTCAGCTCAGGTCATGATCTCACGGTGCGTGGGTTCCCCATGCTTGGGATTCCTTCCCTCCCTCTCTCTCTCTCTCTGCCCTTCCCCTGGTTGCATTCTCTCTCTCAAAATAAATAAACAAACTTTTAAAAAAATAGAAAGAAAGTGTAACAGAAAGAACTCTTAAATGCTGTGGTGAGACTATAAAATGTTGGTGGCATTATCCTTTGAAGTTGAACATTTGATTTATGAACCATCAGTTCAGCTCTTTGGCATATGCTCTGGAAAGTCACAAATATGCACCAGAAGGCATGGATAGGAATTGCTCATTACAGCATAGCTCATGTAAGAAAAAATGGAAAGTTCAAATGCCTGTTCACAAGAATGAATGATTTTGATCTGTTCACACTGTTGAATATTCTAAAGCAGTGACTATGAAGGAAATACAGTTTCAAGTGAAACATCATGAATGAATTCTTTTAAAAATGTGTGAGAGGGGCACCTGGGTGGCTCAGTCCATTAAGCATCCAACCTTGATTTCGACTCAGGTCATGATCTCGACTCAGGTCATGATCTCATGGTTCGTGGGATCGGGCCCCTTGTCGGGCTCCCTGCTGACAGTGTGGAGCCTGCTTTGGAATTCTCTCTCTCTCTCTCTCCTCTCTGCCCGTCTCCCACTTGTGCATGCGTGCTCTCCCTCAAAATCAATAAACATTTTTTAAGAACCATGTGAGAAACAGCAAGTTTCAGGAAATTACATAGAGCATGATTGTGTTTGTATAACTAAAACAATAGTAAAACTCATATGTTAGAGACATGTACATATATAGTAATTTAAAGCAAGGCAACACAGAAAATTTAACATAGTGGTTCTTTCTCAGGAGGAGTTAGAGGGCGCAGCAGGGTGCGAGGAATCACTGACATTTGCGATGCTAGATGTTAAGTGGTGTGATTGTTTTAGGAGGGTTCTTTATCATTTTTCATAAATGCTTAGAATATTCTTTGGTATCTGTCGATTATATAATGTAAACAGTTACAACTAAAAATCGTTAGCAATGTCAAAAGCAGCAGAGCACCCCATATCTGGAGACATGTCAGAAAAAAAATTGCTTCCCCAATAAAGAATCTGAGACAAGCAGGGGCGCGTGGGTGGCTCAGTTGGTTAAGCGTCTGACGCTTGGTTTCGGCTCAGGTCATGATCTCATGGTTTGTGCGTTCAAGCCCCTCATGGGACTCTGTGCTGACAGCGTGGAGCCTGCTTGGGATTCTCTCTTCTCCTCTGTCTCTACCCCTCCCCCACTTGTGCACATGCTCGCTCGTTCTCTTTCGCTCCCAAAATAAAGAAATAAACTTCAAAAAAAAAAAAAAAGAATCTAAGGCAAGCGGTTTTTTTCAAGGACCCGGAGTAAAAGAATGAACAAGAAAGAATAACAAGAATTGCCTGCAAAAGATCTGGTTCTGACAGCTGACTTTTCTAATAGCCTGACCCTACAGTTTTGTAAGCTCAGCTCTGGTAAAGTAACTTCTCTCTTGTTTCCACTTTACCCATCCAAAAATGCAGACATGCCTTAGACCTCAACATTACTCAGCTAGTTCACCTCCAAGATCTCAGTCCGTCAGGTTCTCCTTTTGATCACTGTTGCCTTACCTTTTATTTTCCCCATTCCCTCACGCATGAAGAACCCGGTCTTTATCCTCATTCCAGTGCTTACTCACCACTCTCTGATCCTTTGCCATCTCGAACTTCCACTATGCCTCTGTTGCTAAACCTCAGTCCTATTTAATCTTTCTTGTCCACTTTATCTGCACATTATAAAATAATGAGCGGGCAAGTTAAAGAAGTTGCCCGTGGTCACACCACTCGAGTTGGTCTCACTTCAAAGCTTGTGCTCTTGCCCACCGTGCTCTACTGCTTACCATTTGGCAACAGTTGTTGGAATCGTCAATCAAAGTCACTTGAGTTGATGAAGAAAGATGGCTGAAGTAGCCTTGAGGGTCTGGGTGCTGGGAAATTCACCTACACAGCAACAAAACTGACTGAAGACCTCTGTGCGGATGGAGGGGGGACAGAGCGCGTTTTATGTAGGCATCATGTGTGCTGTTGTCAAACATTTTGAATATTATTTTTAAATGAATTGGTATGGTAATTCTGTCTCAGTCTAGATGACCCGGGAAAGCTTGGATAAGCTTAAGTTGTTTTTAATTAGGAAGATCTGATGATTAAATCTCAAGAATGTCCTCCCAGCACCTATTCCAAACTTCCAAATTATCCAATAGAGAAAATAGAGATTTTGTTAAGTGTTGAGATTTATATCGAACTGCCTGAAATCTGACATGGCAGCTTCTTGTAAATATATTATTTCATAAACTTTCCAGTTAATATTTTATTACAGTCTCTTTTCTTATACAAATGAGCCAAAAAGCAGAAAAATTTCCAAAACAATAAGTAAAATATTAATGGGATTTATGAGTATGACAAATCAGAACCTCCAACTCCCAGATTCAAAGCTTATTTGAAATAATTTATTACCGGACCAACAAGTCAATTAACATCATTTGGTCATTGGACAATATCACCATTTTTCAGTGTCTAAAGTCAGATATTTGAGTTAGATCTTCTATCTGCTTCCTAAAAGTACGATACCAACAAATGTGACACTCATATGTAAATTTAAGTATATTTAAAATGTATCTTATATATTTTAAAATTTCTTATTTTTCTTTAACATTTGTCAAATCATGCAACATAAGATTTTGGTGTAATGCCTAACAGTAACAAAGACATATTAGAGAAGGTAGAGATTCTTAAAAAAATTAATTGGCCCCATTTACATTTGGTCTTTGATGATAAATTCTTTTTTGCACATCAGAGAATAGTTGCTTCTTCCCTAGAGCAAAGTAAAGTTTTTTTCCTCCCTCATTCTCTTAAAGTTTGTGTTTCTGCCCAAGTAATAAGTGAGTTTCAGTTTCTGTGGCCTCTGAGGGTGAGCTTTTGAAATATGATTAGATCTTAATTCTTTAACTATTTCCATAAGCTTGTTTCACAGTTTGCTTTCTTATTCAGTGAGTGGGGTGGAAATTCATGTAAATCTTATGTGATCATTTATGGGTGTTAGCCACATAAATACCTATGTTGCAATGGCAAGAAAATTAGTTCTTCTGAATTACAGTGAGGGCAGAAAATCAACTGTCCCAGGTTATTCTATAGGTCAGCTGTCATTAAATGCACATTGTTTAATGTAGACAGAGAATGTATTCAATACTAGTTGGGCATATTCAGAAGAAGGGCCAAATTCAGGAATATGGACACTTTTTCTAAGAATGGATCCACCAATATTTACTGAGTACTCAAGAAATAGTGAAATTGATAATGACACCACAGCCCTTTTCCAGAACTGTCCAGTTTCTTTCTTCCCATATAGGGGATGTGGCTCCTCCCTGGAATTCTTACAAGATAATTAGGCAGTGACAAAAACAAAACCCTTGGAGTTTCGAATTACTCGATCCTGGTTCTGGGTAGAGCAACTATATAAAATGACTTAACCAATTCTTTAGAAATGAATTACAGCTGAAAAGTCACTAAATGCAGAGCACTGACATCTGCCGGTCAAATGTTAATTCAAGTTAGAAGGAGGGAGTCTAGGCTTCCAGCACATTCACCACATCGAGTGTGGGGCAGAATCAGCCTATCGTCTGTCTCTCGATTGCTGCCATTCCTCTCATGGACATCTCCTTCATGGAGGGGAGGCATGATGGCAGGTGGGATCTGAACCAAATACCACCAAAGTCTCACCCCAACTCTTAATGGTGATATGCCCAAAATGGGTGCAAATCTCAGGCCATAAACTCCAATGTGCTGATTTTACTATAATCTCCATTTCTGTTTTGAGTCACCATTTGGCTGCATGGCAAAAACTTGATAGTAGTCTTCAATCCACCCCAGACGTCAGTCACTTCCCCAGGATAGCAGATGAGAACCAAGGGACCTATCGTGCCATGGTGTGGTGGATGAGGCGTGGAGCCCTCTGATCGTGGGTATCCCCCACCCTCCGAGGCATCCACTGAGACCTCTGTTGCCCCCACTGACCTTTGATAGCCAGTTGATAGAGGTCACTTCTCTGTTACCCCTCCTTCCTCTTTGAAAGCCCCTTCAAGCCTTGCACTCTCTTTGCTACACCCATACTGCTCTCTGACACCCCGGAGCTTTTATATTCTTCCTGCCTTTTGTCGGGGAGAGGTGTGAGCGCACAGGCACCTGGGCATAGCAGTCTTGCTGGCCTGCTTGCACACGCACACACCACACAGCCCATCTCTGTGTATGGCTCCAATACACATGCCGGGGTGGCCAAGAACTCAAGGTCATACTGCCCCTGGCCTCCGTCTGGCTGTGAGCACAGGCCCCTCTGCAATTAGGGTGGCCCCATCTCTGTGGGGTTTCCGTGCCTTCCCCATCCCTCAGGCTTGGCCCAGGGAATGGGACAAGATACAGGTCTTTCTTTGCTCAGGAGCAGACTCACAGAGACACATTACCCCCTTCACTTCAGATTATGTGTCATTACTCCAGGCTGGAGAACCATTTCTAGTCTGGAGTGGGGAAGTAGGCAGAGTAAGACCCACTGCGACTGATACACTTTTATGCCCCAAGCCCCACTGGCCCAGGTTGGAGAGTCAAAAGCCAAAAACGGCCTCCTTTGGTTTCTCTATACTTTTGCAGTGTCATCCTTTCTGTGAGGTAGTAAGGGCAGCAGGCCAACCTGGGAAAGGTTGAGGAATGGGAGAAAATACCAGGTTCAGGACTTCAGAAATATCCTGGTACCTGCAAGTATACTGTACATAAAAATCATAAAAGATGTCAACATTGTTACTCTGGATGATAGATTACAGGAAATTTCCTATGTATGCTGTATAAATACATATTTTATATATTATAACTTATTTTAAATATATTGTTAAATATTAATATATTAAAGTATATCATGTGTTGTATATTAATGTATTTTAAAATATAGTAATATATTAAAATATATAAAATATATTTATATGTTCTATATATAATTTTTATACATTTACATATATATTTTTTAATTTTTTTTAATGTTTTATTTATTTTTGAGACGGAGAGAGACAGAGCATGAGAGGGGGAGGGGCAGAGAGACAGGGAGACACAGAATCTGAAGCAGGTTCCAGGCTCTGAGCTGTCAGCACAGAGCCCGACGCGAGGCTCGAACTCACAAACCGTGAGATCATGACCTGAGCCAAAGTCGGACACTTAACCGACTGAGCCACCCAGGCACCCCTACATACATTTTTTTGAGAGAGAGAGAAAGAGGGTGCAAGTGAGTGAAGGGCAGAGAGAGATAAACAAAGAGGGAGAGAGAGAGAGAGAGAGAGAGAGAGAGAGAAGCAGTGCTCACCCAAAGTGGGGCTCATTTTTTTTTTACCTGAAATAGGACTTGGGTCTCAGGTTCACCTGAAGCGGGGCTCGTGCTCACCCAATGTGGGACTCAAAATCATGAACCATGAGGTCATGACCTGAGCCGAAGTCAGATGCTTAATGAGTGAGCCACCCAGGTGCCCTATATTTATACATATTCTATGTAGTTTTTATATATTTATGTGTAGAATACATATATTCCATGTAATTTTAATTTACTTATATAGAAAGAATTTACACAGTCTATACTGAGTAGATATTTACTTTTTAAAAACAGCTTTATTGAGGTATAATTTTCATACCATAGAATTCTTCTGCTTAAGACTGCAGTATGATGATTTTTAAAATAAATTTACAGGATTGTATAACCATCACCACACTCTGTATTTACTTTTTTTTTTAATATGTATTTATTTTTATAATAAAAACTAAGTGTTTATTAAAATGGCCTCTTTTTACAGCAATAAGGCCATTGCTGAGCTGAATGGAAGTGGCGGGGTCAAACGCAGGTAACGAATGGGCAGTCTCCAAGCTGCTCGGTAAATATTTCTTGAAGTAACAAGATAATGAAAATGGGGATAGAGGGTAGAGATTGCCTTTCCAGCAAATATGCTTGTGACAGAAGAAAAGCAAGCCTGGCGGCTCCAATATCCCACAATCCTGCAGATTTTGTATCTGTTCCTCCTTCCCTTTGGGATTCTCTTCTCTTTCTTTTCCACTTAGTTGATTCCTGTTCATTCCAAGCTGATAACCTCGAGCAAGTTTCGTCACCTGTCTCTCAGTTTCACTGTCCGTAAATGAGGATAATAATCGTGTCTACCTCACGGAGTTTTGGGAGGGTTAGACCTTTAATATATGTAAAGCATTTAAGCAATATGTGTCAGTAGAGTAAGAGCAAAATAAATATTCGTTGTTTTGTTGTTGCTATCATCATCGTCATCATCACAATCATCAACATCACAGTCATCAGCATCAGCATCAGCATCAGCAACACCATCAGCATCATTATCCTTTAATATTCATGTCCTTACAAAAGCCTTCTCCAATGTGTGGTAGCTCATAGTTTCTCCTTAATAACACTCTGTGCATAGCTCTTCCATGACATTTATGCATTATTTTATTTATTCATTTATTTGTCTCCTCCCCAACTGCGTTAAATCATTTACCTCTGTAAACATAGAGTGCCCATCACACAGGAGGTACTCAAAGTAAATGTTTGTAAAACCATCACAGAAATCTATCATAATTTCAGAGAGGGCTGTGTGTGTGTGTGTGTGTGTGTGTGTAAAATTAGCCTTTTACAATCACATGGAGATGACTCAATGTAGAAGAAAAGGAGACTGGGGTGTCAGACTTCTCATGGTGGAAAGAGGTAGAATCCATGTTTTGGTGGAGAAACAGTGCTCCCTTAAGTTATCATGACATAATCTCTGCATATTCTATTTTCTGGAAGAGTTTATATGGAGTTGATATTATTTCTGTCTTAGATGTCTGATAGAATTCACTAGTGAAGCCACTTGGGCCTGAATGTAGTGTGTGAGTGTGTGTGTGTGTGTGTGTGTGTGTGTGTCTAAAACTTATAGGGATATACGACTCTTTGGGTTTTCTATTCTTGCCTTACTTTTGGTAATTTGTATTATTTAAGAGTCTTTTGTATTTTACCTAAATTATCAAAAATTTTGGCAATATGTTATTCATAATACTTCCTTCTTGTCCTCTTAATGTCTGCAGGATCTAATAGTGATGTCCCCTTTCTCTCATTCCTGATATTGGTTCATTTATATCTTCTCTCCATTGTTTCTGATCAGTCTACCTAGAGGTTTATTGATTTTATTGCTCTCAAAGAACCAGATTTTGGTTTCACTGATTTTCTCTATTGCTTTTGTTTTCTATTTCATTATTTCTACTCTTGCATTTATTAGTTTCTTTCTTTTGCTTATTTTGTCTTTAATTTGCTATTCTTTTTCAAGTTTCTTCAGGGGAAGCTTCTATCACTTATTTTAGATTTTCCTTCTTTGCTAATAAAGTAATTCAAGGCTAAAAACATCCCCAAAGCACTGATTTAGCTGCATTCCACAAATACTATGCTTCCATTGTTATTCATTTTAAAATATTTTCTAATTGCCCTTGTAAATTCTTCTTTGACCTGTAGAAATTAGGTGTATTTTTTTGAAATTAGTTGTATTTTTAATTTTCTGAATATTTTGGGAATATCAGATACATATCTATTATGGATTTCTAATTTAATTTTATTGTGGTCAGAGAATATACTGTGTGTGATTTTAATCCTTTTATATATATATATTTTTTTTTATTATTTAGAGAGAGAGAGAGAGCACATGTGCGCAAGCAGGGGAGGGGCAGACAGAGAGAGAGAGAGAGAGAGACAGACAGAGAGAGAGGGAGAGAGAGAGTCTTAAGCAGGCTCCACAGTCAGCCTGGCACTAGACTTGGGGCTTGAGTCAAGAGTCGGACACGCAATGGACTGAACCACGCAGGCACCTCTGATTTTGATCCTTTTAAAATTTATTTATAGTTGTTGTATGGCCCAGAATGTGGTGTCTGATTAATAATGGTCAAGTTGGTTGACAGCATTTTTCAGATCATCTGTTTCCTCACTAATTTTCTATCTCCTTTTTTTTAAATCAATTCTTGAGAGAGGAGGGTTGAAATCTCCTCATTTATAAATTTTGGATTTGCCTGTACCTCCTTTCAGTGCTGTCAGTCTTTGCCTCATGTATTTCAAAGCTCTTGAAATTGTATGTAACATTAGGATTGCTCTATCATTTTTATGAATTAAATTTTTATCATTATGAAATATTCTTCTTTTTTCTGCTAAGTTTCTTTGTTCTCAAAGAAAGAATATTGGATATTAGCATAGCCACCCCACTTTTCTTATGATTACTGTTTGCATGGTACATCTTTCTTCATCCTTTTACTCTTAGCGTGTTTAAGTATATAAAGTTTATTTTGAAAATAGTACATAGTTACACCTTCTTTTAGATCAGGACAGTCTTTGTCATTTAGATGAAATTTTTAACTATGTTTAATGTAATTATTGATATTGTTGGGTTTTATTTTATGATTTTGCTATTTGTTTTCTATTTGTCCATCCCTTTTTGCTCCCTTTTCCTCTTATACTTTTTATTGCATTCGCTGAGTACTTAACTAATATTCCATTTTATTTCTACTGTGGGCTTGGTAGATATACCTTTTTCTTTATGTTCCTTTTTTGTGATATGGCTCTTTACTACACTCTGCCTTCAAGTACTCTTATACAAGTTTACCATAAAATGGAAGTGCCTTAATAACAGTGTAGCTCCATTTCCCTATTCCTATCCTGTTTCTACATATATTATAAACCCCCAAATATAGTTGTACTTTTTCAGCTTTTAAAAGTACATTTTCTTTCAAAGAAATTTTCAAAGGAGAAAAAAGGATCATTTACGTGTACACATTTATTTTCTGCGTCCAGTGCTCTTTATTCTTTTTATCCAGGTTTCCACGTTTGCATTCGGTATCATTTTCCATCTACCCAAACAACTTCCTTTAAACCTTTCCTGTAGCTCATGTCTGCTGGTGACAGATTTTTGTATGAAGATGTCTGTCATTCACCTTCAGTTTTGAAGGCTATTTCTACTAAATATACAATTCCAGATTGACAGACTTTTTTTTCTTTCAGTGCTTTAAAGATTCACTATGTTATCTTCTGACATCATTTCAGATGAGAAATCCTCAGTCATTCTGATCTTTTTAATGCATCTACTTTCTCTGGCTGCTTTTAAGATTTTGTCTTTAGTTATGTTCTGGCGATTTGATTATGATGTATCTGGATATGGTTTTCTTTGTATTTATCTCTTTTATTCATTGGTCTTCTTCCACTGGTGGGTTTATAATTCCTTCATATTGCAAAATTTGTAGCTATTGTGTCTTCAAATATTTTCCCCTACCTTTCTCCTTCTAATCTACAATTACACATATGTTAGAGAAAGGATATAGTCTCATACATTACTGTGATTAGTCATTAAATTCAGTCTTTTGTCTTGGGGGCACTCATTTGGATACTTAAAATGCTTTTTCTTCATCTTCATTGATCTTTTCTTCTATTGTGCCAAATCTATTGTTAATCCCATCCAGTGAAATCTTCCTTTCAGAAAATATACTTCTATGCCCTAGGCTATTTAGTTCTTTTTGCCTATCTTCTATTTCTCTCCTCATTCTGTTCATGTTTTTGTTTAAATATTTAGGTATGTTTCATTTTAAAGTCTTTGTCTACTGATTCCGCCATCTCTGTCATTTTTGAGTCTCACTCTATTGACTAATTTTTCTCCTGCTTCTTCTCATGCCATCTTTCATTGAATGCTGGACATTATAAAATTTATGTTGTTGAATGCTAGATTTTCTTGACTTCTTTTAAAAAAATATTGGACTTTATTTAGGAAGCAGTTAAGTTACTTGTCCATGACCAGTTTGACCCATGCTTATTTTTAAATTTTGTTAGAACAGATTAAAGTTGACTTTACTCTAAGGCTAATTTAACTCCATGATGTAAGTGTGACCTTCCTGGATGTTCTATGAGAACCATTCATTCTGACTTGTCAGAACTCAAATATCTCTCAGCTTCGTGTAGGCTTGGGAAATTGTTGATCTTAAATCTCACCAGTCAGTTTTTACTTGGCCTTATAGAACCTAACCCTACACATGCACGGTTAAGTATCACCAACAGACTCAGAAGGAACCCATGTAAGTGTATGGAGCTCTCTCTGTGCATAGCTCCCTTCTGTTTAGTGCTCTTCCCCCAAAATTCTAGCTGCCTCAGCCTTCCCAAACTCTAGTCTTTGTCTCCTCAATTCACAATCCTGCTATGCTGTACTTTGATTCCCTTCCCTATGTTCAGGCCCAGATGTGCCTCCAGGAAGAAAGCAGGGGTGATTGTAGGGTGCACCTCCCGTGTCTCCCTTTTCTTCACAGGGTCACACTCCACTGCTTCTTATTTTTCAGCATCCTAAAACAGTGTGTCCTATATTTTGTCCACCTTTCTTGCTGTTGATGATGGCAGATTAGGTATGGTCCCAGTTACTCCATCAGGGCCCAAGCAGAAATGATGAATTTTATTTATGCTTCATAAATAAAAATATATATAAAATATCTATTGATATAAAATAGAATTTCAAGTTTGAAAGTTTTGTAAATATTTTAAATTAAATAAATATGTTCTATGAATTCTCTAAATATTTTCACTTTTAGGGAAAAGCATAGTTATATATTAACATCTGGCACCAAATGGCCAAACTGTGTTTGAAGAAGCTTCAAATGGATATCTTCAAAGCTTCTGAGTAGAAAATACTGCATAATAATCTGAGCTTTATGCTATGTTTCAAGAATTTGGGAAGCATCCTTTTTTTCTAATCCTAAAAGCAAATATTTAATTCAGAAACTATTGCTGGTATATTTTAAGGAAATTTATCTGTACAAGATCTGTGTTTGCCTTAAGTATAAGTATTCTAGAGGAGTTTCCTAATTTTTTCTAACTTACCTTCCTGGAAAAATGGATGCCTGAACTTTCACCAATAATAAGAAATGGAAAATAAAGGAATGAAGGACTTTTGTTTTCTGTTTTGTTTTGTTTTTTTCAGGAACTTTTTAAAAAAATTTATTGTCAAGTTAGCTAACATACAGTGCAGTCTTGGCTTCAGGAGTAGAATCCCATGGTTCCTCACATACAACACCCAGTGCTCATCCCAACAAGTGACTTCCTCCATGCCCATCACCCATTTTCCCCACCCCTCCAACCCCCCACCCCCATCAACCCTCAGTTCACTGTATTTAAGAGTGTCTTATGGTTTGCCTCCCTCTCTGTTTGTAACTTATTTTTCCTTCCCTTCCCCGATGGTCTTCTGTTAAGTTTCTCAAATTCCACATATGAGTGAAAACACAGGATATATGTCTTTCTCTGACTTATTTCACTTAGCATAATACCCTCCAGTTCCATCCACATTGTTGCAAATGGCAAGATTTCATCCTTTTTCATCACCAAGTAGTATTCCATTGTATACACCACATCTTCTTTATCCACTCATCAGTTGAAGGACGTGTGGATTCTTTCCATACTTTGGCTATTATTGATAGCACTGCTATAAACATTGGGGTACATGTGTCCCTACGAATCAGCACTCCTGTATCCTTTGGATAAATTCCTAGTAGGGCTATTGCTGGGTCATAGGGTAATTCTTTTTAATTTTTTGAGGAACCTCCACACTGTTTTTTAGAGCGGCTACACCAGTTTACATTCTCACCAACAGTGCAAGAGGGTCACCCTTTCTCCACATCCTTTCCAACATTTGTTGTTGCCTGAGATGTTAATTTTAACCACTCTGACTGGTGTGAGGTGGTATCTCAATGTGGTTTTAATTTGTATTTCCCTGATGATGAGCAATGTTGAGCATCTTTTCATTTGTCTGTTTGCTATCTGGGTGTTTTATCTTTGGAAAAGTGTCTATTCATGTCTTCTGCCCATGTCTTCACTGGTTTATGGCCAGTTCTTTATAGAGTTTTGATACTAACCCTTTATCTGATATGTCATTTGCAAATATCTTCTCCCATTTCATTGGTTGCCTTTTAGTTTTGTTGTTTCCTTCCTTTGCTGTGCAGAAGCTTTTTATCTCGATGAGGTCCCAATAGTTCATTTTTGCTTTTATTTCCCTTGCCTTTGTAGACATGTCAAGTCAGAAGTTGCTGCGGCCGAGGTCAAAGAGGTTGCTACCTGTTTTCTCCTGTAGGATTTTGATGTTTTCCTGTCTCACATTTAGGTCTTTCATCCACTTTGAGTTTATCTTTGTGTATGGTGTAAGAAAGTGGTCCAGATTCATTCTTGTGCATGCTGCTGTCCAGTTTTCCCAGCACCATTTGCTAAGGTAACTGTCTTTTTTCCATTGGATACTCTTTCCTGCTTTGTCGAAGATTAGTTGGCCATATAATTTGGGGCCCATTTCTGGGTTCTCTATTCTATTCCATTGCCTATGTGTCTGTTTTTGTGCCAATACCAGATTCTCTTGATGATTACAGCTTTGTAATATAGGCAAAAGTCCTGGATTGTGATGCCTCAAGCTTTGGTTTTCTTTTTCAACATTACTTTGGCTGTTCAAGATCTTTTGTGGTTCCATACAAATTTTGGGAGTGTTTGCTCTAGCTCTATGAAAAATGCTGGTGCTATTTTGTTGGGATTGCATTGAATGTGCAGATTGCTTTGAATAGTATCAACATTTTAACAATATTTGTTCTTCCAATCCATGAGCATGGAATGTTTTTCCCTTTCTTTGTGCCTTCTTCAATTTCTTTCATAAGCTTTCTCTAGTTTTCAGTGTACAGATCTTTTACCTCTTTGGTTAGGTTTATTCCTAGGTATTTTATGGTTCTTGGTGCAGTTGTAAATGGGATCAATTCCTTGATATCTCTTTCTGTTGCTTCATTATTGATGTATATTTATGAAACCGATTTCTATATGTTGATTTTATATCCTGTGACTTTGCTGAATTCATGTATCAGTTCTAGCAGTTTTTTGGTGGAGTCCTTCAGGTTTTCCATGTAAAGTACCATGTCGTCCGTGAAAAGTGAAAGTTTGACGTCTAATGAAGGACTTTTTGAATGAAAACATAATGTAAAGCATCCTACAAGAAAAGAGTAGCATATTAAGGTGACTAACAACCATTGACACCTTTCTGAAAATTGGTTTCTTTCCACTAGAGTTTTAAGCCCAAGATTTTGATAGGAATTGCATAGAGAAAGAGGACCGACATATTGGGCTTTTTAATAAGGAAAACTGACCTGAGAGAGAGGCCCTAAAAAAGCAGAGGCAAACCAAGTACTCAGTGGAGGGTGGAGGGCGTGACCAGCCATAATGGGAGCAGTTAGAAAGAGCCAGAGATTAAAACAACAGCAACCACCAAACAAAACAACTTTGCTCACTTCAAAATTATGATTTTCCTCTCATCTGTTATTCTACATCTGTTCAGGCTATGCTGCAGATGTTTGAAAATTGTATTTCTATATAGTAATGATAGCTATAAAAATAAGACTTGGATTAAAATAACTAACTTAATTTTTTGTATGGAAATGTACAGTCACTACCATCCGGAGAATAAAATTATTCAAAACACATTTTAGGGACAGTTTGCATGAGAAATTAGCTGTACATCTTCCACCATGCTAAACCAGAGCTTTCTAGATTTTTTTGAGGAGCTCAGAAATTCAGGCAGTTGTGACTTAGTTTCAAATACATATAATAACCTTGAAGGTTGATAGATTCATTATATTTCTTCAATTACTCTTATTATTCTCCAAAGTATCGATTCTGTTCTGTTTAGCTATTGGCACGTTCTAGAGGTGTTAATATATTACTAGCTGGCCTCACTTTCAGTTCATCGTTAGTGATTTCGGGGGGGCCCTGATGCTTCCCGGAGTCGTGAGACTCCTACTGCATTCCTCGGTCCTTCCCTTTCCTACTTTCCTTGACGACTATCCACACCCTTCCCTCACACCTCGAATCTCCCACCAGTCTCTTCTGCCATCACATTCTTTGCTGTGAATCTTCCTTCCTACTTCCTGGGGAAAGTGGAAGCAAACAGAACTTGCCCCACTGCTGCTAGGAGGTGATTTACCAGCCAGGACCCTCCCACCCACCCTCCCCATCCTGTCCCCTCTGTGCTCTAGATCCCGTGCCCCCTGAGCTCCAGATCCCATCCCCTCTCCTTTCTCAAGGACACGTCTCCTCTGAATCTCTGGCAGCACCTCGCTTTTCCTCTCTCCCTCCAGATCTTTCCCGTCAGCCTGCACACATGCTGATAATTGTCTCACTGTACAGAAAACCAAACCAAATAAGCCAGACCTTTCCTTACCCACTTCCCCTGCAGCCTCCAGCCCGTCCCTCTCCTTCCCCTTGTGACAGAACTCTGAAAAAATTGTCTGTCCCTGCTCCACTTCCTCTCCTCCTCTTGAGCTTCCTCGAATCCCACTTTCATCCCCGCCACCACACCACACGTGCTTGCGTTCAGATCGCCAACATCCTCCAGATGCTTAAGCCATGTGCTTATTTTTCAGTCCTCACTTCACATGACCCCTCTGTAGCATCTGTCACAGTCTCTGAAACACTTTCTTCACTTGGCTTCACGATTCCCTATTTTCCTGATTTTGCATCTCTCTGGCCCCTCCTTCCGTTTGCCTCCCTGGTCACCTCCAGCTTCCTGACATTGGCAGGCTCAGGGCTCAGTATACCTAGACTTCTCACTTTCCACTCAGTGCCTTGAGATCTCATCCAGGAGCATAGTTCTACGTGCCATTCCTGCACTCGTGGTGAATTCATACTTCTAACCTAGACCTTTCCTCTGAACTCCAGACTTAAATATCCCAATATTCGCTTCAACACCAGATGGCCGATAAGCATCTCCATGCTTAATGTGTCCAAAACCGATCTCTTCATCTCTCCCCCAAAACCTGTTCCACCCATAATTTTTCTGCTGTGAGGTAATGACAACCCCACTCTTCTAGTTGCTTGAGAGAAAAATCTTGAAGTCAATCTTGGTCCATCTCGTTTTTTTTTTTTTATCATACAGCATATCCAAGTTGGCTGTTGGCTCTTCTTTATTTTTTTTAGGTTTTTTATTTATTTTTGAGAGACAGAGAGAGACAGCGCAAGCAGGGTAGGGTCAGAGAGAGAGGGAGACACAGTATCTGAAGCAGGCTCCAGGCTCTGAGCTGGCAGCACAGAGCCCGACGCGGGGCTCGAACCCAGAAACCGCGAGATCATGACCTGAGCCGAAGCCAGGCGCTTAACCGACTGAGCCACCCAGGTGCCCCTGTTGGCTCTTCTTTAAACTCTTTCAAAGAATTTGACCTCTTCTGGCCACATTCTCTGTTCCCATCCTGGATTATTTGCGACGGCCTCTCAACTGGCTTCTCTGCTGGGATTTGCCCCCAACAGGATCCAGACTCAGTTGAATCATGTCACTCCTGTATTGAAACCTCTTCAGGGACTGTCTGTCTCACTCACAGTAAAAACCACGATCCGTACAATTGCCTACAATGCCAAGAGGGATCTGGCTCCTCGTTCCGTCTCAGACTTCATCCGGGAGAGACGTTGCTCACCGACCCAAGCACACTGGCCACCTCACTGTGCCTGGAACGTGCCAGGCATGCCTCTGCCCCTGGGCTGTTGCAGCTGGCCCTCCCTCTGCCTGAAGTGCTCTCTCCCTACGGGTCCCCATGCCTCCTTCATCCCCTCCAGGTCCGCACTCCTCTATTGTATCCTTTCAGTGAGGCTTTTCCTAACTCACACACTTTTTAAAAATCTTTTATTATGTTATTTATTTTGAGAGAGACAGAGAGAGACAGTGTGTGAGTGGCAGAGGAGCAGAGAGAGAGGGAGACACAGAATCTGAAGCAGGCTCCAGGCTCTGAGCTGTCAGCACAGAGGCCGACGCAGGGCTCGAACCCACAGGCCATATCATGACCTGAGCTGAAGTCGGGCACTTAACCGACTGTGCCACCGAGGTGCCCCTAACTTGCACATTTTTTAAAAATGTCTATTTATTTATTTTGAAACAATGAGAGAAAGCACTAGTGGGGTAGGGGCAGAGAGAGAGGGAGAGAGAATATCTCAAACAGGCTCCACGCTGCCAGCGCAGGGCCCAGTGCGGGGCTTGAACTCACGAACTGTGAGATCATGACCTGAGCTGAAACCAAGAGTCAGACGTTTAAATGACTGAGCCCAGGTGCCCCCTACCTTGCACACTGTTAAACTGTAAACTCCTGCTACCTCCCATCACCTCTCATCTCTTTCCTGCTTCATCCTCCCCACAGCTCTGCCACCACCTAAAATACCGTCACCTCTGTAAGCTATTTTGTTTACTCGCTAGGATAGAATTTCCATAAAAGTCGGGAGGGATGTTTGTCTGTGTTCTTCCCTACTCTAGTCCCAGTTGCCTGGAATGGATGAATGAATTAGAAGGTTGCAAAGGAACTGATGTGAGTTCATAGGATTCTGACACAGGCTGCTTTGTACAAACCAGCATCTCTGACTCCAGCTTTTTTAGGGAAAATCACTTAATCTTTATGACACTGTAATTTTTATATTTTCTAGTGAGTAAACGTTTGTTGAGTACTTGCCACACCACCTGCCACGTGGTAAGAGTTCTTTGTTAAATAAGCAAAAAATACTGTATCAAGCATTTTGTGACTTAAAAAACTATCGACAGAATGTGAAGCAAGACCGATAAGCCTCACGAGGTTCAGAATGGCCTTAATTCTGTGATGGAGAGTGGTTTTATTAATTACAGAGGTGGAATAGTTTGGTGGCTTTAAGAGAAAAAAGAGTAATAGTCAAATGCTCTCTATTCTGAAAAAACCCAAACGACCCAGTGTACTGAGTGGGACTATAGATGCGAGAGATTTATGGAATAAAGTCTAAAGAATTGCTTTTGACCTTAAGTTTATAAAACACATGGCTACTGTCTTAGCATGGGTTCTGTAACAAAACTGTACACTGGGGGACTTATCAAGAACAGAAATTCATCCCTGACTGTTCTGGAAGCTGGGAGCCTGAGATCCGGGTACCTGCCAGCGTATGGGGTTCTGGTGAGAGCCTTCTGGGCTGCAGACCCCATCTTGTCACATCCTCACAGGGCAGGAGAGAGCGAGCTCTCTGGCTTCTTACAAGGGCACTAATCTTAATCCCATCCACGAGGGGACGCCACGCCATAACCTAATTATCCCCCAAAGGCCTCCAAATACCATCACATTGGGGTTAGGGGTTCAGCATATGCGTTTATTCCATGTCTGCCTCTGCCCCCACTCCTGGTTTGCTCTCTGGGGAGACGGAAGGAGAGAGGGGACACAGGTGCCACTGAGGGCAACACGAAATTGGGTTTGGGCAAGAGTCGATATCCTGAACATGTAGGCACCCCCCTGCAAACATGAGTAGCCAGATCTCGGCCATCAGGGAGGACTCTGGAGGATGCAGCTCTGGGCAAAATGGTTCAAGATGAGTGTCCAGTCAGAGACGGGCATGGGAGAGCCCAGGTCCTCCTGAGCCACCCCGCGACATGGTATCCATGCATCCCTAGCCTGCCTGTTTTAGAGGCCTCACTTTAATTTTTTTTTGATGTTTATTTATTTTTGAAAGAGAGAAAGAATGTGAGTGTGGGGAGGGACAGAGAGAGAGGGAGACACAGAATCTGAAGCAGGTTCTAGGTTCCGAGCTGTCAGCACAGGACCCGACGCGGGACTCCAACTCATGAACCGTGAGACCATGACCTGAGCCAAAGTCGAAGCCTTAACAGACTGAGCCACCCAGGCGCCCCTAGAGGCCTCACTTTAAATAAGAAAGATCACCAGACGGTTGAGGAAAGTTTCTAAAGGGAGAAACAGAGATAAAACGGGTTGGCAAAGCAAATGGGTAAAGGGAATTCAGGAAAAAACACACTCTAGAGAGCAGGAAGATGTTTTGTGTGTGTGGACATATAGCTATGCATGAAGTATATATGACGCTGCTAACCTGAGCAGAGTGGGGTGCACCGTGCGCTCTATCGTGTGGGATTAAAGTGGTTCCATCACTTCCTAGCTGTGTGATGCTGGTCAAGTTACTTAACCTCTCTGTGCCTCCATTACCTCATCTTAAAAAGGGGATTGATGGTGCTACTCAGAGAACAAAAACAATCCTCTTGGAAACTGTGAATAGTATGGCAGAACTTTTTTTTAATCCAATAGAAAGTTCAAAGTGAAAAGTTGAAGACTCTCTGTGAAAGATCAAAAAGACAAAGAAATGGAAAATAGAAATAATGAGAAGAAAGATGATAATCCTGAGCAATCCAATAGTCAGAGCTGTAGAGACAGGAGAGAGAGAGAGATGGAAAGGGAGAGGGAGAGAGGGACCTGGGAACAGAGAGTGGAAATTCTGAGAGTCATGACCAAGCCTCTTCTAGAAGCGAAGGACACGGCTCAGATGGGAAGGGCCTACTCCACTAGCACAACGGATAAAAGACAGGCCCGGCGCATGCTTGTCACTATGCGTTGCCCAGCGCTCAGGATGCAGGAGGCTTCTGGAGGCGGGAAAGTGGGGCACCTGCGAAGGATGGGAACCTGGGTGGCAAAAGAGATAGCCGAGTTCTAAGGAAAAAGGACTTATTCTGGGAAGGCCACCCTGCTCCCAGGACGTGGACATTGTTTGACTTAGATACGTTTGTCACTTTGAAAAGGTAGTTCTGGTGTGTTAGGCAGAGTGGGGGCTCCCCTCTTTCGCTAGGTGAGTCTCAAAATCTCCTATCTGCCTCTGTCCAGGAGCATCTTGTTCTTTCATCCTCCAACAATGGGAAAGAGGATTAAATTTACCTTTTCCCGTTTCTCCTCTTCCTCTTCCCTCCCCTTGTTTCCCTTCCCTTCTCCTTTTGATTCTTCCCCGCTTTCCGTACTTTACCCTCTGAGCCTTCACACCCTCGCTAGGTCTATTTCTGTCTCTTCTTCTCTCTTTCTCTTTCTCTCCACAGAAGTCTGTGTTTGTCTAATAATTGGCAGGAGAGATTTTTTTTTTTTTTTTGCTTTTGCTTTTTGCTTTTTAAGTGATGAATAGTTGGCGTTAGATCAAAGACAAGCCCTGTGGTTTTCTGGCCGCCCCAGAAGGGCGGTGCGGCTGGCAGCTATCCCAACTGCCTGGTGATAGGCATGTGGAAGAGATACCGAGCTCACAGGTCACCGTGTGTGTGTGTGTGTGTGTGTATGTGTGTTCGTGTACGTGTGTCTTTCAGGCCAACAGCAGGCTGAAGCAGATTGAGAAGGAATACACTCAGAAGCTCGCCAAATCCTCACAGGTAAGAATGCTGAAAGGAAAAAAAAAAAAGCAAAACTGAAACAAACAAAAAAAGAAACCTACACTAAAAGTATTTGTACCTTAGAGTTAAGCTTCATCCCTTTCCGTGTTTTTACGGGTTAGTATCCTATTTTTGATGCGTGTACGGATCAATAACACATGCTCTTCATATTTGGATCTTACTAAAAGATTTTTTAAGTCAGGCGTATCGAACCATTTGAACTAACACATCCACACACACACACAGCCAGATGTTGTAAAACCAGCCTGTGCACTTGAACAAGTCCAGGCTGCAACATATTTCACAAGGGCGGGAAAGGCACACCTACATTTGTGATGTAAGCCCTTTGATACCATCTGTACTTTTCTTGCAATATTCCGTTTAGTTGCACCTAAAGACTGCTTAAGAACAAAATTCAAGATGAGAAACGCTCCAGGTTAAATTAGCTGCTCAACTGTTGACTCCTTTGGGGGAAAAGAAGAATCAGAAGTCCCGACATTCCTATCTTGCTTCGTGCTGTTGCTATTGTCATCTTAGGAGAAGGCCAATAATTGAATGCTTGTCTCAACTCGACCTATGATGCTTAAAATCATTTTTCTGCATCAGTTGTTACAATAATATCCTATAGTATCATTTAGGGAATCCCAAGCATTCTTTAGTTTTATGAGTAATTCTAGAATTAAAAAAATACTGATTTTCATTGCATTGACAGGTAGGTTAAGCCATTCACTTTTGTGGGCATCGTATCTAATGGTTTTTAAAATCACATTTTCCTAGTATTTTTGCATCTACACAGTGATGTGTGGCCATGAACTGAAATTTATGCACCATTTTATAAGTTACCACACAGTGGTGGTAATAGCAACACAATGACAAAAACCGGTAACAAAATCAAGAATTTTACAGGGCACTAGCCATGTTGACTCAGTGTTCATTCACATTGACTCAGTGTTTGTTCACGATAACTCTGGGGTTAGGAACCATTATTGGGTCCATTTTCCCAGTTGAGGAGACTGAGACTCAGAGAAGTGAGGTCACAGGAGTTAGTGAGTAAGTAAGCCAGGACCCCACCCCCCACATCTGACTTGGGAGCAGAAGCTCGAAGCCTGACACCATCAGCCTGGTCTAGTCCCTCCCATTTTTAAATATGGCAGAACCCTGGTGATAACTATCATGAAATTTCTTAGATTATACAATTATTCCTAAAAGGTGCATATGTCGCATAATATACATCACATTTGGAAAGCAGAATGTCTTTGTCTAAGTGAAGACTTACATGTGTATATTTAAAAGATGATGATTATGTCTTGATTGCCATTATTCCAGACGCGTCTTGAAGAAGAAACATGAGGAAATATCCTTTTTTTAATCTCTGAGAAAGATTCTTTTTTTTTCTTTAAATCTTTATTTTTGAGAGGGGTGAGGAAGGGCAGAGAGAGAGGGAGACTGAGGATCCAAAGTGGGCTCTGTGCTGACAGCAGGCAGCTCAACGCGGGGCTTGAAGTCACGAACTGTGAGATCATGACATGAGCTGAAGTCGGACGCTCAACCAACTGAGCCACCCAGGCACCCCACTGAAAAAGATTCTTTTTTTTTTAAGTTTATTTATTTATTTGCAAGAGACAGAGACAACGCAGTTGGGGGGAAGCAGAGAGAAGGAGAGAATCCCAAGTCAGTTTCGCACTTCCAGTTCAGAGCCCTACCTGGGGCTTGAACTCACAAAACTGTGAGATCGGGACCTGAGCCGAAACCAAGAATCAGATGCTTAACCGACCGAGCCACCCAGGGACCCGCTGAAAAAGATTCTTATAATCAGAGAAACATTATTACCCCAAAAGTTAAAGTTAGGACTAAGACATGAAAAATCCCCAAGTGGCGTACCCTCACGTCCTGTTAATTTTGCTTTATGTTAAATGAGGGAGGCAGACCGAAAGTGAGATGTAAGATAGCTACTAAAAATGCCTAAATAATGAGAATGTAAATGGGAGTATTTATCTAAAGGAATGTATGAGGAAGCCTGATTAGTTCATATTAAAGTAAATTAAACATAAGTTAGTGTGGAAGAAAGCCTAAGCTCTGGAGTCCATCAGACCTGAATTTGAATACCAGCCCTACTACTTACAGGACCTTGAGTGAGTTACCTGCACTCTCTGGAATTCAGTTTCCTCATCTGTAAAATGAGGGAGTAGTACTTACCTCATAGGATAGTTATAAGTATTAAGTAATGTAATGCAAAAAAAAGTGCTTGGTACAGAGTGCTTAGTACACAGTAAAGCATCGAATAACTGTTAGCTCCTATGGCAGCAGTGTTAAGATTGGAATAGAGAAAAGAAAAGAGGAAGCAAAGAATAAAAAGGCTAGGGAAGGAATAAGGCATTATTTTAAATTTACTTTTGGGTGTTCAAGAATTGATAAAATCTCCCTGAAAAATTTGGAGAGGGAGGGAGTTACTAAATATTTTCCCAAGTAAAGGTACAGAGAGGCGGGAGGAGGAGGGGAATGGCAGGAGGAGGGTAAAAACCCAACTAGTAAAGCTATCCTGTCCCGTAGCCATTATTTCATACATCAAAGAACAGTGCAACACCAAAAAAGAAAAAAATCTTTGAAATAGTGTAATAACATAATAAAAGACAGTCCATCCTCCTCATAAAAGGTAGGATGACAACCTTACATTGATAATGTTTTGTTGGCCCACCTCTAAATACACATAAATATTTATATGTCTAGAAATATATGTGTATATTTGTATCTGTGTGCTGGCATTTGAGAAACATTGGTCTATAATCCAGTCAGTTTAAGGAAACAGATTATTTGAAAATGAACATGGCAAACAGAACCAGAGCTTGACTTTTTCTGTTTTCCGGTGATAGTTTGCTGGCATCTCTGACTCGTATCTAAGATGAGAAGCAAAGTTTGCTTAACTGTTCATCAGGTTTTTAAAAACTCCCTCTCTGAAAAATAAAAAGAAACAACCTTTTAAAAGTGATATGATGAATACATTCGTAATAAATGCATTGATACCCAGGAGATCATCAGGTCACATTTGGAAAGTATTTCAAATATATTCCTCCTGTACAGGAAGTTACTTAATCTTTAAGATTTTATTGAGTTTTTAGGATCTAATGGACCATGGACACCAAACCCTTGACATACCCAGGAGTGTACCCCTTCTGGGATTCTCAGTGTTCACCATGATGGCAATGTTTGCCTCATCTCTGGGCACACTCCCAAATGAAATTTCCATCAGAGTCACATATTTGTTCTTTTTGCCTTAATATTACATATTAACCTTGCCTTTTCAATGTTAGCACAGTTGTCCCCCCTCAAGTGACTCTCCTGGTGGCCATTTGTCAGAGAGAGAGAGAGAGAGAGCCATTTTGCAAGAAGGGAGGGAGTTTTGGACGGGTCTAGAGTGGAGCCTGCCCATTGCCAAGGGCCTGGCACTGTGCCCTCACTTGTTCCCACATACCTGACGCAGATTATGCCTTGGCATATTCCACATGTCCCACGTGTCCCCAGCCTTCATGTCATTCTCCAGAGAGGCAACCCAGAATGCAAAGGTGCCCAGGTGCCCTTCTTTCACTTGTTTTCTGAGGCCCTTCATTGTTCACCACATCTTCCCAAGGAGGCCTGTCTGTTGTATTTTAAAGAAGAATTTAATAAAAATCTCAGACTATACTACAACCTGAAAAACATCAGAGTGAGTTAAAGATGAAATCTTAGCCTCTATTCGGAATCCTATTTTTAAGACTTCAGAAGACCACTAGCGTTTTTGCCAAGTGTTAACTGCTTAGCAATAATTAACTATTATAGCTTTATGAGGTAGGCTGCTTACAGCATCAGCCCGAAATAGCTCTCCTTTTGCTTCCCAAAATATTAATTTTTAATATCACATGGAAATGTTCGAATCCACCTCTTTCTCTGAAGCTGATACGGGGTAAACATTCTGTTGAGTGGCGACATTGTGTTTTATGGGTTTTAATTATGATTCAATCAAAACTGGTGGTGTTTATGATTGCATAGATTAGTTCTGATTTTTCTCAGAAACTTTTTACATTATTCTATGAAAAGGCGAGATTATCTCAATATAATTTACCAGGTAATTATTATTTTTATTTTCTGTGATTATAGTTCCACTACTTAAATATTAAGTGCCAGTCACATGCACTGAGCTAAGGTGAATGTAGTCTATTGTCTTTTACTGTATGTCTACAACCAAGTGAGTTTTGTTCTTTCCCTGAAGCATATTAATCTAGTTAGTATTATTTCTCAATCTTAAATCTCAATTCTGATTTGAAAAATTGTCCACATTTTGCCCACTTCTCCATATCTATCTCATCTATTAGTCTGTCAACAGATTTATCTACTCATCTGCCTAACATGTTTTACCTGAAGTGTTTTGACATTCTCCCTAGATCATCTTCGTAAGTTTTTAAAATAACTTTCCCAAGATAATCTCATTACTTCCCCCCAAGGAATCTCATTATTCCCCCCAAAGAATGCAAGGTTTCCTTTTCCACACAAAAGCAAGCCCGGTCTCCTCAGAACATCCTGGACTTTGCTCATAGTTCCTTCCCAAATCTGCACACTTATTTCTCTTTTATGTGCTCTTGTCATTAATTTTCTGAAAGTGAGAGACCCTTGTTTCATGCCCTTGTGGTCATTTGAAGACCTCTCAAATATTTTTATCTTTAGTCTCAGTCAATTAAAAGCTAATCTAATCTTACTGTTTTTTAAAGAAACAAAATTACTTTGCACTTTAGAAACATATTACATGATTTCAGTAGTGGATATATGAATCTATACATGTGATACAACTGCATAGCACCAAATCTACACACTTGCACGCACATATACATACACGCACCTTACACACATACACACACATACACTGAACACACACAGTGAACACAAGACAGAATTAGGCTTCCTACTTCTACCAAGTTGTAGTTTACTGAACTTGAAACGCTCCAATGGTCACTGAAATAGTGAGTTATTTTTACTGTTTGGCTCCATGCTCTTATAAAATATCAATCTGAAGTTTCATGTTGGGCCAAGGAAATTTGGCTCTTTCTTATCTCTGGCTCCTCTCGCTCTGTGACTGCGAGTGAGTTGATTATTCTGTGCCTCAGTTTTTGACATTCACTATAAGAATTTAACCTTCCCTGTTTCATAGAAGTGCTATGAGAATTAATTGAATTGATGCCAGCATGGGAACAACATTTAATCAAAATTCAGAAAACAGATGAAAAACATCTTTATTCTAAATAAATGAATTCCTGCACTCATAGCAGAAGGTTCAAGTTTGTATTTAAAAATATTAACATGCTGCTCTGATGTCTTTTGCCATGTATTTCCCAATAGTCTTTACATTTTATTTTTGACAAATTCTAAACATTAAACTTTGTTACAGTGAGTTTGCTCACTTCTAAAAGCATAAGATACTCCATATTTTACTGTAAATATGCTATTATTTATGTCCATAGTAACAACTGAAATTTCCATAGGACTTGGCTTCTGGGAGACCCCAGACAGTTTCTATTTGTTGCCTTATATGCTGTACTCTAGTTTTGTCATCAAATATTAGGTGGAAAAACTGAATCTCAAGGAAGGTGACTAACTTGTCCAATGTATCTCACCAACCAGCCCTGTCCCCATAGAGCCAATAGCCTTCTATTCTAAGCTGGGACTGAAGTTTTTTCTTTTTTTAAATCAGAAGAAGAAAGAACTATTTCCTGCTTTTAAAAAGTCATCACTATTGAATTTGGAAGGAAATGGATGCATCCAAACCCAAGGAAGAGTGATATTCTCAGTTAGCTCATTGAAAAAGGTCCCTCATCAGATGATTACTTGGGAGAATTTGGAGGGGACCCATTCGTGGAGAGAACCAGTTATCCAATGTGGAGAATAAACTTTCTGAATAAATTTTCATGGATGTCTATCAGTTAGGGAAAAGGCAACTCATTTCGAACGATGTCATAATAAGGTTATCTTCCGTACCAAAACCTTGTTTAAAAGAAAAACAAAGGCTACTTAGAGGAACCAGTTAGTACTGTGATTGATCTGACGGTGTGGTTTAAGTCCTGCCTGTCTTTTTGGTTGGATGTCATCTTCAGCAGTGTGACATTTTAACCTCTTTCTGTGTCTCCGTTTCTCCATTTATAAAAGATGGGTGATGATAATGTTTGTAAATGACATTGGAAATTAAGGCACTTAGTGCAATGCACAAACCTTAGTGAGTACTCAAAAATTGTTCTGTAGAACTGAGTAACTATTAAGAATGAGGTCCGTTCATTATTTTCTTTGGTTATTACAGTTCCAAGTGTTAGGAAAGGTAAAATAGCTTTTTTTTTTTCATTCTAATAAGTCTGTTTCTCAGTGAAATAAAATCTGACGCTTTTCATATTTTTGAGATCACAGATGTTCTTTCTTCTGATGAGTAAATATTGTGGAATGTTATAGTGGAAATGTCTTCCAAATATAATTGGTTCAGCAGTTGTTCACCATTCACAGTTTTATTATAGTCTTTTATTGTGTGGAATTTCATGCATTATAGTGTGCAATATGTTAATTGAAAATATTTAGTTTGTGGATTAGAGTTTTGCCAAATCCGCTCTTTTGTTAAGCATAAATACATATAAAATAGATGCCTCTCACTGAAGAATTTGAAGTTCTCGCATGCTGTTTTCATTTTAGATCATAGCAGAACTTCAGACAACCATTTCCTCTCTGAAAGAGGAGAACAGCCGGCTGCAGCTTGCTGTGGAAAGACGGCTCCAGGACGTTACACAGAAGTTTGAAGATGAGAAGAAGCAGCTGATTAGAGATAATGACCGAGCAATCAAGGTAATCTGAAGACTTCAATAACCAGTGGTACCAGCTGCTTTAATGTAATTAAAAGGAGGGCTGAAATCCCAGCAGTGGGCAGATGAATGCAGGTATCTGGCTCGTTCACACAGCCTGCAGTAATTCCATTCACTGGACTCTACCTTTGATGTATCCAGTGACTCAGGCTGACTTCCCTCTAAGAGATCACATGGCTGCATAAAAAGTCATTTTTGGCAAGCCCAGTCCATTCACATTGAACAAATATTTGAAAAATACCCTGTCCTTTCTCTTGAGAACCACTTTGGAACTGTCTCCTGATATTAGGAGGACTGTTTTAGCCCAGTACTGCTGGCTAATAAATTCAGAAGTCAGCTTCCAATTTACATTCTATTCTTTGCCCACATCCTTTCATTATGCATTCACATAATGAGAAATAACCTGTTTGAGGTCTGGAACGCCAACCATTTGATGTGCTTTGACATAGTACAGGGTAGATGCGTTGCTGCTGAGAACCTAGGCTGTTTCCAAATGGCTTCAGAGAATCACGCCTTTACCAACAACAGAAAATTCCCTGGACCCTGATTCTTTAGGTGATAGGCAGTTAGATCTCAAAGTAGTTTTTTTTTTTTTTCTTGGCTTCATAGCCGCGAATATTATTCTAAGTGTCTACATCATGCTGTGTTTAATCTGTGAGGATAAGCATCTGGAAACCTTTATAAATAAGATTTAAAAGAGAACAAAAAAATTTTTCTAAGAATTTCCAGCAAAAGATTATTTTTCAGTGATTTTACTTTGTTATAACAATGCTTAAAGCATGTCGAGTAATCATACAAAGCAAGGAAAAATAAAAGAAACATTTGGGTTTCATCGCTGCCCTTTTCTGCCTAACCCCTCTGTCTTTCTTTTCTATAGCCTATTGTGGGCAATCTAAGTAATTTACGGAAAAGTTAGTGTTAATGTAAGTTGCTTTTTAAAATATAGTCTTTAAGCCTGGACAACACTGAATGGAATAAAAAAACTCTTCAGATATGGACAAAATCTTGGAGGATATTATATCCAGCCTCCTCACTTTAGAGGTGAGGACTTATTTTACTTTATTCTTAATGAGATTTTCTCTACATATTGCCATCAGTGACCTTTTTTTCCCCCTACGTGTGATATGAGACAAAAAAAGAGGTTTCTTTTTTTATATTCTGGTAATTGATAAAAATCTTTGAAGCACTTCTCATTTATAAATGCATAGGAGGTACTCATTGATCTGTATAACAGTTTCACTTTTGAGTTGGATACTTTGTTTAAACTCTTTTAGTTGTATAAAAATTTAATTTTATGTTTATTTATTTATTTTGGGAGGGGGAGAGAGCAAATGTGCACACATGACTGGGTGAGGGGCAGAGAAAGAGAGAGGGAGACAGAATCCCAAGCAGGTTCCGTGCTGTCAGCCCAGAGCCCGACATGGGACTCGATCTCAGGAACCGTGA
The DNA here is from genome assembly GCA_028646485.1 of Cryptoprocta ferox. Classification (NCBI taxonomy): domain Eukaryota; kingdom Metazoa; phylum Chordata; class Mammalia; order Carnivora; family Eupleridae; genus Cryptoprocta; species Cryptoprocta ferox. The sequence continues at coordinate 45,083,983 of CM053565.1, forward strand.
GATCATGACCTGAGCCAAAATCAAGAGTCAGATGCTTAACTGACTGAGCCACCCAGACTTCCCTACAAATTTCATTTTAAGTGAATTTCTTTTCCACTTGATGTGCAAATACCGTGTGGTAGCTAAGTTCCAAATTTTAAATAAATAGTTGAATCCCAATGTACACAGAAAGGGAAAACATAAATTTACTCCATAACAGCATAGTTTCTAGTACTGGTTTTTAAGATTAAAAAAATCTTGAAAGCAATATCATTAGTACAACTGCCTATTTTTCAGTGTTTTTGCAGTTTTAATCCATTTACCTGTCAAAATGGAAAAACATTGTGATCCTCATCTCCAAAAAAGTGTCAGTTCTTAAAGACTGAAATTAAGAGATGATAGTATATAAGTACACACATCATATTATATTAAAACATATATTATGTGATAGTAATGACCTCCAAAACACAGGTACCTGAAAATAACTAAAATTATAATGTACATAAGCTACAGTTCACTTTTGATGAACTCAGTTAGATTATGTGTAAAGTGAATGACATTTGTGGGTTTGTTTTACTAATTCATTAGCACTCCTTGCCTTGCTTTTTTTTTTTCAGACTATGTCACAAAAAAATAAAAGGAATAATAGCTAATACTTACTTAACATGTACTATGCACCAGGCTCTCTGCCAGACATTTTTATTCATCACCAGTTCCATTATCTCATTTAAGCCTTATAGTAATCTTCATAAGGAAGGTATTTATTTCTATCATCCCCATCTTGCAAGTGCGAAAACTGAGGCTCTGAGGTTACATAACCAGCCCAAGGTCATACTGCTAGGCAGATGTCACAGTCAGGTTCAATTCATAATCTTCCTGACTTGAAAGGCCTAGCCATGAACGATTATACATGCCCCAGTCTCTGCATTCTGTCCATGAAAGCCAGTCATTAGCCAAGTGCACAAATGAACCCAGATAGCCTCACTTCAGTTTTCTGTCTGCCTGAATAATATTAGCCCTTCGGAAACAGTTGTTTGATTCGGACACGCTAATTGTAGTTGAGTATTTTATACCTGGAGCTCCACAGATAGATACAAATACTCAGAAGGAGACACAGTTACCATGAGGCTTGTATTTGGTTTTCTGAAACCAGATGTATTTGTCTGCATGTATATTAAAACAAGCTAATATGCGCCTAATATTTTGTGATATTAAATATTACTGTTGAAAGATTAGAATCAAAGAGTGCTGCATAAGGAGTGTGCATGCTAATTGTGAAATTAGCCCACTTTCCGGGTTGGGGATGAGCTGAGCTCTCAGGTTGGCGGTCAGGGATGAGGATGGAGGGTAAATCCAGTTCTCACCCTCCCAGAGCTGGCAATAATGTCTCCGTGGATCAACAAACCTTTTACTAAAGTTAATTCTTTGGAGAAAAGTTAGGGTATAATGTAGTCTACTAAAATCCACTTATAAGGGCCACCAGAGTGGTATAGTGTAACCTGATTTAATATTTCTGGAGAATAATTTGGCAATACCTATCATTATTAAATTGCTTGAGAGACATGCCCAACTTTTGACCCATTTCCAGAAATTGCCCTAACGTGGAAGTTCAAGCGTTGCAGTGAACTTTAGCTAGCCAAAAGGAAGTTCATTCTAGCCTGCATTCATTCATTTATCCAATAACTATCAAGTTATTGCCACACTACTAGCATTTTCTATTTCCTTTTGGTATTTTTTTTTTTTGCCATAGTACGTGAACTAAACTCTATGCAGTTTTGAAAATGGTGTTAGAGAAGCATATTTAAGGATATTGAAAATGTTCACAAGATAGTTTTCACTGAAAATGTAGTTTAGGGGGCACCTGGGTGGCTCAATCGGTTAAGCATCTGACTCTTCATCTTGGCTCAGGTCAGGATCTCACGGTTGGTGAGTTTGAGTCCCACATCGGGCTCTGTGCTGACAGCACAGAGCCTGCTTGGGATTCTCCCTCTCCCTCTCTCTGACCCTTCCCTCCCCCCACCTCTCAAAATAAATAAATAAACTTTAAAAAAAAGAAACTATCATAGCATTAAGGTAAGCATGATTTCAGGCATCCTACATATAAGGAAAAAAGAGAAGGAAAGCCAAATAGAGCACAAAATGAGATAATACTCCAGATTCTGTATTTCTGTTTGGTTTAGAAATATCTCTTGAGTTAATTTTACTTCATTTCAACAGATGAAAGGAGCTAGAATCAAAAGAGGGAATTGTTGGACTTTTGGACAGAATTTGATATTGGGTTGAAAAATAGGTACATTCGTACGTTCATACTTACTCCTTTCTGCCTCCTGTCAGGGTGGTGGTATTATTTTTACCCTGTCCAGGTTTATGATATTCACAATTTGTCTGTAACCATAGTCTTTAGTGTAATACTCATACTGTCCTTAAATAGATGTGGTGCGTACCAACTAGACCTTTAACCACAGTGACTCCATTTCTCAAGTTTTTACTTTGATTTGGTTCTTAATTGGCTTGATTTCACAGCCAAGTCATTTTTGCAAGACTCATGGTACCATCTTCTCTGAATTTTTCATGTTTAAGAATGTCTGCTGATGAACCTTTATGTTTGAACAACACGTTAGATGGGTACCATGTTCTTGTTCACATGTTTTCCCATGAGGACAATAACCATTGCTCACCTAGCATTTAATATTGCTGTGGAGAAGGCTGGGCATACCAGGTTTTCCCTCATGTAAATGATTTGCATTTTTGAGAGATTCCTGAAGAAGTCTCTCTTCATTGTCTTGTTTGATAGATTAACCAGGATAAATTCAGTTATTAACCAGAATACCTCTATCTGTTACATATTCAATATATGTTTTGGAAGCATAGTGGTTCTCCCCTTTCTGGAAGTAAAACTTATTTGTGGTGTCTGCATTTTCTCTAACCTGAGGGGAGGGAAAAGAAGAGTGAGGAGGTGTGTGTGTGTGTGTAGTCCGGTTGGGATTCATACTACTTAAATGGGAGAAGTCATCTGACATCCCTGTGGGTTTGAATTCTCCCAGTTTGGACTGTGAGAAGAGGAGATGAACAGGTGAAAAAATGGGTAAATATCAAGGCTATCTGTCTCCCAGAAATGTGAAGGGGTCAGGACTTCAGGGATCCATGCCATATTGGGCTAATTCAAACCCCAGAGTGACATCAGACACCCTCTCCCATTTAGGTAGCTTTTTCTCCTCCAGATTTGGTGATATTAATGAGATTTCTCAGGATTTTGTTAACTTGTAACGAATAATGATTTGGGGGACATTGGCACATATGGAAGTCATATCATGATGCAATACTCCAGTATGCTCCAGAATCATGTTTCTTCCCTTGACACAGGCTTTTGAGGATTTTATTTATTTATTTTTTGTATTGTTCACCTTACTACCCTATTTCAGTGCTTCGGTGCATTTTTGCTAGTTTTTACTTTTATTTACTTACTTCATTTGGTGTTGTAAAATCTACTATTTGATCTTAGAAGCCTATTTGACTCCTTTATAACATTTAACAAGGAACCTGTGTTAGTCAGCTATTCCCACAATAATGCTACATAACAAACAGTGCTGGCTTGGATTCAGGCTGTTGATTGGCTGCATTTGACTCCAGGCATCGGAATGATTCAGGCCTGCTTTATATGTCTGCACAATCCCCCTAGCCTAGGGTATCCTATTCCTAGTGAGTTATGATGAGTACAAAATGATCAGTAGGAAAAAACATCCCTGCGGCCACAGCCTCATTTTCATCCACGTCAGCGGGGCAGGGAAATTGTAGAATCACTCTAGAAGGAGTCCATAAACATCTATGAACAGTGATTTAATCTTCCACATAGTCTCTAAACTCTCCCTCAGCTCCATGGCAATACATTCCTAGTTTGTCTCTCGTTCTGAAACCCTCTTTCCCACTCCCATTCCTTATCTCCTCTTCCTCTTTTTAGCACTCAAATATTGGCATTAGGCAAGACGTCTTCTGTTTCTTTGTATGCGTCCTGGACAGTCACTCCCCTTTCATGTATGTAGTTTCTATGCAAACGAATTTTGAATCTTCATCACCACCTAGACTTTTTTCTAAGCGCTCAATCCAGACTTTTTTTTTAAGTTTATTTATTTACTTGAAGAGAGAGAGCATGAGCACGGGAGGGACAGAGAGCAAGGGAAAGAGAGAAAGAGAGAGAGAGAGAGAGAGAGAGAGAGAGAGATTCCCAAGCAGACTCTACACTGTCAGCTCAGAACCCTATGCGGGGCTCAAACTCACAAACCATGAGATCATGACCTCAGCCCAACCCAAGTGTTGGATGCTTAACCAACTCAGCCACCCAGCGCCCCTCTCAATCTAGACTTCTAACTACCCTTGCACATTTTCACTTGGATGACCCATTAGGCAGCTCAAACTAGACATCCTGTAAACTGAACTTCCATTCCTCTAACTCTTGTGTTGGCTCCAACCTGTTCGTCTTGTGTTGATAATCCGAATTAAAGTACCAACACCCAGTCACTCACGTCAGATTCTGGAAGTCCCCTTAAAAGAATCCTTCCCCTCCCTCACCTCTCTGAGATCAATTGCTGGAAATAATGCCTACATTTCTGCAAAGTCCTACCTCATTCCGCAATCACTAGTTCCTACCTTCTTAGACCACCATCTTTTTCCTTGCCTATCACAATCCCTCCTGTGCAAAGCACTGCCAGTAACTCAGCCCTCCCACCTCTATCCCTCCCCCTGTCCGTAAGGTAACCTTTTGAAAACACAAATAGGAGCATGTGGTTTGCTACTGAAAATCCACCCCTGGCTTTCCATTGCCTGCAAGATAAAGTCTACACTTGCCAGCACAGCATACAAAACGCTTCATTATCCAAATCAGCGGTCCTCAGGGTGTCCTCAGACTCCTGTGGGTCCCGGCTACCTCTTCAGGGGCTCCATGAGGTCAAAACTATTTTCATAATAACCCTAAGACATCATTTGCCTTTTTCACTGTGTTCACATTTGCGCTGATGGTATAAAACCAATGGTGGATAAAACTGCTGGTGTCTTAGCACAAAACGCAGCATTGTCACTAAACTGTATGAATCATGATTGTTTTCTTCACCACCACATACGTGTGCTCTAAAATAAAAATGGAAGCCATAAAGTGTATTAATTCTATTAAATCTCAACCCTTGAGAACACATCTTTTTAATATTAATAGGAAGTACACACAAAGCGTCCTGCATACTGAAGTAGGGCGGGCGTCTCGAGGAAAAGCAGTTCTGCATTTGTTTGAGTGTGAGCTGAACTCTAGGCACTTGGAAGGAGCGATTGACAGGCAAACTGTGCTTATTCAGATTTCACTATCTGGCAGAGGTGTTCTTGAAAAGGAAGGAAGTCAACCTGGCACTTCAAGGACAGCCACTGACTCCATTGTCACTAATGATAAAATTTGAGCTTTCAAGCAAAAATCAGAAATTTGGAAAACTGGTACCAGCACTGTAAGTTTGACAGCTTCCCAGTACGTAAAGACTTTTCTGATGAGGTCAGTGGCATTACGAATGATGTGAATGGGAAGAAAGGGGGAGGAATATAATGAAACGTGTCACCATTTGGAAGATGTATGTAACTCGCTGAGCCAGTGTTTTCCAAATGACCAGTTCCTGGTGTTACCAGATCACGCGTGAGTAAAAGATCCTTACAGAGCGTACAAGAGAACACGGGATATTAATGTAGCAGTGTGCGGAGCTCACCAGTAAGAGTTTCAAATGGCATAGTGCAGCCAACTTTTAAGAATCGGCCACTTGTCAGGGCGCCTGGGTGGCTCAGTCAGTTAAGCGCCCGACTCTTGGTTTCAGCTCAGGTCACGATATCAGTTTCGTGAGCTCGAGCCCTGTATCGGGCTCCGTGCTGACAGTGCAGAGCTTGCTTGGGATTTTCTCTCTCCCTCCCTCTCTGGCCCTCTCCCACTCACGCTGTCTCTGTCTCTCTCAAAATAAATAAATAATATATATATTATATATAAGAATCTGCCACTTGTCAAGTTTTGATGTTATCCAGAGGAATAGCCACAGTCATCTGAAAAGGCTACTAAAATACTCCTTCCTGGTGCACCTGGTGGCTCAGTTGGTTAAGCATCTGACTCTTGGTTTCTGTGCTGGCAGCATGGAGCCTGCTTGGGATTCTGTCTTCCTCTCTCTCTCTCTCTCTCTCTCTCTCTCTGCCCCTCTCCTGTCATGCTCTCTCTGTCTCAAAAAAAAAAATGATCCTTCCTTTTCTAATTGGTTATTTGTGGAAGACTAGCTTGTCTTCTTATACTTCAAACAGAGCAACCCATCGCAAGAGATTAAATACAGGACGCACCTAGGTGGCTCAGTCAGTGGAGTGTCTGACTTTGGCTCAGGTCATGATCTCGCAGTTCTTGAGTTCGAGCCCCCCATCAGACTTTGTGCTGACAGCTTGGAGCCTGGAGCCTGCTTCAGATCCTCTGTCCCTCTCTCTCTGCCCCTCCCTCTCTCGCTGTCTCTCAAAACTAAAAAAGAAATAAAAAATAAAAATTGAATGCAGAAGCAGATATGAGAATCCAGCCACCTTCCATTAAGCCAGACATTAAAAAGATTTGGAAAAAAAGTAAAACATAGCTGCTCTCCTCACTAATTTTTTTTTTTGCTTTGGAAGATAGTCATGTTTTATTAGAATCATGATATTTATGGTCACACATAATGGATGTATGACCTATTTTAAAATGAATTTGTACACACATATTTTAATGTTCCTTAACTTTAATTTCTAATATGGTAAATATCAACAGAACACACATAAACAAAACCTCTTTGGGATTCTGAGTTTTGAAGGGCGTAAAGGGGTTCAGAGACCAAAAACTTGGAGAGCTTCCTGTCTGGATGTTGCCCTTTTGTCCCCCGCATCAAACGTTCCTCAGCATTCATGCCGTGCTCTCTGTGATCCCAGGAACCCTGGGTGAGGTCCTTTCCTTTTAAGATTTAAATGTCGTCTTTTCTGGGAAGGGTCAGAGTAGGAAGCTCACGCCAGCGTCGGCCACTCCTCCGGTGAGGTTTCTGCTGCGCTGTGACACCCATCCACAGCCTTTTATCCGAAACCTTGATGTTGGATAGGTTTTGCGAATCAGAGTCTGCACATTCCAGGAAGGTGATACAAAGCTTGTCCTTGATCCCCGGTGGGGTCGGGACGGCCTGCTGCACCCAGACACCTGAGTACGCAGTGAAACTTGCCGGGATAACAAAGAGGGGCAGATAGAGGCTAGGGACCCACACACCACCAGACAGGTTTTCCTGTCTCACAAGTTTAACCGCAACCTCCCGAACATAATTTGTGGTTTCTGGAGGATTTCTGAATTTCAGGATTGCAGCGCGGAGGTTGCAAAGCTTGTCTTTTGATTCATTCTCTGTCTCACCAACTAGACTCTGAGCTTCTGAGAATGGGCGCTGGCTGTACCATTTGGACCAGAAAAAGTGCCAGAAATATGCCGAATGAATGAATGGTACCGCCTCATACATCCAGGCTCTAAACACAAATAATGTCAATTTCTTCTCACGTTGTCTGATTGACGGCAGCAAGCTTGTAAATATTTTGGGGTGGTAGAGCAGATATGCATAAATAACTTCGATCTTGGGAAAACAGGGACCTGTTTCGCCTGATTAGGTGGATTCCAATAAAACACGCTGCACCTTGCATATATTATCTGAGAGGGTAATTTGCATACTCCAGGGCAAGCCTCCCAAAAGGCTGTCCCCTGAAACAAAGTTATCCAAAGGTTAGTTAGCAATATCCACTGAACTCACAGAAGTTCACTGGGGGAAATTGTTAGACATAGTTCTATAGAAAGACTGTGGAACATTCTTCTGGCATCACTGCCCCACCAGGGCTAAGCCCTTTCTTTGAAGCTGGAGTATTGAAAGTTCCTCACTGTGAAGCCAGATGTCCAAGCAGAGATTTCATATCAAGGAGAAATGTTGTAAAATTTTTGCTTGCAGGCATAGAAAAGAGATTTTAAAGCATCGATGCTTCTCTCCCTTGGCCACTGACTGAAGTTCACGAGAAAAGGTCGGCTGCAAGTAGGACATCTAGAAATCTGGTCTGTATTACCAGAAGGGCTTGAGGGGGGGAAAGAGAATATTTCATAAGATTGGGCAATTCTCACTGTGCTAAAAGCTTACAGGAATCCATTTCCCAAAGAATAAAATTACAAACCTCATTGTGGGGTTTCAGTAGCATTGAGAAACAGAAAGAAATCTCAGTGCCTAGCATCAAATGGCTTTGTTTGGAAACCTGTTCATTATTTAATTCTTGTCTCCCCTACATGCATGTCCTAAGGGCGCAGGGGGGACGTGGCATTTTCTTTGTGCCCTCCTGAATTAGAATTAATAATGCTAAGAATAGAAATGTATTTTCCATCCCACCCAAGAAGGCTTGCCTGCACACTCAGAAAGGAAGACAGAGCCATTCAGTCATACTAGTAGAAAGCCTAAGTGCCATTTTTCCAGGAAGAATGCTCTGGACGATAATTGGGTACGGTGTGGTAGGGAATTATGACCTCGCTTCCTAGAGCAAGAAGAAGCAGTAAGAATAAATGAGCAGAGAAGAAATGAACCTTCTCCCCCACCCCCAAATTAGTTTACCCCATACCTTTCCTTCAGTTCCGTTCTCTGGCAAAATTTTATTTTATTTAAAGACTGGTTGAAGATTGTTTGTTCAGTAGACAAAACTTTCAAGCATTATGAAAAACACTTTCCGCCTCTGGGACACTGCCTTGTATATACTAAGGGATCAATTAGGGCTTGATGAGGGAATGCGTGATTGACTGAGAGTGATGCAAAGAACGCAGGTGAAAACAGATCCATCTTCCAATGGCTGGGTAAACTCTTTGGAAGTCACTACCTGAATTTTCTTACTGCATGGTCCAAAATAGGAATTGCTTTGGTGAATCAAATATCAGACTATATCTGCATCGGTTTCTTTAACATTTGAAAAACCTTGAAAAATAACTATTTAGAACTATGTCTTTAATTTTTTTTAACATTTATTCATTTTTGAGAGACAGAGACAGAGTGCAAGCGGGGGAGGGGCAGAGAGAGAGGGAGACACAGAATCCGAAGCAGGCTCCAGGCTCTGAGCTGTCAGCACAGAGCCCGATGCGGTGCTCAGACTCCCTGACCGTGAGATCATTACCTGAGCTGGAGTTGGATGGTTAACCGACTGAGCCACCCAGGCGCCCCTATTTAGAACTATTTTAATCCTTAAGAATTCTGAACTATATCAGAAACTATTCCAAAGTCAGTATGATGAACATAATAAGCACTGAAATACATTCACTGTAAACCTTCACAACCAAAATTACTGAATGATTACTATGTATATACATTTGTGTATATACGCATAATTCTATATATCCACATACACGTGTATATTCAGAAGGACTGTGTTAGAAAGTTTTTAGAAGACTTGATCGTGATTTCATATATTAGTTATATTAAATAATTTTGTGATGTCTTGCTTTAATTGGCTGTTTGCCTTCTCTCTCTCTCTCTCTCTCTCTCTCTCTCAAGCAGAGAACCTGGGTTTCTGTTGAATCTCAGGTGACTCTTGATAAACCTTTCTTATATCATTTATCAATAGTGAAATTTATGCCTCTTCCCTTTGCAGATTATAATACTACTCTTGCTTCCCAGGATTTGTTCCTAAAGAATTCAACCTGTCAGGGTGCCTGGGTGGCTCAGTTGATTAAGCATCCAACTTCGGCTCAGGTCACAATCTCATAGTGCATGGGTTCGAGCCCCACATCAGGCTCTGTGCTGACGGCTCGGAGCCTGGAGCCTGCTTTTGGATTCTGTGTCTCCCTCTGTTTCTGCCCCTTCCCTGCTTGTTCTCTCTCTCTCTCTCTCTCTCTCTCTCTCTCTCTCTCAAAAAGAAATAAAGATTAAAAAAATAATAAAAAATTTAAAAAGACACCATTTAAAAACAAATTCAACCTGTTGCTCATGGCGTCCTATACTTTCTCCCCCACCGTCAGCCTGGGTGACAGCAGCACCCGGTTGGTGCACTGTCCCAGGCTTGTACTGGCTGCAGTGAGCTGATTGTTATGTTACACTGTTAGGAATTCTGCCAGCTGGAATACGCGTGCCCTGGAAATCCATGCACACTGCTACAAAGACTTTTTGAGAGCCAGTTATTAAATATTTACTAGAATACTGCTGCTACAAGAGTTCCTTTTCCCCTACTTTCTTGATGAAACCAACTTCCAGCTCTTAGTCCCCATGCGCGTGGTGCTGCTCAGCCTTTTTAAAACAAGGAGCAAAGGGATGGACAAGTGGATAAATCGCATTCTCTTATCCCTCTTGCTAGGCTTCCTCACTGCCGACCAACCACCTGCTCTGCTTTTGTGGAGATGTACTATATGATTCAGCTCTTCCAAATGTTCCCCTGGAGTCCCGTTTCCAACCCCAACATAATATGGGAAGTTTACAAAGTGACCTATTACCTCTTCTCTGAATTCAGTGGTGCTTCCCCATTTCTAATCATCCACTAACTCCATGCAGCATTTGACTATATTGACCAACAGTGTTCTGCCTAAAACAAACTTTAAAGGGCCAGATAGTATTTTTTAGGCTTTGTGGGCCATAAGATCTCTGTTGCCGCTCTTCAGCTCTGGCTTCCGTGGTGTGAAGGCAGCCTTAGACAATATCAACAAATGGGCATGGCTGTGTTCCAACAAAACTTTATTTACAAAAGCAGACTGGGTGCCAGATTCGGCCTGTTGGCCATAGTTGGCTCGCCACTGCTCTCGAAACTCACTCTTCTCTTGGTTCGTATGGTACTTCTCTTGTTTCCTCTGTTGGTCTCTCTTCCTCCCTGTGGGTGTTCCCCGAGTCTGTGTCCCAGGCTCTGCTTCTCCTTTTCCCTTCCACCGCGGGCTCACCTCCTGTGTGATTTCACCTATCACTTCTGCAGGGATGCTTCCCAGAAGCCTCAGCCTGATTCCCGGTTGTCCTGTATCTCACACTGCCTGTAAATCAGCTTCATTTAGAGAACGCACTACTCTGTCAAACTCAGTAGCTACAACATTGAATTACCATCTTCCCTTCTTCTCTAGTCTATCAGGGTTACCCCCAGTCTTTCTCTTTCCTTTTAGAAATGCTGGGTTCATCTTTGTCCTTTCTTTTCCTTCATCCCAATTTATCTCAAGTCTATCACCAGCATCCTAGAATATATTTCTTATTCCTCTGCTCTGACCCTTACTCAGAGCTTTTCTCAGCTTGCGCTTGATTTAAACCAGCCTCCTCTCAGCTGGTGTCCCTGCCAAAAGTCTCTCAGCTCAGTCCAGTATGAAGAACTCTGCCAGAGAAATCTTAAATCGCCGATGTCCCTGCCTTACAAAGGGTGCCTGAAAATCAATAGGAAAAGACTAACGAGCCAGTGAACCAAAAAAAAGCAAAGGATATGGACCCGGAATTCAATATCCAGCAAACCTGTGAAAAATATGCTAATTCTCATTCATAATTAAAGAAATGTAAATCAAAACTACAAAGTTTTGAAGGGCTTGGCTGCCACTTGACAGGCATAAATTTTGAATTTGGAAAAATACCTGATAATGTGCAGTTGTGGGAGCAGAGACGGGTGCAGCCTCCTTGGAAGGCGGCCACTTTACAAGCATGTAGCCTTTGGCTCAGCAGCTCCATGGGTAGGAAGTCATCCCATGGACTTACCCGTGAAGACAGGCACTACCTTTGTAACATTCCTTGAGCGAAAAGCTAGGGAAAACTATGAACTGCAGTACGCACATCCACACCAAGGAATACTACGAGGCCATTTTAAAAGAATGAAGTAGATCTCTATGGGACATGAGACAAGATTGCTAGCATGCAGTGTGTTAAAAGACTGTCGCATAGATTTAAATTTGCCCCAGTGGGTTTCAAGATAGCATAATTGGCCATTTGGGGGGATAGGATTTTTTATTTTTCATTTTCTGTACTTGGATGATGTTTTAATTTATTAGAATATCACATTACAAGCCCGAATGTAGAGGGTTGCTTCTAAAGCAAGATCCAGATCTTCTGCCAGGCTTCTGAAGCTCGTCCAGATTCGTCAGTATTTCTCAACATGTATGTTCTGTTCTGGCCAATTGGTCTCCCTGCTCACAGGTCCATGTCAGCGACTCCATCTAGCCGTCATTCACACTGTGTACCTGCCTTTTGGCTACTGCAGCCTCTTCTCCGTCCCTCAGACTTGTCCCGTATTAGCAAAGCCATCTCAAGGTCCCACCTGCCTCCTCTAAGAAGCCTTTCTGACTGCCCCTCCCTGGGGACCTTTTACTTTCATGCAGCTCTCAATAGTTGCTGATTCTTTCATTGTTTCTGGTTTCTGCATAGCACCCACATTAGTGGACACCCCCAAATACAGACTTAGTTGATTGAAAGAATATAGTCTCTCATTATTACATGCTAAATTTCGAGTCGATTGTTGTATTTTTTAAGGCAGTTTTAAGCATATCATCACCAACCTTGCATTTAAAAGAAGTGGGAATACACACACACACACACCAAACAACAAAACAAAACAACAACAACAAAATGCAGTTAAATATGTAAAGCTTTGGGTTAGCAAACTCCTTTTTTTTAATTTTGTTAACATTTATTTATTTTTGAGAGACAGGGAAAGACAGAGCATAGGTGAGGAGGGGCAGAGAGAGAGGGAGACACAGAATCCAAAGCAAGCTCCAGACTCTGAGCCCAATGTGGGGCTTGAACTCACCAACCGCGAGATCATGACCTGAGCCGAAGTCGGCCGCTTAACCGACTGAGCCACCCAGGCACCCCAAGGGTGTCTGCATCTTAAAAAAAGAATTTTCTCCCTCTCTCTCTCTGCTCCTCCCCTGCTCATGCTCTGTCTCTCAAAAATAAATAAACATTATGGGGCCCCTGGATGGGTCAGTCAGTTGAGCATCCTACTTCCGCTCAGGTCACAATCTCACGGTTCATGGGTTCGAGCCCGGCATCAGGCTCTGCTGACAGCTTGCTCAGAGCCTGGAGCCTCCTTCGGATTCTGTGTCTCGTTCTCTCTCTCCCCTTCATGCTCTGTCTCTCTCTGTCTCTCAAAAACAAATAAATGTAAAAAAAAATTAAAACTAAATAAATAAACGTTAAAACATTTTTTAAAAAAAAGATGCAGACATCCTTGGTGTATTAACATACTAGAAAAGCCCTTGAAATTGTTCACACTCTAATGTGCGATTGTTTAATCAGACTTTCTTCCCAACAGTTAGATGAAATCATCTCATTTGTAGGACAAGGAAGTGGTATTTGGAGCAGGAAGGCGGGAGCAGAGAGCTACAGGGTATCTAGGGGCGTGAGGCACAGAGCTGGGGCGGGATGGGCAGCTGTGAGGGCAGCTGGGGAGGCCACAGTGAACAGGGTGGAGGCTAGGCAGGGGTGGGAGGCAGAGCCCCTGGATCCCGACCTTGTTTGCCGTTATCTTTGTTGCCACGGAAGTGTAATGCTTGACTTCCTAAGTTTGTCTGAGTCTATTTTTGATTCCATGTTGACAGGTTGAGATTTGTTCAGATTTGGGTGGCTTTTCACAAAAGGAAATGGAGTGGATGTATATATGTATGTGAGTATATATATTTGTGTATGTGTGTTGGTGTGCATGGAAGATAGAATGAGTGTACACACGTGTATTTTCCAGCATTTATTATATATTCTTAGTGAGAAAAGAGTAACACTGTGAATAAATGGTTGTATCATCATAGTCCATTCTGCATAAATGTGCCTTATGAATCATAGAACAAAATTTAAAATAGGCCTATCTCATTCTGCCGTGTGTGTGTGTGTGTGTGTGTGTGTGTGTGTTTAGGGAATTTCTTGTGTGAGGAAACATAGAATGTAGAGAGTTAATTGATAGCTTTAACAGACTATCTAAGGAACTAAATCAAAATCAGTAAATGAATCAAAATGAGTCTAGTTTTTGTACGTGTATTGTGTTTTCCAAATGCATATAATGGGGGGGGGGGGAACTAATGCGATGCCATCCAGCCGTCAGGAAAGACCAAAATGTCACTTTCAGGTTGTCACTAGGAGGCTGTTGCTACCACGGCACAGAAGTAGCAGCTGAAACCAAAGATTTGGAGCGAAAGAGATCTGGAGTGGTTGGTGGGTTACAGGAATGCTTTAATGTTGGAAGCACAGAGGAAAAAGTGGAATTAAAAACAAAGAAACAGCCCCCATTTTCTTCAAGAGAGGCAGAGCGCTTTTGCTTTTATGTCTCTGTCACTTGCTCCAGGATTCTTCATAAAGCCCTCTAACCACCTAAATAAATATTCACATAGCTGCTCACCACCTCATTAATAAAACAAGATTTGGTGGTACAGTATTTCAGAGTAACATGTGATTTGCATCTCACCCTTGTTTAACTTTAAATCTGAAGCAATTAATAAATTAGACTCGAGAGCTTTTTAAGAAGTAACATGTTCCATGTACCACAAATTGCATTATTTTTATGTGTAAATAATGATGAAAGGAGAGATTGTTCCTTTGATGTCTATAAACTACGCTGTAAAATATGCAGAAAACATTCTTGAGTTTAGTTGCAGCCAAAACAAATAGACTAGTTCATAAAACAAAGCAGCAGCATTCTTAGAAACAAGCATTATTTTTCTTTTCATCCCAATGGCTCTTTTTCCATCTATATTCTTGCCATTCCTGGTGGCGGATTCATTCCAAAGGCAAAAATGATGCTGACCTGCATTTTCTCCTCCAGAGGACTGGCTTCTCCTCAGGGTTCTTCTCCCCAGTAAAGTTGCCTCCCTCTACGGCTCTGACCGGACCCAACCGGACCTGCCAGGTTTGGTGCAGGAAACCATTTTTGTCAGGGTCATTTCGCTATTGCTTTAAAACCTATTTCAGGGGCGCCTGGGTGGCTCAGTTGGTTAAGCATCTGACTTTAGCTCAGGTCATGATCTCACGGTTCATGAGTTCAAGCCCCACGTCGGGCTCTGTGCTGACAGCTCAGAGGCTGGAGCCTGCTTCCAATTCTGTGTCTCCCCCTCTTTCTGCCCCACTTGTGCTCTATCTCTCCCTCTCTCTCTCTCAAAAATAAGCCAACATTTTAAAAAAATTTTTTAAAAAGCTATTTCAAATTTTAGCAAATATTACCTGTGTCCCTCAGAGATCTTTTTACTTTCCTCTCTGTTTTCCAAGCCGGCTCATCTGGTTTTGTTTTATTTTTAAATAGTATCTGCAAAGTCTACAAGGTCTGGGTTTGGCCTGTTTTTTCCTTTGGTATAGTTAACAAACAGCCCCTCGTTTCAGTCTACCGCAGGAAGGGTACAGAAACAGTCTGGGCTCCTGTTAGAATATAGAACAAGTTCACTATTAACATCACAAGATGGTTTGTGACCTACTTTGGACCATGCATGTATTCTTCTCTGAACACCGTATGTGGTATACGCTTCAATACGAGGTGGATATGCTTATTTGGAGATGCCAAAGATATACGCTTACTTAACCCCAAATCCCTCCCAGCCTACACAATGGCTATTCTTCTGTGGGATCGGCTTCGCTGTGGCCCGTTTTCCGCCTTGCTAACAAGTCTACCATTTCACTTCTTGGCCTAACGTGCTTTCATTAAAACTGATCCCGAGCTCTGATCAATTCAAATAACAGCTTTGTCTATCAGATCCTGTGTCACGTCCCCTCTAGCTGAGTTTTTCTTTTGATTTCTCTTTCCTTCTTGATGGCAGGTTTCCACGGGAGCTCACCGTCTCCCTGTTCTCAGACGTCATGTCCTCATTCCTGTATTCTTAACAAAGTTTAATGAGCAGAGTATTAAATATAGTGGGTTCGGATGAAACGGTTTCCTCTTATACCAACTGAAGTCATAGTCCCCATATTATTAAATTGACTACTAGAGTCTTTTTTTTTTTTTTAAGTTTATTTATTTTGAGAGTGACAGAGACCGCACGAGCAGGGGAGGGGCAGGGAGAGAAAGGGAAAGAGAGAGAATCCCAAGCAGACTCCGCGCTGTCAGTGCAGTCCTGATGCGGGGCTGGAACTCACAAAACCACGAGATCACGAGCTGAGCCGAAACCAAGAGTTGGACGCTCAAGTGATTGGGCCACCCAGGTGCCCCTGATTACTTAAGAGTCTTAAAGCGGAAGAGAATCTTAGCGAATTGGTCCTCTTGACCTCACTGACCTCTTATTCTCCCCATCCTCATCCCCCATTCCACAAATAAAAATCTTGAGCCCACGTGAGGGGAAGAGCCTGGCCACGCAACTGTTGGCAGCAAGAAGACTTGAACCCCAAGCCTTTCAGGCTGTGGTGTTTCCCTCCTACTCCATGCATCCAAACACACATGGAAATGGAAGTAGTACCTCCACTTTAAAATATAAGCGAGCTGGGGCGCCTGGGTGGCTCAGTCGGTTAAGCGTCTGACTTCGGCTCAGGTCATGTTCTTATGGTTCGTGGGTTCAAGTCCCACGTCAGGCTCTGTGCTGACAGCTCAGAGCCTGTAGCCTGCCTTTGGATTCTGTGTCCTCCTCTCTCTCTGACCCTCCCCTGCTCACGCTGTCTCTCTATCAAAAATAAAAACATTAAAAAAAGTTTTTTAAATAAATACATAAAATATAAGTGAGCTGCCAGAATGGATGGGCATTTCTTCACACTCTTTCTTCTATGGCTCCTTGTGACCCCAGCAGAACCTCCCTTCGGCTTTTCCAGTGGGGCTCAGCAAAGCCATGTCTCGTTTGAACCATTTAAGAAACGTTTCCTCCACTAGTTGGCTTTGTTGCTTGCTGTGATTTTTCAAAAATTATCTCTAGCTGTCCTTGGAAACAAGATGTTCAAGGCCAGTTTGGAAAAGAGGTCATGATTTGAAAAGTAACATTCTAAACACTTTTACCTAATTTAAAGAGCATTCCAAAGGAAGGAAATGTTGTTGATTAGTAACCATCGCTTCGGCCTTATAGATGTGGAGGGTTCGGCAAAGACACGTAGGCCAAGATGGATTGGTGAGGAGGCGGAGGACTTTGTTTTGCAAGAGGAAACCAATTATTTTGGGAATCCATTCAGTTCAAATGATTTTATGTCTGTGATGTCAAATGATCAATGAATACATAAAAGGGGTCAATACAGCAGCATTTTTTAATTTTGGAAGGACGCTAGCACAGTGGAATGAACACAGCAGGCTCCGGATTACTTTGAGTGATTTTTCACCCTTTGCCAAACTGTGAAGTGTTACATGAAACCCGATCTTTTTAATGTTACCGCTGTTTTCATTTCTCTAAGGCTCCAAGTATCCTCTTGGATTATCTTGCATGTTTTGCGTTAAAGAGAGGTAACATGAGTTCTGGAGCCGGACTGTTGGGGTTCAAATCGTGGCTCCACCATTTTGAAACCATGGGGCCTTAAACAAGCTACTTAACCGCTCTGTGTCTCAGTTTCCTCCTTTCAAAAAAAAAAGTGGAAGTGATAATAAAACTTAGAGGGATTTCTGTGAGAATTAAATGAGGTAATGCTTGAAAAGCATTTAAAATAGTGTCTTCTGTGAAAAAGTCCTACTACGTGCTCGTTAAATTATTTTTTTCAAAGGACCCTATCCAATAAGAGTTGAGATCTGTTCGGATGTAACCCATAGTAAGTAAACCTCTATTGACCCCCTTCCCTTTTTAGGGACCATCTCTGCTTCATTCCTACTCAATTTTTTGTTACTTTACAGTCTGACTTCTGTCCCCGTCACTCCACAGAAACTGATGTTTGGGTTGCTGGTGGCTTTCTTGTTGCTAAAGCCAACAGACTCTGTCTTTATCTGCTTGACCCACTGCAGTGGAAGACAGTCACATTAATCGGCCCCTCGGTCTCTCTTGCCCTCAAACCCCATTGTTCCTCAAAGGGATTGTTCTGGGCTTGTCTTTCTAATTAGGCTCAATAATCTCATGGAGGCAGTCTTGTCCACTACCGTCTATATTTTGAAAACAGGCAACTTTCAGGGTGCCTGGGTGGCTCAGTCGGTTGAGCGTCTGACTCTTGATTTCAGCTCAGTTGATGATCTCATGGTTTGTGAGTTTGAGCCCCGCACCAGGCTCTGTGCAGACAGCATGGAGCCTGCTTAGGATTCTCTCTCTGTGTCTCTCTGCCCCTCCCCCATTCTTGCTTGTGAGTTCTCTCTCTCTCTCCTTCAAAATAAATAAAGGAAACTGGCAACTTTCTATCTCTACCCCCAGATCTCTCAGATTTTACTGCATTCCAGATCTTTCTGGAAGCGTCTTGGTTATCTATACAGATCTTGACATGTCCTACAGAGACCTGAAAACTCAACCATGTTCAAAACTGAGATGATTACCCAAGCCCCTTGTACCTGATTCTGCTCCTATGTTCCCAAGTGCAGTTAATGGCGCTCTCTCCCTCCTTCCCACAGGCAGCTGGTCCCCTGGTTCTGATCTTCACTTTGGTTTCTCCTCTTCTCTGCACCCACGAGACCCTTCCCCTAGTTCGGGGACCCATCAGCTCCCTCCTGATTCTCACTCAGCAGGCTGCATTCTCCCCTCCAGTCCCTCCTCCACACCACACCCAGAGTGATTTTTGCTGCCCTGAGTCCCCATGAGTCTGAGGATGCAGCCCAGATGCTCTAACAAGACTCATAAGACTCCATGACTGCCCAGCCTGACTCCGCCACCTCTCGCCTCCCCTCCCCACACCCCATGCTCCCATTACTCACCCTCAAACTCGTAAGCTCTACTGAGCTTCTCTCATCTTCAGCTTTTACCCCTTTGCCTGCCCAACTCCTGTGCATCCTGCAGATCTCATCTTAGATGTCTCTGTCTCTAGAAAGACTTCCTTGGCCATTCCAGCCTCCCAAGACTGGCTTCCGTTCCATTCCTCTTGTCCCTTTGGTGCCCTCTGATTGTCCCAGGGTCGCATGGGCGCACATGAAATGGGACCACTGTACTTCTCTGCACCTCCCCCTGGCCTCCGAGCCCCACGGGAACAGGGCCCCTGGCCACCGGCTCCAGAGCTGAGCCGAGTCCCTGAGGCACGTGGCCACTCAGCATTCATCTGTCAACCCACCAGATGTTCACTGCCGAATAAAGCCAGGCCTAGTGTCCACCCCTGCACGGGCTGTATGAAGTAATAAAAATATAGTGCACGGGGCACCTGGATGGCTCAGTCTCTTAAGCGTCCAACTCTATATCAGCTCAAGTCATGATCTCACAGTTTCATGAGTTCAAACCCCACGTCTGTGCTACCAGCACAGAGCCTGCTTGGGATTCTCTCCCTCTCTCTCTCTGCTTCTCCCCTGATTGCACTGTCTCTTTATCTCTCAAAATAAATGAATAAACTTTATATATATATATATATATATATATATGTATATATATATATATGTCACTTTAGGAAGCACTTTCTTCTTAAAAAGGTATGGCAACATATATGCAGAGAAAACAAGCAATTTAACTTCCTCAGCATCTAAAACTTCTTACAATCTTCATGATGTATTTTGGGGTGAGGCCTGAGGTTTACCTCCCAACTCCCCCTTTCTCTCTAGACCTTGCTGAGGCAAATCATGAAGAGCATTTCTCTGAAATTTTCACATGGAAACACTTGGCAAAATTTTTAGGGCTAAAAGAACAATCATACTTACAGGCTTCGCCCCAAGATGAGAACATTTTCTGGTCTGGTCGTCTCTGAATCGCAATCCCTAAACTATCTAGAAGCTTCTGCAAAGTTGGATTTCCCTTTCCTTTCTCCTTCTGATGTTTATCCAAGTTTTTGTTTCATCTTGTTGAGGCTAGATTAGTTCATGACATAAAAATTCCTTTCATTTTTATCAGTAAACATAAACAACTATGTCAAAAAAGAAAAAGAAAAGAAAGAAGAAAAAAATAGTTAAACCACATCCTCCTCAATTCTACTGATTTTATTGAAAAGAGTCTCTCTCCCTCACGGGATGAGTGGAAGGAGGCTCTTGGCAAGAAGTCCTTGATTGTATTTTATGGGAAAATAGTAAATATTTTCTTGAAATTAAAATAGCAAATGCGACATCCAGTTAAGATCTAGCAAAATACCACCTTACATTCCTTTTCATTCACTTAGTCAAGTTTGGAAGAGTTGAAGAGATGAGTCAAGTTTTATTTTTTCTATCATTTTTTTAATGTTTATTCATTTTTGAGAGACAGAGTGAGAGAGAACATGAGTGGGGGAGGGCCAGAGAGAGAGGGAGACACAGAATCCGAAGCAGGCTCCAGGCTCTGAGCTGTCAGCACAGAGCCCGACGTGGGGCTCAAACTCACAAACTGTGAGATCATGACCTGAGCCAAAGTCGGAGGCTTAATCAATGAGTCAGGTGTTATATTAATAGAGAAACATTGTCAGAAAAAATTTTCTGTGGCTCCCTTTGGTTTTTTTAGAGTCAGATTCTACAAATGCTTATATCAGGTCTGCCAACTAAATGATTGTCGGTGGACAAGACAGTAGTCGGCTCCCCTGGTTCTATTTCATATCTTTCTGTCTGAGAAGTCGGACCCTTTGAAACAATTTTCACCTTCAGCCACCCATGCCTTCACCTGGGCACAAACTCTCTAGCTGCTAGTCTTCCAAGAAATCGTGTTCAGGAAAATTAAAACTTGAAAGCCAGTTGAGTCAAAAAAAAAAAAAAAAGGATTTGGGAAAGAAGAAGTTTTCAAAGCAGTGCTTTGTATTTATTATATGGCATCTATAAAGTATCTCTATGATGCTAGGGGACACAGAATGAGAGTATGTACTTTCAAATATCGGCCTTTAGGTTAAGCCCTGGAGCCAGGAGGAAGAGCCAGTATTCAAAAGGCAGAGAGGAGAAATCGCTAATCAAAAGAATGGATAAAAATTAAGTACAGTGGTCATATTAAGGCATTTCATTCCATTTGATGGAAATCATCAAATAAGTTTAAAACCTTATTTTTGTTCCATTTCTAGTTTCTTTTTGGAATTCTTCTCTCTCTTCTGGGACAAAACGTGTTTTCATATCTGTGAGATCATTATAGTTTAAAGAGAGTACGTGTGAGCTGTGTACTGCCCTTCCAGTCACTTGCCTGAGGCACACGACATCCTTTCAAAGGCTGTTTCCGGGGCCAAGGCAAGTTTTTAAATTCATAGTAAAAACTTTTAAGTGTGATACAGTAAGAAGTCCTAAAATATACCTGTGTATTTAGCTGAGCGAATTACATTTCCTAATGAGAGCCCAGTTAGCATTTTTCTGGGCATTAAGTAAAATGGAACATGTAAGTATAAATTTTATTGCAGCTGAGAATGTCAGATTTTATTGCAGGTGCACCATGGTTTAGAGACTCCTGGCTTCTATAGGTATGAAGTGCGATTTTTAAAGGTTATGACAACAATAATTTCTAGAGTCCGGACCTGTGATCATAGCATGATCTCCAGTCTCCCATTTCCTGGGCCGCCCTGTCCCACTGAGGTGCCAGCAAGGCCCTCAGAATCACATCGTCCCTGCAATGTGCCTTTATGGTATCACGCTCTCTGCTTTTGCCCTCATGGTCTCATAATCCTCTCTCTCATTTCCACCGTTACCCCTGAAATTTGAATTGATTACACTACCAAGGCTATTGTAGGGCAAAGATGTGTTCCTTGCATCCCAAATGGAAACTCTGAACACATTTTCCAATAGAAACATTGTTATAAATGGTGAAAAGGTCCCATGGTACAATTAGCAGAGTATAATATTTTGGACAGACACATCAAAGTAAAATAATCTTGTTCAGATTTAGTGCTTCCCCCAAAGAAACAAACTTTGATTTGAGTCTGACTCATCCCCCCACCTAGACAACTTTCCCCTCTCAACCCATTACAGCCCCAAATATTTACAAGAGTAGAACTATGCCTACCCTCTGCTTTCTCACCATGCCTTATTTCTTGTTCTTTGCTTTCAACCCAGTGCCCGGTTCAGTACTGGCAAGTAGTAAGGCTCAGTAAATCTTTGTTGAATGAAGAAATGGATTTGGCGTTTACATCTACCAACTAATAAAACCACATTCTTAGAGACGATGAACTTCACCGGTTTTTGCTGTCAGCACTGGTAGTTGTCATGGTGATTATGCCGATGGTGACGGAGAGGGGGGCATCAGTTGTGACTCTTCCCTGACTGCCCTCAACAGCATCCAATTCTGATAACCACGTCCTTGAGATCTCTCCTTCCTCGGCTCCCCAGATTCCATTCCATGCTACACTTAAATGTCTTTGAAAAGTATATTCACTGGCTTTTCTTCTAGCTATGGGAGTCCTCAGTATAAATTCCGCACCAGTGCTCTCTGCTTGTTTTTTTCCTTCCTTCTTTCTCCCTCCACAAATGCAATTGCTCCTACAATTCCAACTCTCATTAGTCTGCAGAACTGCTGACGCGGATTTTCCATCAAGTTCCAGACTGAATAGACACCTCTTTACAGATGATCTTGGCATCTAGAACTCAGCATACTTCCTCCTCGCTCTTACTGCTCATGACTTAAATTATACTGAGATCCTCAGCTGACTTCTTCCCTTACTCCCAGTTGTTTCCGGGCCTTAAATTAACCCTTTCTGTTTGTTCTATTAGCATTTTGTCTGATTTATGCTTATGACCCTTCTCCTGGACTCTTCCTGAGTCTCCTTGCTCTCTCCTGTCCAACAGAGTATTAGCAGAGCAGATGAATCGGCTGTAGATCTAAACACACCTAATCATATCACACCCCTACTCAGGAGCTTTCAAATATTCCTCACCACCCAGTGAGACATGAACAGCTCGACTAGCCCATCTACCTATCCCTCATCTCCTGTTTCCACATGTACCCTAGGCATCAACCAGAGTAGACGATTTTTATTGCCTAACTTCACCCATTGTTTCTTTGTGTATAAACCTTGGATGATGTTGTTCCTTTTACTAGATCAGCATATGGGCTTGCTTAATTTAAGATTTTAGACATGCACCGATTCTAAATAATAAGAGAACACATATATGATGATATAGCAGTAGAATGCATCGCCAAAATGGAGGTGAAGTTAAAGTTTTCAGAGGAGAGGAAAAGAAGGAACTAAAAGGTAGGGGCGCCTGGATGGCTCAGTCAGTTGAGCGTCCAACTTCGGCTCAGGTCGTGATCTCACGGATCATGAGTTTGAGCACTGCATTGGCTCACTGCTGACAGCACAGAGACAACCTCGGGTCTTCTCTCTCCCTCTCTCTCTCTCTGCCCCTCCCCCACTCATTCTCTTTCTCTCTTTCTCTCAAAAATAAATACGCATTAAAGAAAGAATATGGGGCGCCTGGGTGGCTCAGTTGGTTGAGTGGCCGACTTCGGCTCAGATCATGATCTCGCGGTTTGTGGGTTCGAGCCCCGCATCGGGCTCTGTGCTGTCAGCTCAGAGCCTGGAGCCTGCTTCTGATTCTGTGTCTCCCTCTCTCTGCTCCTCCCCTGTTCACACTCTGTCTCTCTCACTTAAAAAATTAAATAAACATAAAAATTTTTTTAAAAAAAGAAAGAAGAAGGAACTAAGAGGTGATTAGGGACACTGGTGGCTGATTAATGAGGACTTTGAGGTCATGCGATTGTAGGAGCTGGGAAAGAGGAAGTCCAGGACTGGGTCATGTTCTGAAATCCATAGATAATGGGACAAGAGTGAACTGACAGATACATGTATTGTTAGGTGGTGTCATCTTTATGTAAATGGCCAATAATTATCAAGTCAGGGGTAAAATTTTTGATACCAAATAGATGACGAAAGAAAGAAATTTTGTAAAATATCTGGATTGTTGGCTTTTTTTAATGTTTTGATCAGTTGGGTTATCACAACCCCAAGTAAATTAGATGTAACAGAATTAAAATGTTATGCATTTACATTGTGGGCAAAGAGAGAGAAGGAGGGAGAGAGAGAGAAGGAAGGAGAGAGAAAGAAGGGTTATGTTTGGAGCTCGAAGGGACATATTCTCTTGGGAAACATCAAACTCTTACTGAAGAGGAGAAGGTAGAAGATGCCTGCATAATTTAGACGAGGAGCATATTCAGGGTTTAGAGAACCGACAGAGCCCCCGTGCAGAGGTGGCCAAAAATCTGCACACAAATGAAGATCGCCCAAAATTAGAGAGAAGAGGTAGATCAAGTGTTCTTTAGCTCCTTGGCAAGGAACTAGAGGAAGAAGGAAAGTAAACTGACTTGACATGGAAGGAAATAATAGCTATTAAAGAATTTGAGGGATACGAATAGACTGTATTCATGAAATGATTGAATTATGCATCACCTGCGTGTGTTTTTGTAGGGAACAATGGGCAGCTCAGTAATTTGGTATAGCTCTTAAAATAACTTCTAAATTGTTCTTTAGGTAGTACAGGTTTTCCTTAAATGGCTGTATTTAGATTGCTTATGTTTTTGTTTCTAAAGTTAATATAATTTGTATCCTTTGCAGATTTGGGCTTGTAGTTCCCCAAAATAAAAACAGCAATTTCAGGAGGCTATGTAATAATTTTAATTATATCAGCAGGTTCTAATTGTCTGCATACCTGGTAACACCCTAGACCACTACTATCTGCTAGAAAGCCATACTCTCCTCACATCTTAGATTATGAATTTCTCTGAAGCTACCAGGGTACTCACTTGCCATATATCATCTACCTACCTTCCCATCAAGTGCAGAAACCAGAAAAGCACACAGGAAAAGTGAGCACGATTGCCATGCGGAGATAATAGAGATGTCTGGGCTGTTCATGTGCTCTGCTTTGAAGACTTGGTATTTTCCCATTTCTTTTGTGCCCTCCCTGGTTTTTACGCCCGCTGTTTACTTCCTTCCTGGCCCAGCATTAGCTCACTCAGCTGGGCTCAGGTGATTCTTGGCATCAACGCAAGTGTCATTGTAGCTCCGTGCTGGTGACAGCGTGGCTCTGAGCCCCATCCTGTCCTTGCTTTCGAATGTCACCCACAGCACCCACCTACACAGAGGACAGACTTGCTCACATGTTCTCATCAAAAGTGAAAATTAGAGCAGGCCCAGACATCTCCGACCCTCGCTTACTTTCTAGTACTATTTTGGTCGCTATTTACATTTGCTGGTGAGAAAGCAGAGGCTTTTTTTGTTCCTCAAAACCCTTTTGAAGCCCCATGGCACAGCAGAAATTATATGTTTGTCTGGGTTTTGCCACTCCAAGGGAAGAGGCCCGTAACTATACAATGAGAGCGGTGGTGCGGGCAACCCTGTCCTGTTTCATGTTACTTTTGTGAGTACCCGTAATATTGCCATATTTGAAACGTCTTTGGAAGTCTTTCTGCCTGGGATGTAAGCAATATTAGACATCGTTTTCTCTAGGCTACTTTCCACCTGACATATTAATACTGACTACTTTAGTCTCCTCAGAGATCTAAATGAAGTGGATGAAGAGGTGTTTATTTTTTGTTCTACTGTTCATCTTCAGTGTGTCTTATCCATGAGTCATGGGAAAAACTATAATTACCCTGTGAGGGTGAGAACCATTAATTCCATGCCCTGATTTCCCTCACTTATAGCATCTTGGGATGTGTTCCATTGAGCACAGTGGGCTTTTGATGCATACTCATTAAGTGAGCACAGGGTGATAGCCTCCCACTCAATGTGCCTTCTCCGTGCAGAAGAGAGAGGGGAGTAAAGGGACCACTCCATCCAGCAGGCCAAGATCAACGTACAGAGACAGTTGTAGCCCAGAGCAGATGTTCAGGAGGCGGGGAGAAGACATATGTTAAGGGATATTCCCAGGGGAGAGTGAACTATAACGATGTCTCCAGTCCCATCTGAGCCATCACCAGGGGTGATGGGTTCCACCAGGGCCATCCAGCTGCTTCAGGTCCCAGGGTCAAAGACAAAGTAAAAGTATGTTCATAATAAGCCATAGAATGGTGCTCTGGAGCCCCTTAAATGGGTTTTACCTTAGATTAAATTGCTTGTAGGAACAATTTAAGTTTGTTAAGAATGACCCAAATGGAACAAGACTATGTGTGCAATCTATGGGGTGCCTGGGTGGCTCAGTCAGTTAAGCGTCCGACTTCGGCTCAAGTCGTGGGCTCGTGGTTCGTAAGTTTGAGCCCTATATCGAGCTCTGTGCTGACAGCTCAGAGCCTGGAACCTGGTTCAGATTCTGTGTCTTCTCTCTCTGCCCCTCCCCTGCTCACCCTCTGTCTGTCTCTCTCTCTCTCAAAAATAAATGAACCTTAAAAAGAAAAAACTTTGGGGCCCCTGGGTGGCTCAATCGGTTGAGCGTCCAGCTTCAGCTCAGGTCATGATCTCACGGTTCATGGGTTCGAGCCCCGCGTCAGGCTCTGTGCAGACAGCTAACTCAGAGCCTGGAGGCTGCTTCAGATTCTGTGTCTCCCCGTCTCTCCGCCCCTCCCCTGCTCACGCTGTCTCTCTCTCTCTCTCTCAAAAATAAATAAAACAATTTAAAGTCACTGTAGGACTTGAATGACCTGAAAATCAAGGCCCCATCTGCGTTTTCACAAGGGACAGGAGAGAAGCTGCCTCCACTCAGCAAGATTACAGGAACAGTGGGAGACAGAGAAAGGGGGCTGCTGTGATCCCACTCTGTTGAGTCCTAAAGTTCAACATGCTAGTTTCATATGCGTAGAGAAAAAGACATGGTGCTGGCCATGATTATGTCTGAGTGCAAGGGATATGGAAATTTTATTTTCCTCTTTATGCTTTTTGATTTTCCTTCAATTAGCATGTGTTGCTTTACAATCAGGAGTAAGACATAAACACTGGGGGAGGGGGAGTGAAACCAATGTTTTAAATTGGTATTCAGTCCCCAGACAAAGTATGATTTACTAGTGAGAGGTTGAGAGCCTTAGCTATTCAGAAGTTGGGCTAACAAGCCGGGCTAGCAATAAATCGATGAGGAAACAGAATTTTTAAAAATAACTTTAAAAAAGGTCGGCTATCCCAGACCGCATCTTTTTCAAGGATGCGAATCACGTAATGCACTGAAATGAGTTTTGCCCATTTTGAAGAGAAACACTTACCTGTAGGTGTTTGGTGGGTAGCAGCTCATTTCAAACCCTGTGAGCCTTCCAGTTTTAGTTACAGGCATAATTCATTAGTAAAGGAAAGCCTTTGATGAAAAGTTAAGGTTGAAAAAATATGTTTTGGCGAAGCCCTGCCAAGAACCAGCCTTGGTTTTTCACTTAAAAATATTTTTTTAACTCTTTGCATCCCTACTTTAAGCGTGTCGGGTTCAAGCTAGCTCTTGTACAGTTCATAACATCGTAGTGTACCTTGTACGTCACTGTCTCTGCTCAAAGCTGCTTTGAAAGGCGTTAAAACATTATTTGGGCCTTTTCTTTGTATTTATCATGTACTACTGCTAGTGATTCAGGGAAAACACTTACATTCCTGACATAGCAACTGTTAAACTAAAATGTTTTAATCTTTTCTATTCTTGTAACTCACATGGGAAACCACAATCTTAAAAAAAAAAAATCCAGTTGGAAACTTGTGAAACTTTCATCTTTGTGTGTGTGTGAGCTCTATGCCCAATGTGGGAATAGAACTCATGACCCCAAGATCAGGAGTCACATGCTCTGCCAACTGAGCCTGCCAGGCGCCCCTCTGAAACTTTCGTCTTAAAAAAGCAGCAGGGTATCTGAATGGCTCAGTCAGTTAAGTGTTTGACTCTTGAGTTTGGCTTAGGTCATGATCTCACGGTTCATGAGTCTGAACTGAGAGCTCAGAGCCTTCTTGGGATTCTCTCTCTCCCTCTTTCTTACCCCCCCACTCATTCTCTCTCTCCCTCCCTCCCTCTCTCACTCTTTCTCTCTCTCAAAATAAACCCTAAAAAAAGAATAATTTAAAAAGCAGCATAAATCATCAAATTAAAGGTCTCGTAATTTCATCATGAATGTAATTTTTGCTATGTATGCATAAATGTTTATGTTCATTATTGTACTTTCAGATTGGAATTCAGAAATAATTCACATTTTCTCTACCCCCCCCCCACCACTGTGATTAAGTTTCATTTCTTGGGAGAATGACCTTATTAACAGTGGTCTTTAAAGTCCGTCCATGCCAAGAACAGCCCCTGTCCTCATGGGAAATATGGCTAGAAGAAGATACCAATGCCAATCAAGTAAAACAATCACAGAAATAAATGTAAAAATAAGATCCTCATGGGGCTACAAATGTGAGGCATATGCTGCTATAGGAGATCATCATAGCAGACCCGACTGGAGAGGTTGCTCTTCAAGAGTGATGTTTAAGCTGGGCTCTAAAGGATGTGCGGAGATAAATAACTAAGCATTAAGTGGCACAGTCATGCTCCAGATAGAAAGGAATAGGCAAAGAAAGCCCTGTGGCAGGAGCGAGATGGCACTCTTGACGGACTGAGAGCCAGTGCAGCTGCAGCACGAGGGGTGGGCGAGGGCGGTGCGGAGTGGAGGCAGAAAGGGAGGCACTGCCTGAAGACTCGGTACAGACCTTTGGAATCTTTTAAAGAGAAGACGACATGATCAGATCCTGCACAGCAGTTATTTACCGAGCGCCTTCTAAAATGCCAAGCCCTATTCTAGATCCGATCCCTGAAATTCAGTGGTAAATGGGATCCATTCCTGGCCTTCACGGGGTCCTCTAAGTGAAAGACAAATAGAACACAAAGAGAAGTATCAAATGGTAATTAGTGTTCTGTGAAGACCTAGTGTGGGACATCAGAGAGCAGGACCAGGAGGCCAATTTAGGCTGCATGGTCGGGAAAGGCATCCCTAAGGAAGTGATGTCTGATCTGAGCTACAGGAAGGAGTTGACCATGTGAAGATCATGGAGAATATTCCTGAAAGAAGAGAAGAGCTAGTTCGTCTCAAAGGTGGTAACAAAGTTAGTATGTTGGAAGAATAAAAGGAAGGCAGCGTGTGGCTGGACTGGGGAGGACAAGAGGGAGGCTGGGACAAGAGTCCCTAGGCGCAGGGGGCGGCCGGGATGTGAGGGCCTTTCCAGCCTCGGGGGAGTTGGGATGTTATTCCAGGTGTTAACACTAAGGCCCTGGAGAGTTTTGAGCAGGTGAGAGGCCTTTACACTTCAGGTGGGTGGAGCTGACGACCGTGTGCAGGAGATAAAGGGAGACCAGAGGCCCCCTGCGGGAGTCTTCAGGTGAAAGATGGCCACGGCTCCGACAAGGCCGGTGGATCCAGAGGTGGACAGAACGGGGTGCGTTGTGCACACTGAAGGCAAAGTCAACCGAACTTAATCGCATGTGGCAGGGCAGGCGAGGGGAAGAAAGGATTCAGTGGTAACTTCTAGATAAGGCTTTTGAAGTGATAACTGGCCGCTCTGTGGAGAATAGACTGCTAGGAGCCACCAGGAGTGAGCGGAGACGAGATGGGAAGCTCTGACAACACAGTCCGAGGATGTCAGCTGAGATGGCACCAAGTGGATCAAAGGTACTTAAGAGATTGAACCCACAGGGCCTCATGAGGAAAACTAGGACTCTGGGGCGACAAGTGGAATAAAGGCAGGCTGTCGAGGATACCTCTTGACTTTTTTGCCTTGGACAACTTGCTGGATGGTGCTGTCGTAGACACGGGGAGGAGTTGGTCAGGACTGTTAATCTGGCAACGGTGAGTTGGAAAGAAGAGACCTGTGAGTGTGTTCATGACCCCAATGAGAATGAGCAAGCAAAGGCAGGTGGATGATCCAACGGGAGCTTAAGGGGAGGGAAAATTCGGGCGTGTCCTCGAGCTTCCGGATTTGGATGACTGGGGGAATGTGGGTTCTATTAATCTAGACCTGAATATATAGGAGGCTAAATATGTTTAGGCAAAGGAGTGGGATGGGCAGGAGGTTAGGGGAAGAATGTAGGAGAACTGAAAATATGTCCGGTTTTGTACACGTTAAACCTGGGATATGCATCATTAGCTTCTAGAAAGTAATTATGTATACTTGAGTTTAAGCAAGTACTTGGGTTTTTTTTTTTTTTTTGCACAAAAACCCATCTCCTCTTCACCAAGTTAAGTGTCAACTCAGCCTGGCATTCAAGGCCTCTGTGCTCTGATCTTGACTCCGTTTTCAGGACTGCTTCCCCTTCACAGGGGCTGCTCCTTTGAGCTGCAGGTTCTTTGCTAAGTGTGCCCCCATTTTTTTTCTTATTTATCTTTTGCAAATTGCAAAAAAAATTGCAAATCCCGCTTTATAGGCAGACAGTTCTTCCCCTTCCCCCAACTGCCTGTCCAAATCACAACTATTAACAAGGTTTTCCCCAAGTGCCACGTTCTACCTGTAGACTTCCCTGTCTCCTCATGCTTTCTCTCCCCATGTCATTTTTTAAAAAATGTTTATTTATTTTGAGAGAGAGAGAGAATGAGCAGGGAAGGGGCAGAGAGAGAGAAGGAGAGAGAGAATCCCAAGCAGGCTCCACACTGTCAGCACAGAGCCTGACGAGGGTCTCGAAACCACGAACCGTGAGATCATGACTTGAGCTGAAATCAGGAGTTGGACATTCAACCAATTGAGCCACCCAGGTGCCCCACCCCCGTGTCATTTTATTGTATACATATGTTTAAGTTTTATTATGAAAATTTGCAAACATACCCAAAGTAGAGAGTATAGTACTATGAACCCCACGTACCAATAGTTATCGGTATTTTGCCATGTGTACCTTATCTTTCCTCCCTATTTTCTTTGCTAAAATACTTTAAAGCAAATTCTAGACGTCATGTCATTTAACCCTGGACATTCCAGAAGGCCTCTCAGAAAACGTGGATATTATCTCACACAACCACGGTGCCACTGTCATACCTAAGAAAATTAGCAAGTATCTTTCCATATCAAAAAATGTCTGCTTCACACCTAGATAGCCCCAATTGAATATAAAATTTTGCAGTTCATTTCTCTGAACCAGGAACCAAACAAGATCCAAAGATTACATTTGGTCGTTATTTATCTTCTATCGTTTTCAATCCAAAGCAGAGCCTTTCTTACTTTTTATTCCAGGCTCCTGACTTCTTACAGAAACCAAGTCAGTTGTCCTGTGGAATGTCCCACAGTCTGTATTTACCTACTTCCTTTTTTGTGGTGTCATTGAACTTCTTCCCTCCTCCCTCTTTCCTTTTGTTTTCTCAGGTGGATGCTTAAGGCACCCCTTGGGCTCCCCTGCTTTTTGTCTGTATTGCATACCTTCTATGATAGTGTAACCTCCTTAAAAGGTGAGACCATATCTCCCCCCCAACTTTTTGCTTTTCTAAATAAGGTCTAATACATTGTATGTGCTTTTAAAACATTACGTAGAATTATTTAGAAAGAGTTTGGATTCCTCTTGTAATAATGTGAACTGGAGGTATTCTCAACGGGAAGAAATTTATATTGGGATTACGTCACCAGAGAAATCTCAACGATGTAGGTCACTATTTCCTAATTGGCACTGCAAAAATTGCCACCTTATGTAAAGTGGCATGTTCCTGGACTTGAAGGTTCTTACAATTTGTAGCATTATAAAACACTTAAGTGAGATTTCCAAGTCCCCTCCATTGTCTCTGGGTCCGTGTAGAAGTGATTTCAGAGATCACTTGTGTTGTGCGTTCAGCATGAAAACTAAGTCCCTAATCATTTTTCTGATCAGGAGAATTTAATTTTGCTTAGTAGTCCTGCAATCAAACTGAAAGGCCGACTATAAAAACACTATCATGTGTGTCCTTTGTTGTTGATAACGAACTGCAATCCAAGCTTTCATAACTAGAAGGGAGTAGAATAAACTTCAAAAGGTTGCATGATAAATGTTTTTGACAATGTGTCAGCTGAACATTAAACAGGATCTTTGTAAATCCTCTCCTTCTAAGTGGTTTAAACAGAAAGTTTTAAACTTCTTCCTTCATAAGTACTGGCTCCAGATATCACAGTATCTTAGGGTTAAAAAAAAAAAGAGGAAAATACTTTATCTGGCATATATATTTTCCATCCCCTGGGTGAATGTGGGAGTGCTGGAAACAGGCTCACCTAAGTGTCTCTGCTTCCATAGCTTGGGTACCTTCCTTTCATCGGCTAGGAATGTGCCACTGTTAAACTGGAACGACCAATGGCCTTTTATAACCTGATATGACCACGGACACAAAATTATGGAAATGCAAATGAGTAAATGTAATAGTAATGCTCTCCAGATGCCAATTTTGGAGGAAACCTCCAATTTTCCAGATCACAATGAGAATCACAATGAGAATGCCATCGGTCCTCACATGGACAGAATGAGATCTAGAACTAGGTAGTATGGAAGGAACGTGCATGCATGTGCCTGTGTGTGTGTGTACGTGCATTATCGTGTTTCAGAGAGAAAACATGTAAAACAAGGGAAGTTCCTTGGCATGTGTGTGAATTTCCTAGGCTGCCGTAGCGAAGGACCGAAACCTGGGTGGCTTGAAACAGCAGGAAGTGGGAAACTAAAGGTCTGAAATCAAAGAGCCAGCAGGGCTATGCTCCCCCTGGAGGCTTTCGGGAAGAATCTTCCCTTGCTTACTTTTACCTTCTGGTGCTTCCCAGCAGGCTTTGGTGCCTTTGGCTTGTAGCAGCACCACTCTCCAGTCTCTGGAGTGTCACATGGCCAAAGTTGTCCCACGTTTCTCTTCTTACAAGAACCCCACGGGATTAAGGGCCTACTCTAATCCAGCATGACTCCTTCTTAACCAATTACATCTTCAAGGGCCCCATTTCCAAATAAGGTCATGTTTTAAGGTTCTGAGGGTTGGGACTTCAACGTATCTCTTTGAGGTGGTGTAATTCAACCCAGAACCCTGTGTAATGCCCTTATTTTTTGACACCATACTCTACGAGGCAAACCATTGGCATCAACATTACTGTTGAATCTGTTACACAGAAATTTCTTTTTCCTCTAGCTTTTTAAGTTAAAGACTAAATATCTTAAGACCAGACCCAGATCATTTTGAGTCCCTGGAGGCTTTTGAAGGAAGGTAGCATTTAACATAGACAGTAGTAGGTATTCTAGATAAGATGAAGAAAGGAACAGGGGCCCCTGGATGGCTCAGTCAGTTAAGCGTCTGACTCCTGATTTCAGCTCTGGTCATGATCTCAAGGTTTGTCAGTTTGAGTCCCAAGTTGGGCTTCGCTTGACAGTACGGAGCCTTCTTGGGATTCTCTTTCTGTCTCTTCCACTCTCTATACCTCCCCGACTCTCTCTCTCTTTCTCAAAATAAATGAATAAACTTTTTATAAAAAAAAATTGAAGGAAGGAACAAAGGCCCACAGGGCAGTGCATAGTGGGGCCTCTTGGTAGCAGGAAGTGGAGGTCACAAGGCAGAAGAGGCAGGCGCTCAGGCAGCGCCATTTCCTGCTCCCGAGTCCAGCTGACGTGCGGCCATTTCCTCTCTCTGTGACTTTATAGCTGGAAAACTTGGGCAACCTGTAGCAGTCTTAGCTGCGTCCCTCTAAAGTGAGCTTTCTCAGAGGGTTATGTGAAAGGAATGGAGTATTAAAGACTCCTAGCACAGTGCCTGACATAGGAGCTAACGTGTTAGCGCAGCACCTGCCGTAGGAGCTAACGTGTTAGCTTGGAGTTAGTCCGCTGAGCACAATAAGCAAGATTATGGAAGGATGTGGAAGTAAGGTGAACATTGACAGGGTAGGAAATGATCAGGCATTTATGTTTTGGAGATGGAGAATGGCATAAAAAGATAGTCTTTGAGAAAAATTTGTCTCCCAGGGGGACACAGGGGGTCACAACCGGGGAAAATGTGGAATTGCAGTGCGCAAAAATGGTGGCAGAAATAAGAGGCACTTCTAATAGAAATTGAAGGAACCTGGCAGCTAACAGGGAGGGAGACTGAAAGAGGGGAGACCCACAGAGGGCTGACTGTTTCAACCCGGGTGGCCAAAAGAGTGCTGTGTCACTGATCAGCAGGACAGCGAGCGGGGAGGGAAGCTGGTTGAGGAAAAACATCTTGAGTTTGGTCTTGGACTTGATACCTCTGAGGTGACGGTGGGCCACCGTGTGCACACATAAGAAACAGAAGGAGAGGTCAAACCAGGGGACACGTGACAGGTGCATGGGGATGAGCTTCAGGACCATCAGCAGGACAGCCCCTGCTGGGGCCAGGGCCACCGGGGCAGGGGACGCTGGTGTCATGGTGTGCGCTCAAACACTGAACTCCCGACCTTACTGCCCCCAAATGCTCCCCTCACAACTTCTCTCTTGGCTCCATGCTCTGATGGCTGTCATTAGCACTGTATTACCGTTGAATCTGTGTCACACAGAACTTATTTTTTTCCCTTCCTTTCCATATATTTTAATTCTGTTCAGTTCCCCCCCCCCCCACTTAGTTAAATGACAGCACCTAGCCACCCCTGCTGGGGGCCTCGTAGTCATTTTTTAAAGTGCCTTCTCTGTCATACCTGGCACATCTCTTCTTCAGTTTTAATAGAGGAGAAATTCATGGTTCATTGCAGGCGAATTGGAATGAATGCTACAGGCTCAGGGGATCACGCGTGTGAAGGATCAGCCATTGTAGGAAAGTCGAAATTGAAATGAATGACTTACGGGTGCTCCCTCTTCCCTGGGCTTATGCAAAAGGAGGGGTGGTCTGCGAGACTTTGACACTTTTAACTCTGCCCCACTCCTCCACGGTCCTGAAACATCCTAGCTGCGGTTCTTAGACTTGATCCTCAACTTCTACCGCCTGCGATAAGAGCTTGCTCACGAGCTAGCCTGTCCAGAGTGGCAGAGGGGACCAGATGTGCTTCGGATTTCCCAAGTAGAAAAATGCTGGCTAATTGAAGAGGAGATGTGGGTCAGGTCAGGAGGTGACTCGGGAAAGGTTGATGAGGTGCGCTAGGAGATGCCAGCTCCCTCACATCATCCGAGTGTCAGGATAACATGATTTCTGTTCCTGGAACTTGAGGAAACACCAACTCTTTTAAAGTGTATTTTTAGGACTTTTGGAGGAAATTGTTCAGAAATTTTAAAAGACCGAAGATGGGTGACAGAGAGAGAAGAGAGAATAAGTGATAGCTTTCTTATTCTTTGGTGAAAACGCTCCTCTTGTTTTTTAGATTGGCTGCCATACCTTTGCCTTTCATGTTGAATCAGTAGCCTACTACGTACTCTAGCGATGGCTCATGTCCAAGTGCAATTTCTCCTACATGTGGTTTGTGGCAACAGGGACTAAAAGCTTCCCACCTGAAAGGAATTTTGCCTGATGTGAAGAGTAACGTGTATGGGGTTAACACCCCCCAAAGACCTCCTTTCTTTCATACCAATATCAACAGAGGCTGAATTACGAGGGTTAAAAAGGAAAAAGAAAGTGCTTGCTTGGAATATGAAAAAAAAATTAAAAACCTGAATGTAAGCCATAAAGAAAAAAACAGTTCTGCTGTTGGGTTTTGAATACATCAGTGGCCTCCACGTGACTGTGGTTCTGGTTTTCTTCAGATCTATGGTGTGAACCCATTCTGATTACTGTAGAATCACTAATAAAACTTTTTTGTGGTTTGCCAGTCATCCTGGTGGATCTAAATGAAGAAATCACTTTGAAAGAAATCTCGACTGGCATTTCAGTTGAAGTCTTGTTACTTTTGTTAGTAGATTCAGCCTCTTTAAAAAGATAAAATCAGACAGGAGCTATAGTGGCCTCTGCAAATAGCCAGTAAGACCACCCAGTAAAAATGTCACTCTGCCATTGTGTCATCTTCCCTCGCCCCAGATTTGTGTCTCCTCATCTGGGAGACACGGCATGGTCTTCCTGCTATAGGCCAGTGGTTTAAGATGTGCTTTTAAAAAAAGGTCTATAAATCTGACATTAAAATAGTGAGATCTTATTGCTTGCATTTAATTTTCCCTTAGCTTTCACGTAGCCACAGTAGAAAGAAAATCATTTGTACCTTCTGTGTCAGTTGACGTGGCAAAGAAAACCTGCTCATGAGAAACACTGCGGCACCATTTGTAGACTGAGTTGAAGTAAATGCTACAGAAGCAAATGCGGGCCTTATTAAAAAGGCAACTAAGGCTTAAATGAGAGTTATCCCTATTTCCCCTTCATAATTAGTGTCTCCTCCCTGTAGTCACAGATCAGATGTCATTTCCATTTGAGGGAGAAGCCAATCAGTGGATGATGGTTGATATCAAGATTTTATAATCCTAATAGATATTTTGTGGCACAAACTTTTCAGTCATCTGACATGTTTTAAATGGAAAAGAGACCATTTCCGTTGAAAAAGAAACCTGGAATTTTAGTGCATGTAAATTACATCTTAATAAAAATACAAATAAGCCTTCCCTTTAAGGTATCTTCTCCTTAGGTCAAAATATGAACATCACTCCTTGCTTCCTTAACTTTATGTTCAGAATACACAGGGGGAAATCCTTCTACATCTCTCCTGCCCACTGAATGATGAATGAGTCATGTGTCTTCTCTGAAGTAAGATAGTAAATTCAAGCCTCATGAAAGGAACGTTAGGGTGACTTCATGTTTTTTAAGTAGGAAAAGCTTCAAATTGTTTTTTAACTTTTTATTATGGAAACTTTCCAACATACACGAAAGCAGGGCAATAGTTTGCAGAGCCCCCATCTACCTGTCTACCCGTCACCAATTTTCAACAGTTTGCCAGGCCAACTTCTTTCGAGTGGCATCTTTAGTACAAATACTCTGCTTTATTTTTTTCTCGTTAAAACTCCTCAGCAGGACAGAGCTTGCTGCTAACGAGGTCCCTTCTGCATTTCACCCAGGAGAGGCTCATCTGCTTCCTCGTTTCATGACCACAGACTTAACCCGAAGTCCTCAAAATCAGTGACTTTGAGGACCCCAATTTTATATTCATATAGGGCAGAACTTAATCCATGATTTTTTGGTTTACATATGCTTTAACCCAGTTTCTTTAAATAAAAGAACTCTATGCTACTCAAGATTCCCACTTCCCGGAGAACATGTGGAACATGGTCTGTGGGACAGAACCAAGGAAAGGGTCCATGTACCCTTTGCCCCTCAACGTATGGCAGCCTCAGAAAAATGTGCCCATAGGCCTCGTGATGATTTGCGAAATGGCCAGACGTAAACATTTTGCCAAGATTTGGCAACACAGAATGAGGCAGAATATAAGCGTAAAATGCATTACATTTCAAGTCCGTGAGAACGGGTTTGAAAACTCTTAAAAAGCAGGAAGGCATAGTCCTGTACCGTGCGTCACAAAATGGTAAGAGTCCACTCTGCTGACAGTGTTTCCAGAAATGACTCAGGAGAAGGGTAGCCTTTTCCTGTTGATTCTGTTTTGACTGGAAGGTAGTTTTCCAAAGTTCTCCCAACTGAGGTTTTGGTAAAGATGGGGAAGTAGAGAGTTTGAGACTGTGTTCTCTGGCGAGAGAGCACAAATATTCTGGGTGATGAGCTGAGGACAAATTCGCTTGCCCGGATGGCCTACTGAAAAGGATCATAAGGTCATAGTGGGCCCAGATGGATACCTACCACCACCCCCACCTGTGGCGCTGGCTGAGAGGTTAGCTAAAGGCAAGGCCAGATCTCTGGAAAGACTTCTGGTCATTGATAGGACCCTGATATGCCTTGTATGCTGGGAACATTCTGATGATCTATCATCTATCTATCCAGTCTCTACACTCAATGTGGGGCTCAAACTCATGACCCCAAGATCAAGAGTCACATGCTCTACTGACTGAGAGGCATCCCAATAGCCTTTTATCACTATAGCGCAGTGTCTCTCCCTTCCAATGAATTTTTCCTTCATTAAATAACTTTTTAATCACTTTATAATTGAAATGACCTCTAGTTTCATCATCTCATGTTTGTTTAAGTGCTTCAGAACTGCAAGAGAAACTGGTTTTTAATAAGACTGCACATAATTCCTTAATGCATGGTTTTACAAGTTGAGTAGTTTGCTTTGAATCATGTTTATAATTTTTATGAAAATAACATTGACTACAATACTCTGTCCCTCCCCCCCCTCAAAACCAACAGAAAAGCTCTAGGACTAACACGGGTGCCATGCAGCAGGCCCATTAGCTCCCAGCGTGTCCCCTCTCCCTGCGAAGTCCATTGACATGTATAATCTTTCAGACTTCAATTTGCACTAATTATTTTCATATTTTAAACAAACAACTCAAATTACTTTATAACGTGCTCCCTATTAAAGAGTGCAGTGTACCCTCATTGTTCTTGCAAAGCTTATTATGCCATTTACATTTTTCTTCTGGAAAGTGTCATTCTTTGTTCCCAGCGACCACAAAGCACCCCGAAAGTCGGCAAGTGTAGCTTCCTAGAGCAAGCTGCCTTACATGGCATTTCAAGGCAGGTTTAATTGGGAAAAGAGAACTGCCTTTTCGGTAATGATGTAAGTGAACACAGCAGAGCTGAGAGATGAGGAATAATTTTGCAGAATAAACTGTTTAACTGTTCAAGTTGGATTGTTTTGTTTCATACTTGTGACCCGATGTCGGACATTCTGTTCTTTCATTATCATGGGCTTTTCTCAGGAATAAACTCCAAGTTGTGATTTGTGTGTGTGCGTGTCAGATGTCAGATCTGAAGGCTTTTGAGTAAAGAAGCCACAACTTGCAAAAATGTTCTTGCGCCTTCTTATTGAGTAATTGTGGCCACTCTCGCAAAGTCCTTATGTCAGATTCTGAGGTTGGACCTCTAATGGCCTAATAATGTTTTAGAATATGAGACCAGAAACAGCTGCCAATATAAACAGCCGTTTGCCTTTCATCTACTACATTTAACTTTTTCTGAAAGTGGGATATTATTCGGTTACTTTTCCATTTTTGAAACTGATTTTTCAGCAGATAATAAAAGTAATTTCTGGACATAACTGCTTTCTCCGATTAACCTTAAAAAGATCACGTCTTACATCTTTAAACTAGGAGCTCGTGTGACAAGTGGTACCTTTTTGAAAAGCAAATGTAATTTCGCTTCTGTTTTGATAAGATTGATAAAATACGGCCGACTTAGGCTTTCCACCGCATCGAGTGTGGAGAAAGCCTCAGATCTAATTCTGTTACCTGTCTGGTTAGAAATGCTTTCAGCCGCATACCTGTGATGCTGACTTCTTGGCCGCCTTCTGACCCCCAAGTTGTCACCGGCCCCCCACCTCCCTCTCCCTCTGCCTGCTCTTACATGTGGCTGGCACCTGGTAGTCAGGTTTTTGAAGCTTCTTCTACTTTCTTCCCCAAAGAAGTGTCCCATTTGCACCTGGTCTGAGACCCCTCTCCCCTGCTCAGAACCCCCACCCAGCATGACTGGACCCCTCAGAAGTCCTGCCGGCGCCTTAAACTCAACTTGTCGAAAACCATCCTGCCCCTACTGCCCTGTCTTGCTTCTTGTCCCTTCAGTAGCTCGTGGTGTCATATTCTGTGGTCGTTCAGCCTGAAAGCCTTATGGTATCTCGGAGTCCCTCCTTCCCTGGATGCCCCATTCATGATTCTGCCCCCACCCCACCCCCCCATCCCTGTGCCCACTGCCCTCTTTCAGGCCTCGTGTGTCTGGCTGCCACTTTTGCAGCAGACCCCTTACCTGACCCCCAGCTTCACTCTCCAGAATGAGTTCCTCGCGGTTCAAGGTCAAAAATATTGGGGTGTGAACAGCACCAAATACGGCCATGGAACGAGGAAGCAAATTGGCTTCTGGCTTTGGCATTTGGGAGGTAACTAGGGGCTGTGATGGAAACGGACTGAGGAGCATGGTGGGGGCGGCTGGCAGGTGTGATGTGACGTCAAAGGGTGGAGAGGAGAATCGGGGGACACTGCATGTGGCCACGCCCAGGGTCTGCTGATGGAGGAGGGGAGAGACGAGGCAGGAGGCAGGGAACAATTTTTTGTGTAAGACAAGGGAGGTGCACCTCTCCTTTATATTTTTTTCCTGTGAAATAAAAAGAAAAACTAAAAAAAAAATCAAGGGCGGGTTGTATTTTTGATTGTGGCAGAAACCAGACAATATATTATCACAAGGAACAGTAATATCATATATATCCATATATAATATGTGTCTAGATATAGATATTTGGAAGGTATAGTTGTATATTCTGTACTTCTGGAAACATAATGACTTTTAATGTGCTACATTAAGGGCGTTTGGGAGCCCTGATGATTGAAGTACGTTTCCTCGGGGAGTATAGTTCAAATATTTATTAGCTCCTTCCACAAACATGAATTCAGTGTCCTACGTGTGCCAGGCATCGAGTTGGCTTGGCACTAGGCTCGCGGACCTGAAGAGGAGGGACCCTGAGCGTCCGTCACTCTCAGTCTTGCACAGACACAGACACTGATTCTCCTAAACGCTAGACGCTAGATGGATAAGAGCCCAGAGGCGTCCAGACTTCGCTGTCAGGATGGACACCATCGAGCAGAGCAGGTGAGACAGCTTCCAGGCAAGGAAAAGAGAAAACAGGTACGGAGGGAGACAGAGGCAGCACCCGCAGCAAAATGTATAGTATTTGAAATTAGTCCGCGTTTTAACATGCCAGGCCAGCCTCCTTAGTACCGGCCCGAGCAGCCTCCTTAGACCCGAGCAGGCTGTTTAACCTCACGGAGCCTCAATTATGTGGTCTGTAAGGTACATGGAGGAACCCTGCCACCCAGGATTGCAGTGAGGGCTAAAAATAAAATCCACGCAGTCGGTGATAGTTCCTGTTGTTATTGATCGCGGCAACAGCATCAGCACGACACTGCGGCGTCACGCGGGCTCAGCGTGGCCAGAGCCAGAAGACAGAGATCCCTGAATGCCGGGCTCAGGAGTGTGAGCTGTTTCTCAGGGATGCTGGAGTGTCGTGCAAGCATTTCAGTGGGGGACTGACATAATTAGATTGCAGTTTAAGAAGATCACTCTGACAGCAGTATGAGGGCGGATGGGAGAGCAGGGGAGACTGGGAACAGAAAAACGTGCATTCTTCCTAAGACAGCAACCGTTACTCTCCCCAGTTAGGCCATAAGAGAAGCTGCTAAGATCCCATTTATTGGTAGCTACCAAAGGAAAAAGAAATGCTACTTGATCAACTAACATAGGAACAAATGTATTCACAGACCACAGTCACCGAATTATAAATGAGAATAGCTTCAAGCTCATTGGCAGAGTTGGTTGAATTGTGAATTTAAGGGGCGCCTGGGTGGCTCCGTCGGTTAAGCGTCGGGCTTCGGCTCAGGTCACGATCTCACGGTTCGTGGGTTCGAGCCCCAGATGGGGCTCTGTGCTGACAGCTCAGAGCCTGGAGCCTGCTTCGGATTCTGTGTCTCCCTCTCTCTCTCTGCCCCTCCCCCTCTCATGCTGTCTCTGTCTCTCAAAAATAAACATTAAAAAAAAATTTTTTTTAAATACTTAAGAAAAAAAAAAAAAAGAATTGTGAGTTTAATAATCAAGTACAACACCAAAGAGCCCCTGAAGCTTTTCACCTCACCTTCCAACCATTTTACTTTTTAAATTAGAGGTTCTTAGCCTGGGGTTCACCCATGGGTAGGCTTCAGGCAGTGTGTGGGCTCCCTGAAATCAAAAGCAAAATTATAAGCGTACTTTTTTCCATGTGGGGAGTGAGCACATGTCATTCATCAGATGCTGGCTGGGTCTAGGACCCCAGAAGAGGTTAAGAACCACTGTATACTGGCATTGCATTAAAAGACTCTTTGTTGTTGTTGTTAATGTTTTCTTATTCTTGAGAGAGAGACAGCGTGAGCAGGGGAGGGTTAGAGGCAGAGGGAGACAGAGAATCCGAAGACAGGCTCCAGGCTCGGAGCTAGCTGTCAGCACAGAGCCCGACGCGGGGCTTGAACTCACGAACCGTGAGATCGTGACCGGAGCCGAAGTCGGGCGCTCAGCCGACTGAGCCAGCCAGGCGCCCCGCATTGAAGGAATTCTTCACGGACACTGACTTAGACACTATCGCTGAACTTCAGACTCTTACAGGAAGCCGCAACCCAACATCTTTGCTTGGATGTGTAACCAGGGTCCCAGACTTAACGCATCCCAGACTCGCCCATCCCTCGCTTAGCGTCCCCAACTGCATTCCTCTACCTGCGCAACCAAAATCCGGGAGGTCTTTTGATTTTCATGCTGTGCAGCCACCCCTT
The DNA here is from genome assembly GCA_028646485.1 of Cryptoprocta ferox. Taxonomy (NCBI): domain Eukaryota; kingdom Metazoa; phylum Chordata; class Mammalia; order Carnivora; family Eupleridae; genus Cryptoprocta; species Cryptoprocta ferox. The sequence goes on from CM053565.1 coordinate 45,125,995, forward strand.
GGGGCTGTCACTCTGTCTTCAAATCTGTCAGGGATCTGACACTTCCCTCACCCCCAGCTACCACCACCCACCATCCTGGTCCAGCTCCTCATCATCCTTCCCCAGTAGGTTTCAGTGGCCTCTCCCCTGCCTCCCTGCTTCTGCCCTTATCCTCCTTCCATCTATTCTTCACAGCAGCCAAAGCAGCACTAGCCCACAACCCTCCAGTTCTTCCCTTCTACCTCTGAAGAAAATCTGAAGTTCTTGGTTGCCCCCTGAGGCTCTGTGTCACCTGATGTGCCTGAGCGCCTATGATCTCCTGACACTGTGGCTCCCTCTGTGCTCACTCTCCACGCTGGTCTTGGAGTTTCCTCAAACATGGCACATCAGGGCCTTTGCACGTGCCGTGTCCCCTGCTGGGCAGTTTCTTCCTGCAGATAGTCATATGCTTTGCTCTCTCTCCTCTTTCAGGTCTTTGCTCAAGCCTTCTTGGGCCATCTGTTTAAAACTGCAACATCTTCGGGGCATCTGGGTGGCTCAGTCAGTTAAGCATCCGACTCTTGATTTCGGCTCAGGTCGTGATCTCACAGTTCATCACATCGAGCCCCGCGTTGGGCTCTCCGCTGACGGTGCGAACCCTGCTTGGGATTCTCTCTCTCCCTCTCTCTGACGCTCCCCTGCTCTCTCTCGCTCACTCTCTCTCAAAATAAATAAATATTTTTTAAAAATTACAGCCTGTTTCCCAACCCTGCTCCAGAATATCCTCCAACCCTGCTTTATTTCTCTCCTGCACTTCTCACTCATGTCTTACGCTTGTTGTTTGCTTATTGTCTACCCCCCAACGTAAGCTTCATGAGAGGATTTTTGTTTTGTCTGTTTTCTTTTACTGTTCTGTCGAAAATACCTATCACAGTTCTTGACACGTAACAGAAAGTCAGTTGTCTTCACTGAATAAATTTTATTTTAAGACCTTATTTGGCATCTTTGCAATTCCTGGGCCATGTGTTTTGCTCGCTGTGACTTTCTATATATTTTATCCGTAATTATGTCAGATTGTCTGAATATATTGTTTCTTTTCTAATTTACCTCTTTACTTAAAACAGTAATTGATGCAATGGTGATTATTGGTCTTAATGGTTTCTAAATTCCCCCAGGTTAACCTGAATTCTGTTTCTATCAGCCACTTGGCAACTGAAAAAGGGTTCCTCTCTGAACACTTCCTATAAGTTCCCCATATTCCACACCATCCTAAATGACTTAAAAAAAAGAAATTCCTGGGGCGCCTGGGTGGCTCATTCGGTTAAGCGTCCGACTTTGGCTCAGGTCATGATTTCACGGTTCGTGGGTTCGAGCCCCACGTCAGGCCCAGTGCTGACAGCTCAGAGGCTGGAGCCTCCTTTCGATTCTGTGTCTCCCTCTCTCTCTGCCCTTCTCCTGCTCACGCTGTGTGTGTGTGTGTGTCTCTCTCTCTCTCTCTCTCAAAAATAGTTAAAAAATTAAACCTTAAAAAAAAAAAAGAAATTCCTTTGAGGTTACAATTAGTATCATTTTGAAAACTGTCATGTTGGCCCAACATTACTATTCCTAGCTGTCACAGTACTTTGCAGAGGTCAGCGTACCTTGAAGGTGTACTGATAGAGCCACTTTAATTAGCAATCACTTTAAGCTTTATTGCATGCTTTGGTTCTATGCTGGGAATGGAAAAGCCATTTTTATTCAATGAATTGACACCCTCTAATGTGTCTGTTTTATGTTTGGAATCTGTTACACTAGCAATTCCTAAAGCAAAAACTACCCGGGCGTGACATTAAAAGCCTGGTTTTGTTTGTCTGGACTCTGTGGAACAACAGTAATGGACCAGAGCCGAGGGCTTTTGCATGCCAGTTCAGGTGGTAAAACTTCTTTTCAGGGATGCTAATTTTTAACGTTTATGTGTTTATCTTACATTGTTTCAGGTTTTGCAAGATGAACTAGAAAACCGCTCTAACCAAGTACGATGTGCAGAGAAGAAACTACAGCACAAGGAACTGGAGTCACAGGAACAGGTACTCTCCTCGCTTCTGCCTGGCCCGTTGGTTTCCTTCCTTTCTCCCGGTCAAGGAGCTCATATACTTCCTGTTTCCACTGGGATGCTTTGGCTACAGCTAACCAAGTACTCTGCCCCTCGTTGGCATAAACCGTTTAGGGACTGACTACCTCACAAGACCAGAAGTCTGCAGGTAGGGCCAGGCTCTGCTTCTCTGCCATTCTCATGGCTCTTCCTCCTGCGATGGCTTCAGCCCCAAAGCAATCCAAGATGGCGACAGCAGCTGCCGTCATCCCGTGCAGACCTAGCAATGTCCAATGCAGAAGGGGACTGTCTGTTTCCAGGGAGCCCTTCTGAAGAGTGAGAACACCTTTCCCAGAACCAGCCCCCAACACACATACCTCCCTTCACATCTCGTTGGCCAGAACCGGTCACATGCTCAGTCCGGCACGTTCAATCCCTGGCAAGAGAACTAAGGGGACCCACACTGGCCTAGACCCATCAGGATCAGCTGCTGGGGAGGGACTAGGAGAGGAAGGATAACCTGGATCAGGAAGGGAGGAGTATGCAGCTAACAGCGTCTGCCATGTCACCATCCTAATATATGTGGACGTTATCGTACTCGCACAAATCAGGTTTTCTTTTGAACTTTAAGTTTCGTCCTCTTTCCATGATGTTAGTGAAATAAGTCTAATATAACCACAATATTCTGGCTATGACAATAGCTAATGGCCTAGTCTATTTTCAAATGACAGGATTATTTTCATCCAGTTCTTCTGGTTAGAGTGAATTATTCTTTGTGGTAATTTTGGCAGTTTCAACTGAAAAGTCAACAACATATCGTGGCGCCTGGGTGGCTCAGTCGGTTAAGTGTCCGACTCTTGATTTTGTCTCGGGCCATGACCTCACGGTTCATGAGAGGGATCCCCGCACTGGGCTCTGTGCTGACAGTGCAGAGCCTGCTTGGGATTCTCTCTCTCTGCCACTCTTCCCCACCCCCCCACCACAAAAATAAATAAATAAACATTTTTAAAAGTCGACAATGTAACAATAGAGATCACAAGTCTTAATGAAACCTTTGGTAATGCATTGTCCCCAGTCATCGGGTATAGGGTTGCTAACGTTCTTCTAAGTGCCACCAGCACAGAAACTGCCCTAGGTATTGACAGATCTTCACACTTTGGTTGTCTCCTAGAAACATTAGGTTAGAGAATTTTGACCATATGGGAAGAGGTAGCACCAAAGGCTAATAGGGAAGTTTGTTCATCTTTGCAGATGTGTACAAACAGGATCCGAGGTAGCGGTTTGCACAAAATGGCAAATGTAAGCATCTAATAGATGCCGAATATTAATACTTGGTGAATTGACTTGACCTCCTATAATTCCTTCCTACTCTCTAGTATATATCCTGTGTACCATACATATATAGATGAATATATCATGTGGTATCCAATATGCATAAATACATATGTATATACATGGATATATATGAATTGCAGAGAGTCTGTTGCACAGTCACTAACAAAATCGTAATATAGGACAATACTAGGGTGAAACACTTAATAAGAATAATAATAATATTTAATAATAACTATAATGATAACTATACTTATTAAAGGCCTAGAAGATGACAGACACAGTCCAAGAAACATTACATATGTCAGTTCATTTGGCATAATAGCCATATAAGGCCAGTATTTTTGTCCCCATTTCGCAGATGACACACGAAAACCCAGAGAGGTTGAATAACTCATCCCAGCTCATACAGCTAGTGAATAGTAGAGGTAGATTCAAACCCAGATTTATCAGAATTCTGAACCTTGCTCCTTTTTAGTTCATAAAAAGACTGCACGTACGGATCCAGACACCTGGTACCATAGCCAATGCCTTTGACCCTCCGCGGGCCGAGAACAGATTTGGCTGCAGAAGAAAATGCCTCCTCAGATGACACTTGTGTAGTGTAGTGTTCGGGGGTGGGGGGTTGGGGGATGGGGGTCTGCTTGTCCCTGAAGAGCAGCTGAGCTCACCCTCCATCCAGGACGCTCGTCACTAGAAGACCAGCTGCTTACAAGCCGGAAATGGTGCTCCCTCTGAGCTTCTCCGACTTGTGATAAAATATGACTTAAGGTAAAACTTTGTTGACATCACTCTAATTCATGGCAAAACTTCACACAGAAAATTCCATAATATATCGAGAGGAGGGAAATTAAGAAATCCCCAATGAACAATAGGGAAGGATTCAGGAACCATTTTCAGTCTTTTTTTATTGACTCCTTTTTGATCATCAAAGTTGCTTTCATCTTTGCAGTGACAATAGCTTTTTAGACTATTTCTTGCACTAACTCCTGATATCTTCTATGAGGGCTACAGTTTACCAAAGAAATGTCAGGAAATACCCATGGGGAAAACTGAATATTTCATAATCTTTGCAGCCATAAAAAAGTTGAGTTCTTTCCACCAGATCCTAGGGTGTAGCTGGAATTAAATGCCAATTGTTTCAACGAAGCCGAAGAGCAAATAATGGGCACGAATTCAATTCTGTTCATCTATATTTCATTTAATGTAACTTTTGTTTTATCCAAACTTGACCTTTGTCCCCCTTTCCATCTGTAACACTAAGGGAAGGTGTCGAAAATAATTAGAAGTCTTGCTGTGGACATTGTGTAGGGTTTGCTTTACACATTGTATGAGCTTTACGGAGGGTATTTCAGATGTCGAAATTGTTGTGTATGATTTTCCTTTATGCATCTGTCAGAACAACTGCAGTAACAGTAGCCTATCAAACAATCAAAACAGCTTCTTGGAACTTTTCTTCTCTTTCTTTTCAACCAAATATTATTATCCCGATACTAGTTGCACAAAGAATCAAAATTGAAACTGGCAGAATTACAAAGGACAATTTCCTGGGCTTCCTTTTTTAACTTGCTTGCTTAAAAAAAGTTTAAACCGTTTCTGTTTTTCATTTAAGAAAAATTCCTGTGTTTTGAGTCTATAAAAACAAAAAATGAATGAGGCATTTTAAAAGTTATGTTTTTAATTAAAAACAAAAAGCTGCTTCGCATCAGGTCTCACTGGGTGGTATTCTTGCTGCCCCTCCCCCCAGCTTGCCTGGGTGCTGTCACCTCTCTCCTCACCCTGGGCAGGTCGGTCCACAGGGTCACCAAACAAGGCTTGTTCATCCGTAGTTACAGAGGGCTAACTTGCTCCTGGTGCACATTCAATGTAACTCACATAAAATTAGAAAATAGTAATTTTCTAAGTCAGCGCCTGTGGAAGCATTCTTCCAAGAATCCATAAATAATAAGGCAATTTAAAAAGCATCATTATTTTTATCCATGCCAGGAGTTAATAATTTCTATCTAGATTAGAAGGGGGGCGATCAGAGCTCTGAGCGAACCTCCTCAGGGTACAAGGAAACTAAGTCATCAAGGAAAGAAGCGACGGCCCCAGGGTAGGACTGCTCCCACCTGTGTGTTAGGCGGGCTGCTCACTCCCGGGACATTATTATCCATTATATTGAGCACTTATGTAAAATGGGTAAATGCCACGTATCACTTAGGTTCAGATGTGTGTAAAACCAAATCTCATTTTTGGAAGCAAATGATATTTCATTATTTGCAAGGAGGCTAATTTGCTAGCCTGAGCCAAGGTCATTCAGCCTGAGGAGTTATAGAAAAGAGAGGGAAGAAAAGAAATAGTCTAAAATTTTACTTAGTATTTTGACCACCGTACAAAGTATGTATTTATCGCAAAGGCACTAAACAATGTCACATAATAACATACACGGGACAAAATGCCTTTTTTGAACCTAGTATCTTCAGTTTTGAAAGTATGAGTAGCTTAGGTTACGTTGGTCAACTCAGTGTCTCAGAAGCTTATTTTAAATAAATTGGTGAGAAAAAAACAATACCTTTGAGATCTAATAAATAAAATACAATGTTGCATATTTTGCCTGCAGGGTCATACTTTTTTTTTTTTTTTCCACAACATTTCATTCTTTTGACAGGCATATTGTGCCAGACAGTGATAGGTACTGAGAAGGAACAAAGATGAGTAAGTTATGGTTCTTGTCCTCAGGGAGTTTATAGTCGTGTAGAGCAGAGGACATATGTGGAAAATGGACTCCAGACATAGAATTTAAAGGAGGTTCTTTTTCTTCTAAAAGGCACAGAGGCTCAGAAACACAAGATGTAGAAAGAACACACATTGGTACTGCGGTCCATAAGGGAGGGGGAAGATCTTCAGCTGGTAAAAAGTTAGGGTCCGCCTCCCCAGGCAGGGCTTAGAGCTTACAGACAGGCAGTGGTTTCGAAACCAGGAGCCTGTGGCCTTCAAGGGAACCAGATCCTTGCTGAGAGGTCAGGGGAGAAGCAATGCTTCTGCCTGCCTCTCATGGAGCGCCTGCTAGGGCTGCCCCTAGAGAGCCCCCCTGGTTTTATGGCTAGCGTTTTTGGGCAGCCAACTGGTTTAGCTCTCAGTCTTATCTGGTGTGTCACAAGTAACCCATAAATTGTCTTAAAACATATAGTGAAGGCAGTGGCACCTGGGTGGCTCAGTCAGTTAAGCATCCAACTTCGGCTTGAAATCATGATCATGCTTCAAGCCCCGCATCAGGTTCTGTGTGGACAGCTCAGGACCTAGAGCTTTCTTCAGGTTCTGTGTCTCCCTCTCTCTCTGCCCCTCCTTCACTCACGCTCTGTGTCTCTCTGTCTCTCAAAAATGAATAAACATTTTTTAAAAATGTTAAATATATAGTAAAGGCAACCTACTGAATGGGAAAAGATATGCAAGTGATATATCCTATAATGGCTAACATCCAACATATATGAAGAACTTACACAATTCAACACCAAAAACCCCAAACAATCTGATTTAAAAATGGGCAGAGGACCTGAATAGACATTTTTCCAAAGAAGACATACAGATGGCCGTCAGACACATGAAAGGGTGCTCAACATCACTTACCATCAGGGAAATGCAAGTCAAAACCACAATGAGATATCACCTTATACCTGTCAGAATGTCTAAAATCAAAAAGACAAGAAATAACAAGTGTTGGCAAGGATATGGAAAAAAAGGAATTGTCATGCACTGCTGGTGGGAATCTAAGTGGTTGGTACAACCACTGTGGAAAACAGTGTGAAAGTTCCTCAAAAAATTAAAAATAGAAACACCATATGATCCAATAATTCCACTACTGGGTATTTACCCAAATAAAACAAAAACACTAATTCAAAAAGTTAATATGTCCCTGTTTTTATTGCAGTATTATTTACAATACCCAAGATATGGAAGCAACCTAAGTGTCCATCAATAGAAGAATGGATAAGGAAAATGTGGCATATATATATATATAGAGAGAGAGAGAGAGTCAGGAAGAGGAAATAATAAATTCTTTATACACACACATGCACACGCACACACACACACAATTGAATATTACACATCCCTAAAAAGGAATGAGATCATGCCATTTGCAACAACATGGATGGATCTAGAGGGTATTACACCAAGTGAAATTAGTCAGACTGAAAAAGACAAATACCATATGATTTCACTCATGTGGATTCTAAAAAAAAAAAGAACCAAATGAATAAATAAACAAAAGGCAGAATCAGACCTATAAATACAGAGAACAAACCAATGTTTGCCAGAGGGAAGAGGGTGGAGGGATGGGCAAAACGGGTGAAGGGGACTGGGAGGTACAGGCTTCCAGCTATGGAATGAATGTCATGTGAATAAAAGGCACAGCATAAAGAAAACAGTAAACGATACTATAATAGCGCTGTATGGTAGCAGGTGGTAGCTACACTTGCGGCAAACATCGCACAATGTATACATTTGTTGAATCGCTCTGTTGTACACCTGGAACTAATGGAACATAGTGTGTCAGCTCTACTCAAATTAAAAAATTGAAAAATTATTAAAAGGAACAAAAACAAATGAAATAATCGAATATATATTTATATTATATATGAATTATATCATATAAAATACATATTGTATTATATATAATCCATATTACATATGTATATATAATCCAGTCACACTTAAACATTTCGATCACAGCTTTGTAGCAGCCCACTTTAAGGTCTAGGTGCATCAATTAATTTAAGAGAACACCTAGACAAGACAGTCTTAGATAATTGTGTGTGTTTGGGGAGGGAACAGAGGTTGTCCCAGAGACTTCTACCAAGACAAAGAGGGGGAGAAGGAGAGGCTTCAAGGACAAGTATGGTATGATCCAGTGGGGAAACTACTGGTTCTTGTCGCCACTCGTCATGTGCTCTTGAGCATATCACTTAAACCTTCTGGATATCGGCCTCTTAAAAAGTCAGTAATAGTACCTTCCAACAGGGTTGGTGTGGACATCAACACGAGATAATGTGTGAGAAGTACTTCAAAAGCTATAAACCATAATTTAGATGAAATGTGTGTCGTTATTATTAGCCATAGAGTAAAAGGGGACATGTGAGCTTAAGGCATTAACAGGAAGGAAAGACATAGGGAACAGAATGAGGGAAGACGTGAGGCGGAACAGGTTCAGAAGGTTCAGGGGAAAGCAAATAATATCTTGGTCAGAGGGTGGCATCAGTGAAGGGAAAAATAAGACCAGAAAGTTCGCTTCATTCATTTCATCCATTAAAAACAAAGAACAAACCTGTGTTATCTATTCTTGACCAAGCACTGTGCTAGATGTTAGGAGCGTTGATGGCCAATCTTGGATGCCGGTCCAAGGAGTTCAGTCGTTGATCAGAAAGCAGTTATCAGCCATTGAGGATTTTTCTCCTTTCACTGAGTAGTGTTATATGATTGCATTTATACTTTAGAAAGATTAATCTGGCGGCAGCAGATGAGATGCACAAAAGATGAATTCAGAAGATCTCGCACTAAAATTCACATCCCAAGACACAAGAGAAATCAGGAGGGCTTGAACTGGATATTATCAAAGGGAGTGGAAAGAAAGAGTAGATGTGAAGCCTTGCTTGAAATTCACGGAACACAAAAGAAAGGAATAATACCAAGTTTTTCATTGATAAGCTGACGTCTTGTCCACTAGATGTTGAGTCTGAGAGGCTAGCTGTGGGATGTTCACTTGGGGACGTGTACTTGAAATTCTGAACTATAACACAGGAAAGAGCCCTGGTTGAAAATCTGCATCTAGAACTCAAGAAGTGAATGTATACATGTCTGAATCCTGTTGATGGGGGATGTAGCAAAGCCCCCAGGGTGTGGATGATGCTGAGAGGGAAGAACAGAGACAGGAATAAGAGGCCCATGGACAGATGCATGGACAGGAACAAGTATGGAAGATACAAAGAGGATGTTAAAGGAATGAATGGTCAGGGAGATACGAGCAGAGCCAGAGGAAGTTAAGGTCATGAAAACCAAAGAGAGTTTCCCACTGGACTTTAAGCTCCCTGAGGGAAATGGCCCTCTCTAACATCCCTGGGCACCCACTAGTGCTTGTCGTTAAACTGAATTACTCAGTAAACCCTTTGGTGCCCTGAGTCTCATCCTCAGAACACTCTTGCCCACACAGCATGTACCTCTTTCTTCTGTGCTCTTTTAACCCTTTCTGTGAAACACTATTAAAGGTCTTCCTGTCAAACGCCCTTCGTAGATGTTTGCTCTGTGAAGGTAGGCCCCCGAGCTGGGACTCTGTCATATCCATCCTTATATTCAGCATCCAGCCCAGTGCTGGGCCCATGTAGTACTCGGTGAATTCATGGAAGGAAGACAGAAAGTGGGGAGAGAGGATTAGCAGTATCTCCTACCTCAGGGAGTCTGAGAATGAAGAGTTCCAAAAGCCAGTAAACTTGGGTAGTGATTCCAAATCTTTCACATTGCACCCCCAAACATATGCTAAGTAGGTGCTTTCAAAACAGATTCTTGTCTAGGCTTCTGTTCGAATAAATACTCTTTTATAATTGTCATCTGGGGTGAGTGGGACCATTGAGCGTTCTCATGGCTTATCTGTGCCTCAGAAGGGGTCATAGGTTGGGGAAAACCAAGAGAAAGCAAAAGGGCAGCGCCCTACCCTTACAGCCCACCTTTCCTCTTTTTTTTTCTTGGTACTTTTGTCCAGTTTTATTGAGGTATAATTGACAAACGAAATTGTATATATTTAAAATGTACAAGGTGATGATTTGATACACGTGTAATGATTGCCACAAGCAAGTTAATTAACATTTCCAGGACCTCGAGTAGTTACCCTTGTGTGTGTGTGTGTGTGTGTGTGTGTGTGTGTGTGTGTGTGTGTGTGGTGTGTGTGTGGTGTGTGTGGGCTTAAGATCAACTCTCCTGGCAAATTTCAGGTAGACACCACAGTCTTATTAACAACAGTCACACCGCTGTGCAGAAGGTCCCAGAACTATCTTATAACTGCAGCTCTTCACCATATACCCAGCTTCTCCATGTCTCCCCGACTCTCCGGTCCCAGGCAGCCACCATCCCACTGTTTCCCTGAGTTCACCTTTTTTCCATTTTTTGTTTTAAATCCACAGTAGGGTGAGACAGTCTGAGTTCTCTGGTTTATTTCTCTCTGCCTAATGTCCTCCGCGTTCATCCATGTTGTCACAGACACCAGGAGGCCCACCTTTCTGCTCCTCTCTAAACCAGGCTAGATTTTCCTTGCAAGTCTCTTCCTCAAGATGCCCTCAGAAGGCCAGAGCAGGAAAGATACCTGCAAAGTCCATTATTTTCTCTACAGATGAACTTAGCACTCTGCAGCTTCCCTCCCAGATTCCTGGGTTCAAGAAAAAAATCCTTTAGTATCAGTGGCTTTTGGAGAATGTGAGACATCTCTGAAAGTGCCTTACCTCCTTCTGTAATGTTGACACCATTACAACTACTACCAATTGCATTCCCAAATAATTTATTTGCCTCCCACAAAGCCCAGTGATCTTCCAGGGGAGAAACATGGATATTAGGAGGAGCAGCATCAATATATGTAAAGCCTTCACTGGGTAGCACTGTTTATCTTTAAACCACCTCAGTCATCATCAAGAGGAACTAACAAATCTATAGAGTCACAGGCAGCCTTACAGAGGAAGACGCTATGTAGACAGAAAATCAATTAAGCAATAATCGTGACAATTGTTAAAAGGAAGAATTGGTCTTTTGCAGATTTCCAAGCCTTTCATTTCTGTTTTCCATAATGGATTTTTTAAACTTTCCAGTCTTAGCTTCTGTTGGCTAACTCATCTGCAGTGAAATCTATTTAAAAAGTACTAACAGCTCAAAACTATGTTTTATCCCAAAGCACATTATGAAAACAGGAATAATAATTGCAACAGAAATATAATTCAAAGACTTTTATTGACTTTTCATGTTTAATGGTTATTATTCTGGCTTGTTTCGAGTAATTTTAATAACCACAGTTTATTTACAAAATTCAGACTAATTCTTTTGTTCCCATGCCAACAAAATACATTTGTTCCCAGACAGCTGCTATGATGCATCCTTCTAAAATTTGTGTTGTTATGAGGGACAGAACCACATTTAATTTTGGCCGCATCTTGTTCTCAATGAGAGTTTATTTGAATACTTGCCTCTGTTTTCTGAAAAACACTTGAAGTGCAGTGTCAGGGACATGAGTATTTTCATTAAAATAGACATCTCATCAAAATATTCCTTATAAATCAGTTATCGTAGTAGGTTTTAGCAGAAAAGCAAGTCAGCACTTGTGCACAAAACCTCCATCACAAACTATGCACCGTGATCGCAACACCGCTTTTTTAAAAAGCAGCTTCTCTGGGATGACCGTGCTCTGCATTTCATCATTGCTTTCTTAAGATTCCGTTTGTTTTTAACTTTGCTGGACTCGTTGTGCAGGGAGCGGGGGCGCCAGGGGTGGGGAGGGGAGGAGAGAGGAGGCGTGTTTTTAATCCTGTGCTTTGCTGACATATCAAATCCAAGTGGCAGCAAAGCACCCACTGCATTATTGCAGGTGTTTCTGCATTATGCAGAAGTGGCTCTTTGTCCAGGCACCGGGCAGGGAGGGGTGAAGGGGGGGATGATAAGGACTGGCCGAGGGCCACAAAGGGGCTGCATGGGGCTCTGACCTGGGGCTGCGGCTTCAAAGCCTGACTGTGTCTGCCTGGGGCCGGGTCTCATCTTTCACTCCTATAATGAAGTAATGTGATCATACATTCTTTGTATGATCACTTCTTTGGGTTTGATTTTTTTTTTTTTAGGTAGTTTGGGCTTTAATTTTAGTGGGCTTTTTAAATTATTTTTTTAATTTGAAAAATGATTGACTCCAAGTCAGTAAATGACTTTAAAAACCAAGAACCAAAGCTTAAAACCAAGTTTTCTTCTATGCCACCTTTTTATTTATTTTTGCTTCAATTTTTTTTAATGTTTATTTATTTTTGAGAGACAGAGACAGAGCATGAGCAGGAGAGGGGCAGAGAGAGAGGGAGACACAGAATCTGATGCAGGCTCCAGGCTCTGAGCTGTCAGCACAGAGCCCAACGCAGGGCTCGAAATCACAGACCATTAGATCATAACCTGAGCCGAAGTCGGACGCTTAACCAACTGAGCCGCCCAGGCGCCCCCCTGTCACCTTTTGAAATGGGTGGACAAGAAGAATTATCACAAGCATTAACCCGGGTAATGGAGTACAAGTCTCCCAGGAAGAGAAAAAGGAGAATATATCCCTGAGCAGTGTCCTGTGAACACTCACTTTTCTGGCAGCTTCTAAGCATTGAATTCATGGAATTGAGTGAAGGGCTGGAGAGAAGAAGTAAAGGAAAGAAACACAGAGACGGTAAAAGCGGGTAACAATGAGTCAGCATGGTTACAGGGAGAATGTTTGATGACTATTTACTGTGTCTGTCGCATTCAGAGAAGTTATCAAATATTCTGATGCCATTTATTTGCAATTCCTTTTGTGCTTTGGTCCAGCCAGAAAAGATCTCATTCCTGTTTTGAAAGGGGCTATTTTGAGGTTGAAGCGATTGAAATTGCGTATTGCCAAACAAATAACAGAACACAGGTATTTTAGACGTTATCAGTCACATATCCGTTTAAATTGGAAATAAGGACGGAAAGGTGATATTTTTATACAAAGGAAAACTCAGAAATTTAAAGGGCCCTTTGAACATACTTGTAGGTAACCTTTTGGATTTCTATATAGAACTAGAGAACAGTTCCAATTGAAGAAAATATTGTCATAAAATGTTCAAGTGCAAAGAAGGACTTCTTGAATCAAATAGAGAAATTAGAACTAGTGAGGAATATAGCACCATTGACATTATTGGAATTTTGCGAAATATGACCCCTTTGTAAAAAAAATTTTTTTTGAGTTTATTTATTTATTTTGAGAGAGAGAGCACAAGATGGGTAGGGGTGGAAAGAGAGGGCGAGAGAATTCCAAACAGGCTCCACACTGTCAGTGCAGAGCCTGACGTGGGACTCGAAACCATGAACCGTGAGATCATGACCTGAGCCGAGATCAGGAGTCGGACACTTAACCGACTGAGCCACCCAGGTGCCCCTGACCCCCTTTTTTCGTTAAAGCAAGCAGACAACCTAATTCCTCCTCAGCCCTCAGCATATAGACATGACCTAGAAATCTTGCTGGCTTCTAGGAGCTTCTGTTATTATAATAAAGGAGAACACCATTTAAAGATCCATTTTTGGCTTTGTAGGTGAGATTTACACTCAGGTTTATTGAGAAGAGGTGAGAAGTAAGAATAGAAAGCCCTCTGACAGGAGATTTTCTAATTTTAATTAAGAAGTAAAGGAGGGTTGGGGCACCTGGGTGGCTCAGTTGGTTAAGCACGCAACTTTGACCCAGGTCATGATTTCACGGTTTGTGGGTTTGAGCCCCATGTCCATCTCTTTGCTGACTGCTCGGAGCCTGGAGCCTGCTTTGGATTCTGTGTCTCCCTCTCTCTCTCTCTGCCCCTCCCCTGCTTGTATGCTCTCTCGCTCGCTCGCTCGCTTGCTCTCTGTCTCTCAAAAATTTTTAAAATTCTTTTAAAAAGAGCAGTAAAGAGACTTTGCACTATGTTGGCCACAACATACTTAATGTGGGTGGGCCGGCGGGGGGCAGGGTACTCTTCCCAGCTCAGGTAGACAGTAAGGCTGGTGGAGAAGAAAGGACCCAGATGACAGCCTCCAGTACATGTACTGGTTCTTATGAGCAGCAGCAGCAGCAGAAAGGATCTGACAGGTGGTGCGTCAGGCCTGGCACCCCCTCTAGAACCAGAGAAGCAATTTATCTTGTTTTTCTACACTTCACCTTTAAGATTTTATGTGACTGAATGCCTGTGCAGAAAGAATGGGCAAGAATTGGAAACTTAGACTGAATAATCCCAAATGCTTCATTCAGCTCATGAGATTTTGAAGTTTTGCTTGACTTGGTAAACAGAGGAAGGTGAGTTAGATGGTAAATCAGAACATGCCATGGTAACTAAATGACAGTTCAGGGCAAACTCTTTTCCTAAGCTCCTAAGTGATACATACATTCAACATTTCAATTCAATTCAACAAATATTCCCCATATTGGCCTTGATAGACATCAATGAGCAAACAAAAATCCTTGATCTTGTGAAGATTACATTTTAGTGTAGGTTCTCATAGCCTTTTGCATTTCTCTATAAATTTTATACTCAGCATAATAATTTCTAATAAGTCTCCCAGTCCATGAACATAGTATATCCCTCCACTTTGTATAAACATTCTTTAATTTTTGTTATGTTTTTATCATTTTATGTAAAGATATCTTACACATCTTATGTTAGATTTATTCCTACTTATTTTACATATTATGATGCTGTTTAAGATGGTATTACTTTTAAATTTTTATTTTCTCAGAGTTTGTTCCTGGTATATAGAAATAAAGTTGACTTCTGTGTATATTCTCTTTATCATATTAAGAAAGTTATTTTCTATTTTTACAAAGATTTTTTTCCTCTTTTAAATTATAAATGGATGTTTCTTAGATGCCTTTTTTTCCATCTTTTGAGATAGTCATTTGAATTTTGTCCTTCATTCTACTAATCAGTGAACTTCATACATTAGTTTTCTAACATTGAATCATCAGTGTTGAGTTTCTGGAATAAGCCCTGCTGGATCATGATGACTTACCTCATTTTATCTTTTGCTGGATTTGGGTTTTGCCAGTATTTTGTTTAGGAATTTTATATCTGTGTTTTATGAGTAAGATTAGCTTATACTTTTATTATAATATTCTTACTAGATTTTGGTATCAAAGTTTCTGGCCTCATAAAACAAACTAGAGTGTCCTGTATTTTCTGGAAGAGTTTATGCAATGCTGATATTATTTCATCCTTAAAATGATAGCTGAAGCCATTGGAGCCTAGAGTTTTCTTTGTTGGAAGATTTTCAATTAATCATGTATATACTTTCTTTTGTGCTTATAGTATCAAATTTTCTATTTTAATGTCTACCTAATTCTCTCTTCTCTTTTTGAGACTATAATTATATGTATATTAGCCCTTCTAACTTTGTTCCCTATGTTCTGTATGTATTCTGGATTTTTTTTTTTTTTTATCCAGCTTCTAGTTCACTGATTCTTTCCTTAACTCTCTTTAATCTGCTATTAAACACATTCTTAATTTTGGTTATTATATTTTCCAGAGCTTGAATTTCCACTTAGTTTCTTTTTAGTTTCCTATCCTGTGCTGAAGTTCACAACTGTTTTTCTTATTTTGTTGAACATATTTATCTTGGTTCTTTTAAAATCTAAGTTGGATCATCGCGATGTGGAATTCACATGGATCTTATTTTATTGTCTTTGTTTTTCTTGGCTTTTGGTCATATTGTCTTGCTTTCTTGTGAGCCTGGCTATTTTTGATTGAGGGCCAGATATTTTATATAGAACTTTAGAGAAATAATTTGAGGCCTCAAGTAATGCTAATTTCCTCCAGAGAGAATTTACATTTGCTTCTGGATAGGCAGGTAATAGCATTTGCTATCCTGAATAACCTTAATCCATTTTCAGGGATTGAGGTGATTTGAAGCTAGACTTGAGTTTTAGAGAGGGCTGGTCTATTTCCAATTCATGCCTCCTCATAGAGTGTAGACCTTTGGGATCCACCCAAAGCATGGGATTTTAACCAGGCACTCCACGTTAGTGAGACCTAGACTGCAGTTTGTGCCTCTGTGGGGGTTTTTTTGTGAGGCTGTTAAAAGATCTGTTCAGCTTTTCAGCTTCTCACCAACTACTCTAGAATTGGCAAAGCCACTACATTAAAATGTTTCCAAATGCCAGACTTATAAGCTCTCGTGATATCTATCATTTCCAGGATCTTGGTCCTTTAATTCTTCCCTGCCTTGTTAGTTCCCTAATATTTTGAAACAGACTTGGGAAAGAATTATGTATTGTCCATTATAGAGGTGGAAATCCAGTATTTGCATTTCTGTGAGTTGTTTAATCACATTTATTGCTGATTTGTTCTATTGATTTATTTCTCTAATCAGATCTATAGAAGTTAATTTTCTTACATATTCTTTATATTAGTGGTTTGGTAAATAAGTTGCAAATACTTTGAGTTGTTTATCTTTTTATTTTTTATTCAATAGTTTAATTTTTTGAGGACATTATTTTCCATTCTTTCTTTATGGTTTCTAAGTTTGCCTAGGAAGGTCTTCCCTACCCCAAGATTATAAAATATATTCTCTTTGATTTTCGTCTAGTACTTGTAAAGCTTTGTTTTGTGCATTTAACTCTTTATTCCACCTCAAATTTATTGTTATATACTGTGTGGTGTAAGGATTGCAACATTCAGAATGTTTCCCCAAAGAGATCCATTCTCTCATCCCTGGAATTTGTGTATATTTACATTACACAGCAAAAGAAACGTTGTAAATGTAGTTAGAGTTACCAATCACTGACTTCAAAATAGGGAGTAGGGCCAATTGAAACATATGACCACTTAAGAGCAGAGAACTTTCTCTGGCTGGAGGCAGAAGAGATGTGGCAGAGGGGGAGGTCAGAGAGATGTGAAGTGTGAGAAGGACCCAGTGCACCACTGCTGATTAAAATTGGAGGGGACAATATAAGGTGGCCTTCAGGGGCTCAGAGAGGCTCCCAGTGACCACTAGCAAGGCAATGGGGACATCAGCCCTTACAGCTGCAAGGCACTGAATTCTGCCCAAAACCTGAATGAGCTCAGAAACAAATGCTCCCCCAGAGCCTCCAGATGAGAGTCTAGGCTAGCCAACACCATGATTTTGGCCTTGAGATACCGGAGCCGAGGAACCAGCTGAGCCTCATCAGACTTCTGACCTATGGAACTGTGAGATCAGAAATTTGCGTAGTTTCAAACTGCTAAATTTATCGCAGTTTGTTATAGCAACAAGAGAAAGCTAATACAGGGATCTTAGCTTATTAGTTTTATTTCCAAATAGATGGCCAGTTATTGATACCATTTATTGACCGAGATATTCTTCCCCCTGTTTATTTGAAATTCTATCTTTGTCAAAAATCAAATTTTCCATATATGCACGAATCTCTGTGGGACTTTGTATTCTTTCCTATTCATCCATTAGTTGTGCCAGGAAGAGTCGTTTTTATGGTGCTGAAGAGGATGAACTCTGGAGCCACAGTGCCTGGGTTCAAATCCCAGCTCTACCACTTCCGTTTACTTGTGTGGGACTTCAAGCGAGTTACTTTACTGTCATGCCTCCAAGTTTTCCAATCTTGGAAATGGGTTAATAATAGCACCCATCTCAGAACACTGTTGTGAGAATTGTCAGTTGTAAGTAACACCTGTAGAGAAGTACTGGGAACATGGTACATATTATCTCTAGGGAAAGGCTCCCCTGTGCTCTCTTTTTAGAAATGCCTTAGTTATGCTTCAGCATTTGTACTTTCATGTGAATCTTATAATAATCTTGCCAGTTCCCATTTTGTAAAATTTCTGTGATTGGTTGGTTGAAATTGCACTGACGTTTTAAGTTAGGCTGGGAAGAATGACCATCTTTGGAGTACTGAGTCTGCTCATTCAGGAACTTCCCATCTCTTTGCATTTCATTTTCTTTTGTGTCTTCCAGTACAATTGAAATTTATCTTTTTATGGATGTAGTACATTTCTCATTAAATTTATTCCCAGTTATATTATGGCATTTTCTTTCCCTTTTGTGGATTTTCCCCATATATTCTCCAAACAATTACTCATGTTTAGGAAAGTGTTCATATGTACTGTTTGTATT
The DNA here is from genome assembly GCA_028646485.1 of Cryptoprocta ferox. Classification (NCBI taxonomy): domain Eukaryota; kingdom Metazoa; phylum Chordata; class Mammalia; order Carnivora; family Eupleridae; genus Cryptoprocta; species Cryptoprocta ferox. Next base: position 45,144,191 of record CM053565.1, read on the forward strand.
TACCCAGCCAACCAGAACTATCCTCGACCTTAATTCCATTGAGTTTTCCGTTGATTTCTTAAGTTTATGTAAGTAGGCAATTATATTGTTCCTTAACAGATAATTTTGTGTCTTCCTTTCCATCATTCACCTGTATTTGATTTTCTTATTGCACAGGCTAGGCCTCTAGTTCACCCTTGAGGAGCAGCAATGACAACGTGTTCTGGTCTTTGACTCATTTAAAAAAAAATTTTTTTTTAATGTTCATTTAGTTTTGAAGGAGAGAAGGAGCGTGAGTCAGGGAGGGGCAGGGAGAGAGGGAGACACAGAATCGAAAGCAGGCTTCAGGCTCCTAGCTGTCAGCACAGAGCCTGACACAGGGCTCAAACCCACGGATGCCAGATGGTGACCTGAGCCGAAGTCGAATGCTCAACCAACTGAGCCACCCAGGTGCCCCCTCTTTGATTCATTTTTAGTGAGAATGCTTCTTAGGTCTCACCTAATTCTTTGGGCTTCTGAGGGTTTCTGATAGTTACTCTTTGCTGGGTTGAGACCCATGACCTTCATTATAATTCCCCGTGTCAGTGTTTTGTCCTTCCCATTAGGCTAAGACTCCTTTAAGGGCCAAGTATAGATGAGAGTAGGAACACATGCATACACACGTGTGTGTATATAAACATATACCTAAGTTGTGTGTCTGTGTGTGTGTGTAATAGGTACATCTGCCACATAGTCAACTTTCACCACAGAGAAAACAGAGTTAGTTGGTACAGGGCACTTGTGCTAATTAGACAGATACACGGAAAGCGTCTGAGGTCTCCTGTGCACGCAAGATAGAAGCACGATTGCCTTCCAACAAGCAACTACTCGGCCGACCCTTATTACACCAATAGGGTCTCTTACACACCATGCAAGACCCTCACTCCAAGGGGAAGCATCACCCTCTTGCGCGGTCAGAGGGGACTTCTCTCCTGATCGCATATTCCCTCCCAACCTCCCCTTCTGGTGCCCCTAGACTACAGTCAGTGGGTCTCTTTTCTAAGATGCCACCCTGTGACCTGGCCTTCAGATGCCTGGCCCACTGACTATGGTTCTCCCTTTTGCCACCTGCTTACAGGCTTGCTCTTTTTTTTTAATTTTTTTTTAATGTTTATTCAGTTTTCAGAGACCGAGCATGAGCAGGGGAGGGACAGAGAGAGAGACACACACACACAGAATCTGAAGCAGGCTCTAGGCTCTGAACTGTCACTACAAAGCCTGACGCGGGGCTCGAACCCACTAACTATGAGATCATGACCTAAGCCGAAGTCGGCCGCTTAACCAACCGAGCCACCTAGGTGCCCCACAGTCTTGCTCTTTTTAACCAGCTGCCTGCTATTTGTTGTACGCTCCTCCGCACGGCCAGACAACCTCAAAGGACGTCTGAGAAATGCCTTTCCCTTTAGAAATAGTAGTACACATTTCCTTTCATGTTCGTGTGTTGATACATCTATTACATTCATTATTTCTTTATACTAGTAAGTCATTCTTTCAAAGTCATTCTTTCAAGGACAGTAACATGCGCTAATTCCCCCATCATTTACATTGACCTTAATCTTGGTACCTCCCTGCCAGCCACAGTGTCCACACAGTGCTTTGCAGAGAGTGGGTATTTGACTGCTTGATCAGTTGATATATGAATAATACATTCCACAAATTTTGGACTGATTTTGCTGACTATCTGATTTATTGTTCTGAAGTAGTATCTACTTAGTTTTCATTAATCTTTAAAACTGCTAAAGTTTGGCTGATGCATATATTGACCTTTTTAGCAAAGCTTGCATATGTAAAAATTATGTCAGTTAATTGTTAATCGTCCTTTCGAGCCGTGGCATTTAGGAGCATCTAGGGGGCATTTAGGGGGAGGGCAAGGTTAGGTCGAAGATTGAAGTATGCATGATGTATGGTAGAATTGGCACTTTTTGGGATTTGGTTTTTATTTATTTATTTTTAATTTTTTTAATGTTTATTTTTGAGGGAGAGAGAGAGAGAGACAGAGAGACAGAGTGTGAGTGGGGGAGGGGTAGAGAGAGAGGGAGACACAGAATCCGAAGCAGGCTCCAGACTCTGAGCTGTCAGCACAGAGCCTGACACAGGGCTTGGACCTACGAGCAGTGAGATCATGAACTGAGCTGAAGTCAGACACTCAACTGACTAAGCCACCTAGGTACCCCTTGGTATTTGGTTTTTAAACAGGTGACACATAATGATAAAAACGTGTTCACATCTGTATGTACAAAGATGTTGCCAGCAAGTAGAAAGTTTCCTGAGAATTTAAATTGTGAGTTTAAAAAACTCCAACTGAGTTATAACAATATACAGTAACAAGACCCAAACAGTGAGTTGACCTGCTTGTCAGGGAAATCTGGCTTTGGTACCTATGCAATTATATTAGAGTATAATTAGAGTATTTTTTGAAAATAGTCAGAAGTTTTAGACTCTCTTTTAAGCATCAATGAGCCTCAAAGAAGAGATGCTTCACTGATGGGAGAAACAAGCTGTATCTAATGGGAGATGACTCCTATTCGTTTGGCAAACATTTACTGAACACCCCTTTGGGGCCAGGCACCATTAGCCTGGGATGTAAGATGAGTGGGATCAACTTTCCTGTAAGGAGATCATGGCCTCGTAGAAGAGATTCTTAAAGTTAAGCTGTATTGGCCTGTTGACCCAGCATAATCCCATTTTTCTGCTCCTTTTTAGATTTGCTTCACAATCTCTTCTACTGACTTCTGGTCTTTGGCAATTGCCCCTTTTGTAGGTAACCTCTATTTTCTGGTCTTTATTTCTTCTTACAACTATACACACTCTCTTTATCAGTGATATCACCTGTCCCGTGGGCTTCAGCACTCATTTATTGCTGTGATTGCAAATTTCTATTCGTGGCATACCTCTTTGTCCAACTCATGTCCTGCATTTCTGTCTGTGTGGTGAGGACACATGCCTCTTAGTGTGGCATATCAGACTCTTAAGGTTAAAAGAGAATCCCAAGCAGGCTCCGTGCCTGACTCTGGGCTCGATCTCACCACCCGTGAGATCCTGACCTGAGCAGAAACCAAGAGTCAGATGCTTAACCGACTGAACCACCCAGGCACCCCAGTAATAGGCAATAGAGTTTGCCTTCCTACTAAGCAGTCGAGCTGGTGGTGTGATTTCAGTGAAGAGGGTAGGGTCAGCTACCCCTTTCCCCAAAATGTTTGCTCTCCTGACTTGTTGAAAACTGAAATTACAGGTCACAATTTCAGGTATCAAAGACCAGACTTTATTTTTCAATTAAAGACATATCAGTGCAAGATAGCTCTCAAAACGGGCCACCTCTCACAACTTCTACCAAAAGACATTTGGCTAGGAGACAGCAGTGAAGAAAAATGTGAAAGTGTTGGACACCAGATCAGGCTGGGGAGAAGGACAAGATTCTGTGTGAGGAGAAGGACAGAGAAAAGAGAAACCAGGAGAAGGCAGTTTTGCATAATGCTGGCCTGGTGATCATAAGAGCCCATCAATGATAGAGATGAAGTCTCGTCGTGATGAGCCGGGTGACATATGGAAGTGTTGAATCACTCTCTTGTACACCTGAGACTAATATTACACTATACCTTAACTAACTGGAATTTAAATAAAAACTTAAAAAAAAAAAAAAAGGCCATCCGACCCTGTTCTTGGCCATAAGAGTGGTATGAACTCTTTCTATGAATCAGTAGTGCTGAACTGAGAGAAGACAAACCACTCAAATTTTAGCAAAACAAGTGAAAAGGAAACCCTTCTTATCCCACCCCCAGGAAAGGGGGGGGGGAAAGCAGGTTTCACTTTGCCTTGTTGTCAGAGAGCCCGCGGCTTCCCGTCCAGTTTATGTAATCCCAGGAATGTTGCTCCCCAAAAGCCACATGTAGTCGGGTGGTTTTAGACTTCTCTCTGCCCTTGTAGTTATGAATAGACTTTTAGTGCTTAACCACAAACAGAGGATTTTCCAGGTAGGGGATCAGAGTTAGGAAAAGACAAATACCGAAATACAAGTCACTGGGGCAGTAAGGTCTTTTGTGTTGTTGTTGAAATGGGGTGACTGCCCTAAGAATGGTGTCCCAGGCATCGGGCGGGAATGGCTGTTATGACAAAGCTTCCCAGGCCGTGGGAGCCACTGGGGGTATTAACCACCAGGCGAGGGTGGATTCTAGGAGGTCTGCATGGCCTCGCAATTGTTTTTTGTGGTGGTTCCATGAATTGTTTATTCTCAGTATACAAATAGGAAAACTGCCCTGAATGCTGTTTTCATTTTTGTCTGCCTACATTATTAAATGTAAAATACACTTGTTCCTAAAATTAATTATCACCCTAATTCCCTCTACTAAGTTTTAACCTCTCTTGGACTCCTTTCAATGGGCCTTTTGTTTTTGCATGAAAGCAGGAATGTTTTTAAGATGCAGCTCTGTAATATAATAAAATTACAGAGGTACCAGAGAAAAGAATATAGGATTTTAGAGTTTTGGGAGTTTGTTTGGGGTTCTTTGTTTTATTTGGTTGGGTTTTTTTTTTTTTGTCCTAGCACATCAGAGTGGGACAACAGTTTAAGTCAGTCCTATAACAGATACCAACTCAGAAACTATCCCTTTACTCCCTTACCCCATTGCCCTGAAGTTGTGATTCCTCTCGGCAGTTCCTTGGGCTTCTACATTTGGTTCCCTGGACATTTTCCCAAGCTTGTTCAATCATTAGCCTTCTGGACTTCTGGGTTTAAGTACTGTCAGATCAGATTTAAATCATGTGTTAAGGCTTGGTGGGTCCATCATTGTCCTCAATTTAAGAAGCATTATAGAGGTCACGGCATTGCTGCAAAGAAGGTGGCACTAATCCCTCACTTTATAAAAGGGAATGCTGTGGTATGCATTACGGCAAAGGCACTGGCCCCACCAGCCCCAGGGCCCAGAGCGCCGGCTCTGCTATCATTTCCTCTGCTCTCCTGTTCTGCCAGGGATGGGTAGTACAAAACCAGATGTCACCTATTTTTCGCGTGCTCCTCTGACTTAGCATTAAATTTCCCTTCAACCAGATGCCAGTGTTTAAATAACATCCTGAAGGATCCAAAGAGAAGGAATTACTCACCGTGTTTCATTCACATAAATAAAAGGGAGAAGGGTACAAAGAAACCAAAGCACCTTGACTTTGTCTTGCCAGACTGTCATAACTTGCAAAGAATATTGCCTCGTGTACGACAGTTCAGAAGTGAAGCGGGCTTTTTCTTTCATTGTCAATCGAACTTCCCCTATTGCTCGTTATTAGTGCTTTTTAGTAAAAACAAAAGCAGTTTCTCCTGCGAGGCTGTTTGGTTATGTTTCGAGGAGATCAGGCAACACTTGTTTTAAATGGCACTCTCCTGGCTCGCCCCACTTACCTATTTTGATTTCTACCTTGCTCTCTGAAATTCTTGCATTGATGGTCTGTGCCAGTGAAGACACATGGAAATAACCGAACCTCCTGTCTTTGAATGGTTATTTCTCGTGGTGCTCCCTAAGTGTTACCAAAAGCTTCACTGAGCACAGACACCACTAGGGCCTGAATTACATGAAGGCCAGTCATTGACAGGTCGTAAGCAGTATTGGCTGCTAGGTATGTAAGTCTCTTGTAAGGTAGAAGTTGCGTAGAAAAAGACCCACCACACAACGTAAAACAGAGGCCAGTGAAAAGTTTGCCACCAGTGGAGAAGGTCCACTGAGGTTAAATAGCATGAATGTGTAGTTGACCCTATCAAAATAGTGTGTGTGTGTTTTTGTTGTTGTTGTTGTTGTTCTGTACTTTCCGCAGCAGCAAAAGAGCCTCTGGATGGGGGAAAGCGATGGTGGGCAGTACTCGGAGCGGGGGTTTGGCCCAGAGGACCCAGTCACATCAGACGTTAGTGCCTTAAGTCTAGCTCAAGTCGGCAACTCACATGGGAACTCACCCATTAATTTGGAAAGCAGGGAGGCTTTGACCAGAGCTGTAATGCAGATAACAGCGTGGAGAGGGAGGCAAGGTAGTTGGCGGTGTGGAAGTCGGTGTGGGGTTGGGGCAGATATCAGTGTGGAAGGATCCAGTCCAGTCCGTAGGGTGTGGTGAGTTAAATAGTGGCCGCGTTAGCTCACTGGCTGATTGGTTGGCTCGGCTGGTCGGGTGGGAAGTCAAGGCCCTTGGCAGAGAATCTTGGCCCCTGTCAAATAATCTGTTAGTAATAGTTGGTCGAAACTCACACTGGTTTAAACAGTAAGAATGTTTTGGTTCATGTAACTGAGAAATAGTATTGGCTTCAAAGGAGGCTTAATCCAATTACTCAAATTATGTGACCAAAAGCCAGTTCTCTCTCCATTTTTCAGCTCTGTGTCCCTTATTTCTGGCTGCATTGTCAGCAGGTTATCCCCTTGTGGCCACAAGGTAGCTGCTAGCAGTTTCTGGGCCTGTGTTTCCAGGCTCAAAATCAGCAGAAAAGAGAAAGTTCCCTTCCACGGCCGCAGAAGTCTTGGGCTCTGTTTCATTGGCCCCAAGCTCCAATTCTAGGGGGGAAAGGCAGTTCACGCAGACAAAAGGGGTTCATGAAGCAAACCACCATCTCCTGGGTCCTGCGGCCACTGGAGACTGAGCCCACAAAAGTATGAGAAATCAGCTTCTCCAGCTGCTGGGCCTCAGCTACTAATGTGCCTCCTGTCCTTACCTGCCTTGTCTCAGAAGCTGTTAGGGCTGGGCTTGCCAACGAAAAGGCCTAGTGACTCAAGCCAAGTGGGGGTGAAGAGTATCTAGAATATGGAAATGGTGGTCATTAAAAGTGCGAGGTGGTGTTATGGGCTGGGTGTTTGCATCTCCCCAGAATTCTTATGTTGAAGCCCTGAGTCCCAGTGTGAAGGTATTAGGAGATGGGGCCTGTGGGAGGTAGTTAGGTTGGGTGGGGGGAGCCCTTGTGATTAGTGCCCTTGTAAGAAGGGACAGGAGAGATCTGTCGCACACGTGCAGTGAGGACACTACAAGAAGGTGGCCGGCTGTAAGTCGGAAAGAGGGCTCTCGCCAGACCCTGATGCTGCTGGCTCCCTGATCTTGGACTTCCCTTCTCCATGAGGAATATGTGTCTGTTGTTTAAGCCCCCTGGGCCATGAGATTCTTTTGTAACAGCCTGAGCCAACTTACGACCAGTGGGAACCAAGAGGCCAAAGGTATGAAGATAATCCATCAGTGAGGACCCTGGGCCTTAACAGTGTTAGCAAGACTGAGAGGAAGCCTATGCTTGACGTTGTCCTGTCCTCCATCGGTCACACCTCATAACCAGCTCATCACCAAGTGTGATTTCTCTCTCCCCTTCAGTTCTGCTCATCTCCTCCACCCTTCCTGGCTGTTGTCTTTGTTTGAGTCCCACACGCCTCAAGTTTGGAGGAAATGGCCTCTTCCTTGCTGGTGTCTCTGCCTCTTCTCTGAGTAATCTTCTCGAAATACCACTGTTGTCATGTTTTCTCCTGCTTGAAGGCACCACTAGCTCCCCCTCACTTACCAGACTTCTCTGCCCAATTTTGAGAGCTCTTGTGGTCTGGATGAATTCCCCAATCTTGTGTCTGGTGGTCCCTGGGCCCTGCACGCAGTCCTCAGTGGAGTAGACTCTCGGCTCCCACACCAGCCATGCTCATTTGCACCAGGGCTCACGGGTTTGGTTTTGTTTGGTTTCTTTCACCTGGAATTTCCTTTCACCAAATTTCTGCCCATCCAACTGTCGTTCCCCTTTGGGAGTACAGCGAAACACCCCCTTCTCTTCCTCTGACCCTCTACACTGTTCCACGCCACAAAGATCTTTTTCTTTTCCCAGTGTCTTTTGTGCTCAGTTTCCCTGTAGCAGAATGTGTGATGCTTGTGGGCTAATTTGGTTTCCCACCAAAATTGTCAACTCCTTGGAGACAGGGTTTAATTCTTCCTCTGTGTTCCCCAACACCAAGCATAGACTGGTACTGCGAATGATTGTAGGTTCGGCAATGATTAGGAGAAGGGAAGAGGGAAACGGGCACAAAATGTGTGTGTCCAGTCCTGAGCATCCTGAGCATATCAGGGGTAGGCTTCCTGGAGGCATCTCAGTCAATCCTAGCGGCTTCCCACCTGACCACCCACCAGGCCATATGACCCAAAGGCGTGGAATCTTCTTTTTTTTTTTTTTAATGTTTATTCATTTTTGAGAGAGAGAGACGGAGTGCAACCAGGAGAAGGGCAGAGAGAAGGAGACACAGAATCCGAAGCTCCAGGTTCTGAGCTGTCAGCACAGAGCCCGACACGGGGCTTCAACCTACGAACCGTGAGATCATGACCTGAGCCAGTCAGACGCTTAACCAACTGAGCCCCCCAGGTGCCCCTGCATGGACTCCTTTAAGTGAAGACATAAAGGTTGCTCCTGAAATCCTGACAGAGTAGTTTAAAGGCCTCTGTGCCCAAGATTAGCCACCCTTTGATACTTTGCACCGAATTCTTATATAGCCACACTGGCTACCTGCCTTTCTCTCACGCTTCGAGTGGTTACCACATGCGATCCAACGACACGCTACGCTGTCGCCAAGCTACGCTGTGGGTAGATTAAATTAAAAATCTCAGCCGAATCTTCTGAAAGTTGCATCAAACGTTTACTCTGCCTTAAGGGACATTTAAAGTATATATTAACCTAAGTTTGTGTTCAATGACCCTTATTTCTCCAAGATCACTGGACATGACGGAGGTCACATAGGCCACTTCTAGTACAGGGACGTGGGTCCACCTGTCCATTTAAAAATTTTCTGAAGGCCAGGAGGAAGCAAGATTAATTTTCTCAAAAATAAGAAATCTGTCCCAAAAAGATTTTCTTGAGGCCAGAAAAAAAAATGTTAGCATAATGCAAGATAAATGGTATCCTTATCCCCCAAATCTTAGACTTTCTGCTGCCACTCTGTTGGTTTTAAATATACATACAAGATAAAGAGGGGGAATGAAATGACTTTGGAGTTCTGAGCTACCCATTTGGGCACTGGAGCTATACAAAAAGATCTGATAGCAGCCTCCAATGCTTGGAAATAAGAAGCAAAAACAAACCCCCTAGAATTCAATCTGAATTAGAAAAGACACTCTTTCTGTTTGTTTTCACATATAAATGAGGGAGTTGAAATGTTTTACCTCCAGGGCCAATAAGCATGAAGAATAACATTAGTCATAGTATCAGCACCCAATGTTTAAGAAATTTTTTTTCTAATTTTAAATAGTGATTTTTCTCTGTCATTGAGATAAAGAGAAAAAGCCTTTCCGATGAGAATCCCTCAGCCACCAGCGGTTGTCGAGAGCTGTTTTTCCTTTGTGTTCTGCCTCTCCACCATGAATTCCTTTCAGACATCATCAGAATATGTTTCTAGATTTCAGTACATTTTTAATATTAAAGGAATGTCTTCAACTGAAAGAACAAAATCTTCCTGCTCTTTACTTGACCTTTGTTGGTTTGATGTGTTTTAAAAAAGATCTGGGCAACAGTTTTATAAAGAATGCACCAAGACATTCCTGGAAGAGCACACTAGTGAAAATAATAATGAAAAAAAGATTAGAAGAGGAAGCCTCTTGCTCAATCTAACGTACTGCTAATCTCCCCCATAGTTGCTGAAGATTGTGTTGGTTTTATTGAAGACAGCAACAACGAACCGAAGTTTTTGACAGATACTTTAATGTAACTGTTTCAAAGAGAAATGTTACTTTCACGCATCTCCGAGTTGACCAAGCCAAGTTAATATCCCTGCCAGTTTATCTGATTTGTAAAACCAGAGACCCCAGTCTCTCTCAGACTGAAAGTGAAGTGCTTTCTGGCCGTTTCTCCATCTGACCTGGAGCAGGTGTAGACAGCCCCGACGTATGTGGTCAGGTATGTTCTGCTCTGGGAAAACTCTAGCCTGCAGAAGAGGTTGGCAGAAATGCCTTTACGTTGGCAAAAACAATCCTTATCATGTTTTCAAACTTCAGATAGCTAATGATGTGATCTTATTTTCTTTTTAAGTAGCATTGATCTCCAGTGAAGCATAGAACCTACCCTCAGGAAGCCCACAGTCTAATAGGAGAAAGCAGTGCATAAAGCAATAATTATAATATTATGTGACAATGAAGTGAAACAGAGGCTCTGGGGTAAGGAAGACCTAGATACGGGTCTAAGCTCACCTACTAATTAGCTATGTGGCTTTGGATAATATAGGAACCTCTCTCGGCCTATTTCTTCATATGTAAAGAGCCATAAAGGAACCACATGGAATTGGTAGCGAGATTAAATAAAATATATGCAGAAGGATGTGGTACGCAATACACAGAAAACACTTAGTAATGATCAGGTGGTGATGATGACCCACCATCACGACAGTCGTTAACTGTTGGACGCATACAACTTTGAGACATCTTAGAAGAGGAACAGATGGCCTGATGGGCAGCTGAGAAGTGTCCCAGAGAAGGTCTCTGTGAGAACAGTAGCTCTCACTGGCTGGTCAGGAGGAGGCGAAAGCACGGGATAATACGCGCAAGGGCGTGAGGCACGAAATGGCACAGGATTCGGAGGGAAGACACAGGTCATCGCTGGAGCACAAGGTGTCCTGGAAAGCTAGGCTAAGATCGGCTGAGAAGGTTCTTAGCTGATCCATGCCAACAAGGTTGTCTTTAGTCTATAGGTTAAAAAAAAAAAAGTCACTGAAGCACGTTCATGATGGGGATTGGGGGAGCAGGGGGGCAAGATGATAAGATCTGCATTTTCAAGGAACAGGCAACAGTTTAGATGTAGAGTGTAGATAATCAGTTAAAGAGAAAAAAAAAAAACTAGAAGCTGTCCCCACCTGTCTCCTTCCCCCCTGCCCCACCGCACGACCCCCATCCACACCTGGCAGTCCCAAAGCGTGCCACACGCATTCACCTCTACACTTCCCGCTCTTCCCCCTCATCCAACCAGAAAGTTCCTACTCATTTCACAACGTCCGAGTCCAATCTCTTCACCTCTGTAAAGACTCCCATTATCCCACTTAGAAGTAATCAATCTCTCTGATTCCCCTCCTTGGCCTATTATGCTTCAATTATGTTTTTATGTAGCTCCTTTTTACACGTCTGATGTCAAATGTGTAAGCTTCCCAAGGACAAAACCCATCTGCTACCCCACCCACGGCTGTGCGGAGTAATCACCCGTAAACGTTGGCTCGATACAGATCCCGACCGTTGTCCTTCAGAAAGCCTGAATGAAGTCTTTGGATAACTGCACGTTCCCCAACTTTTAATTGAATGAAAATTCCTTTTATCTCCGCTGTGTAAAGGTGAACAACTCGTGAATTTAGTCAGTGACTGTTTACAATGGTGTTTTGAAATGTTCTGTGAGGAGGTAGTGGGGTCTCTGTTCCCATTAGTTGGGAGGTAAGGGGGTTCATGCACAAAATCCTCATTAGGAGCTGCCTAAGTAAATCCCGGGCACACCAGCAGGACAATGACTGCCTTTGTGTTCCCGTTTTGTGTGTTGTATAGAATGCCATATCTGGCAAGACGTGCCTTCTCGAACATAAGGAGATAATTGGTACTTTGAGGGAGAGGTTTAACTTATTTATAATTGCCGAGAGTTTAAGTATGCAGAAAAGAAAGAGCAGTCATAGCTTGCCTCTTTTGAAAAATGCTCTCAAACCGGGTCAGAGAGCTCCAACTAGATCAGCTATTTGGGATGATATTTAATGGGACTTGAGGTGTGGACACTCCAGCTGTAATCTTTGCTTTTAAAACAGGAAACAACAATGTTTATCAACCGACTAATCCCATCATCCCACACTCTCTTTAGTTGTAGCATTGCTGTTCCCCCAGATCGCTCAGGACTGATATGCTGTCCACATGGCTTTGTTTCACTTGTCGGGACAACACGGGAGGCAAATGATGGCCATGGTCCTTGGCTTCCCTGCAGCTGTCCCCTCCTCTGAAACCCGAGGCTATGCTCCCCACTCCGCTGCCTCTCTCCCTCCATTCCCGATCTTTCTCTCGTGCCACTGCTCCGGCGCCCTGAATGGCGGAGCCCCTTGGGGATGAGTCTCTGCTCCTGGGAAATTCTCAGTCTCTCCTTCCCCCTTTCAGAGAGCCTTTCCATTCCCAAGGCTTCACCTTGCTTTTCCAGCCAGGGACGATCAGGCCTCCAATCCTGGCCTTCCTCATAAAGCCCCTGCAGCTTTTCTTCTTGAACATCTCCCCGGCGCCTCAGACTAAGTAAATGCGGACCCAAACCCATGTCTTCTCTCCCACCCACCCACACACAGACGGGCTCCCACCACCCATTTACCCTGTCTCTCCAGTGACATCGCTCTTCTGGGCACGTGGCCGAGGCCTAAATTCTCTTCCAGATCACCTCTCACTTTTATTTTTTACAAGCCAGTGCATCATCAGCTTCTGGTATGGGACCTTCCCACAGCCTTGCCTTCAGACCCCGAGGTCTCGCTCTCCTACGTCACTACAGCTGCTCCCACTGTGTCTGAGCCCCAGGCTGTCTCCCCTCCTGAGATTTCTTTACAACGTTTCCAGATCAATCCTCCTCACCCCCCACCTCCCTGTAATGAGTGGGCACAGTGCGGGTTTACATAGCTGGCGTCGGCCCTGGTTCTAGCACTCACTCACTGTGGGCCTGCTCCTTCGTCTATGAAATGGGTATGATATCATCCGTCTCCCAGACTTTATGGAAGGATTGAGCAGCGTCCTCCCAACACGTAGAAGGTTATCAATTCCTTAATTATCAATTCCCAGCACATCAGGTGTTTATAAGTGTTGATCTCTCCTTATTTTCTATTACATTCAATCGAAACTCGTGGGGATGACTTTTGCTGCCCTCCGTAATTTCTAGGTCCCAGCTACCTATTCCCCCACAGCTTTGTTAGTCATTAACTCATTAAAACAATGTTCGCTGAGCATTTATTACATGCCACATGTTCTGACCTTACCTCAGGGTACAAAGGGTAGATATCCAATGGACTCCAAAACCCGCCTTACTGAAACCAGTCCTGCTCCCCAAGTCTTCCCGGGTCTCAGTCAGAAGCCTCAGGAGTCTTTCCCCTACCCCCCTCGGTTGGGGTTTTGGCCCAGCGTTAACAGACATCACCTTTCCAGGAACTCTGGCCCCAACCAGAAAGGGCTGACCCACTCTTGTCTCTGAGGGGAAGGCCAGGCGCAGTAAACAACAAGACCGTCCTGTCCCTCCCCGAAGTGTTGTCCCCAAACCCTTTCAGAGACGGACCTTCCCAAGGAAATTGGGCATGTGGCCTCCCTTTAACTCCTGTGAACTCGGCCCTCCAGCGTGTACCTGCCCAGGCTCCCACGTTCAGCTGTTCTCAGTCCCTGCCTCCAGGATTGGCACACTCACCACAATCCTCCAAGACTTTAGGTGTGTTCGTAGTATGCAGCAACCTATGCGAAGAAAAATATCAAGAATAGTATCATCAGGAAAAAAAAAAAAACATTAGAACAGAGGCCAAAATAATATATTCCAGTGAGAAAAGAGCCGGCGTTTAATTTCAGGAGAAAACAAACCAACCAAGAAGCGTGAGTCATCTAATGTTGCAACCCTATAAAAAGTCTGGTAGTGAGGAAGGGGGAAGAAGCTAGAGGAGGGGGAAACAAGGATCAAGCCAACTCCCCTCCTCCAGGGCAAACCTCGGCAGCCCCGGAGGCTCTGGTGTTTGCCTCCGATGTTCTCAGCCCCAAGGCTGGCCTGCTGCGTTGTCACAGTGCTGATTAAAAATCGCAGACTGTGATGACAGCATCTGCTCTTTGTATTTGGGGGGAGGTGTTGTGATTCGTTTCCTCCACATTCTGAAGATCCTGTCATCTTGAGACCGAGACTGACTTTTAACCCTGTGTGCTGTGAGGTCAGATGCATTCATGCCTTCCGCAGATATTTACTGAGTTGCTCCCATATGCCCAGCAGTGAGACAAATGCTGGCACTTGTGGTTCTCAGTCTAGTGCGGGGATCAGCGAACTTGCTGTGAAGGGCTACGTAGAAAATGGCTTAGGCCTAGCGGGCCCTGGGGTCTCGGTCAAGATCGCTCAGCTCCGCCTGAGCAATCTATGTGTGCAAAAGCATGGACAACAGGTAAGCAAATGAGCAGGACTGTTCCAATAAAGCTTTATTGACAAAAATAGGCGGTGGGCCGTATTTGGTCTGGTGGCCAAAATCTGCTGACCCCTGGTCAAACAGACGCAACACATAGATGCAAGTTAATGTTCTGCATACTCCACGTTGTTTCAGTCAGGACTGTTTCGGTTGCAAGTGACAGAAAATGCAACCCCAATTGAAAAATCTAAGGACAGGGCTAACTTCAGGTTCAGCTTGACAAAGGAGCCCATTTCTCCTTTTCTCTCTCTCTGTCTCTGTCTCTCTCTCTCTCTCTCTCTCTCTCTCTCTCTCTCTGTTTCTGTCTCTGTCTCTCTCTCTCTCCAGTTTCAGCTCTTCTTCCTCTGGATTGGCCCCCCCTCAGTCCAGCTTTCACTCTGTGGCAGCAAGATGGTGGTCACAACCCCAGAAGGACATCCCCTGGGTGAAGTCTAGTGGATGAGAGAGTTTGTCTCCTGACTCTTGGTGACTCTGCTTACCTGAACTTGGGTCATGTATCCAGGCCCCAAATGACTCCAGCATAGGGAGAATACAATGTGATGATTGGCTGGGCCTTATCACATACTCTATCACTGCGACCTTGGATGGGACAGTGTGTGTGCAGAGGTGTATTCCAGGAACTAGAAGACCCTCAAATGAATGCTGGAGAGTGAAACAAATATCCACAACATATATCTTGTGAAATTCCCAACGAGTACCTCCAAAGACCACATTCATTTATAGGAGCTCAAGATTATGGTTTCAGCTTTTTCTTCCCCATCAGGAGGGAAAGGGCACAGCTTATATGCACAATATCCCCCCAAATTTTAATATTTGCAAATGTTTATTTCGCGGCACAACCTCAGTCTTTTTATTAGTTAAGTCTTTGATTCGTGGACAGATTTGGGCACTTTATTGATAATTTTCTGATTATACCTCCTTCCCATCTTTTCTATATGTGTACATTCTTATGAATAGACTTTCCAGACCCACGTTTCTTTTTGGTGCCAGGGTTTTTTCAACTCCCCTAATCTAGATTTAGAGCATCCAAACCTAATTAAAGTGCTAGGTTTGAACTCTTGTCTTCATCCCCAGGCCACTATTTTCTCCACACGACCAGAAAATTGTTCCTTCCTCCTAAAACCATAACCCTTTCCAGAAACTATAGAGGGGTCGGTGGCTGCTTCATTAATCAGCTACCCCCTTTCCTGAGAGGCTCGGGCCCAGTCAGCATCAGGCTTCACTCCCTTGGGGTGGAAATTGGTCCCTATGTACAGGGCATGGAGGACCCCTGTAAGCTACAACCTCAGTCTGAGGTTCCACCAGTTGGAATAAAGAACAAGTAGATAAAATCCTATTGGAGAAAGAGGAGGGAAATAAGTATTTTGAAGACCATTGAGAAAATTATGGTTACTTCTACATTTCCACTTTGTGCTTCAGAATCAAAGCACCATGGCTTCACCGCAGAGCACCTTTCTTAAAATGGATCTCTCTTGGTGTTGCTGTGGCAACACACAATACCTTAACCCCAATAAAAATGAAATTTCTTAGAAGGCAGAGCATTTTTTCTCAACTGCACTAGAGCATTTTTTTTTTTGGGCACCAGCTTTTACTACAATTTCTTTCATTCTTATTCTTCAAACCACATTGGAATTCAATATAAAACCAATGACTTTTATAGACTCACTCCCCTAAAAAGCCCCTGCAAAAAACTTTTTGCTGCATGAAGGCCCATCACTCAGACACAACTCTCACATTTCCATTCGCCTTATATCAGACCCTCCCCCCAGCAACCTCCTTCCCTGTATCCCTCTCCTGCTCTCCTCTTCTGCTTGTCACTGCCCTGCAGAAGCCAGCATCTTTTTGATGTTCTCCACTTCCTCCAAACCCCCCACTGTGGGGCCACCCATGTTCACCTTCTCTCAGAGTATATACTATGCTCCAAACTTACCTCTTGTTCTTTCCCTCGTCTCCAACCCTACAGTCTACTCAACAGTCAAACCCACTTTGCTTTACGACATTGAGCTAAGCCAGGTGTTAGAAGGACACAGTTCTGAACACACTAACTCACAATGAGAAGAAGCATCTTATGATTTCCCTCATACCAATATTTATCTAATTGGTAGAAATCCGGGCTAGATGGAGAGAGAGTTTTGAGCTGAGACTCTTGCCTTAAATCATTCAGCAGGAAGCAATGATTCCCCACCTGTAGGCCAGAGCTACAGACAAGGAAGGGTCTGAGAAAATTCATACGTACACCAATCATCATCAGTAGCCTGGATAAATAATACAGCTCAAAAACAGGTACTACTACTTTCCAAATGTATGTAGATGACTTTAATTATAAAATACGAGTTCACTTAAAGTTGATTCTGAATTCATAGAAGGCTTTTGTTACTATGTACTTTCTCAATCAATAGATACTAAAAAATGCAAAAGGGGATTTAAATGAGGTCGTCAGGTTAATCATGAATATATGCAAATAATTTGTTATCAGGATTTCTGCTATTACAAATAATTACAAATCAAAAAGTCTAATGATAGAGGCTTGGCTAAATGAAATATATGTATATTTCATAACATACATGAACATAATATAATGAAATGTATATGTGTAGTCTCCAATATATGATGTAATGATAACTAACATTTATTGAACATTTACTAAGTGTCACTCTTGTAAAACTTCTACATGTGTTAAGTCATCTAATCCTCACAGCAGTCTCGAGAAGTTATAA
Organism: Cryptoprocta ferox; assembly: GCA_028646485.1. NCBI lineage: Eukaryota > Metazoa > Chordata > Mammalia > Carnivora > Eupleridae > Cryptoprocta > Cryptoprocta ferox. The sequence continues at coordinate 45,161,025 of CM053565.1, forward strand.
TTCCCATTTTCCTGAAAAAGAAATGGAGGCACAGAGAGGTTAACCTTCCCAGGGCATGCAGTTAGGGACCCAAATTCAGCTCCAACATTCCCACTCCAGAGTCTGGGTTCTTAACTCCTACACTTGACTGTATTAAGTTAAAAGACAGGTTACAAAACAGTCTGCCCCTTTGCACAAGATGGCTCTCTATGGTCAAGTTATGAGGCACCCCCTCTGCTCCAAACACTCAATGATGATTGGCAAAATATAAAAAGGGAAAAGTAAAGTGTATTTGGTGTCAAAAGTAGGATAGACACCGTGTGTGTGACCAGGAAACATAGCAGAACCCCGGAGTGGTGCGTGAAGCCAAAACCATGAGCACAGGGTCTTGAGCCCATCAGCAGGCTGAGGTAGCTGGGACAAAAGTCCCAGGGGTAACGGGGAACGAAAGTGCTGAGAGGGTTCCTTGCCAGGTAAATGACAAGAGACTGGGTCGCAGCCTGAAAGCAAGGGCTGGTGTGGCCCCTGTTCCTGAAAGGAAACTGAGGAAGTCTGCTGCCTGCCACAGAGAGGACTCCAGCCCATCTGAGGTTGGGAGGTGGTGCCCCAGGTGCAGCATCCTCACCAGGGTCTGCTAAGGTCCCCGTGCTGGGTTCCTGGGTGGACGGCACCCCAGAGATCACCACACTGCAGGACCCTCATAACCCAGAGATCTAGATGGAGGAGCGGCAAAGCCCTATGGGACAGGAAAGGAAGGGGAGGAAGATGAGAAAGGGCCTGTTGTGAGGACAAGCATCTAGGAACCTGGTGAGTGGACAGAAAGAAGCCATGGAGTCTGGTGTCTGGAAGTGAGGGGACCGTTGAGTGACAGGGATACAAGGTGGATAGGGGCCAGACTGGACAGGACCCTTTCAGCTTCATAAAAGGATTCGATCTTGAGTTCATTTTTTTAAATATTTATTTCTTTTGAGAGAGAAACAGAAAGAGAGAGAATGAGCAGGGGAGGGGCAGAGAGAGGGGGAGAGAGAGAATCCCAAGCAGGCTCCATGCCATCAGCACAGAGCCCAATGCGGGGCTCAGTCTCGTGAACTGTGAGATCATGACCTGAGCCCAAATCAAGAGTTGGATTCTTAACTACCGAGTCACCCAGGTGCCTCTGAGTTTGATTTTAAATGTTAAGAAAATTTGAATCAAAACCCAAAACCAACATACTAGTATTGCGGTGGGCCAAGATGAAGATGAAGACATCCAGACTGGGCTGGTCCCAGGAGCAATGCAGAGAAGTGAGGAGACATTTCAGAGATGCCATCAGCAGGATTGTTACTTAGTTTTTTTCTCCGTCTGCTGAACTGACTCCAGAAAGCTTGGTTGGATTGTGTAAAGTAATATCAAGCACACTCATTTTCCTGAACTGCTTTAGTCTTATCTCAAATACAAATGGCTGTGCAGGGACATCTGACAAAGCAACACCAATGGCCACCAGTGACCCTTTCCTCACCTCTTCAAAAGTGAATGCCATATTGGGCACACTGGAGCTTGCAATAACATAACCTGTGGTTGAGTCCCTAAGTTGTTTGTACAAAGCCTCACACTTCTATCTTAATTGTTTTGTCATGTGACAGGAAGATGATGTATTTGACATGGATTGGTCACATCAATGTGACTAGTTGATAGTGTTTTTCAAAATAAACACCACGAAGTATGCTTTAGTTCTCCTTCCATATTTTTAGTAAAACTATAAGATTTCCAAGGTTCACTTTTCTCAGCATCACTCTGAATCTTTATCTCCAGAGACCCTATTGGCTCAAGTCAACTACCTATTCTATATGCTCGGTGGACTCTTATTTATACAAATGAGTATTTGTCCGATTACCCAGTATATACGTTTTACTGAAGTATAACACTGAACTCTAGGTATGGATGTTCTCGGTCTTCATGGTCCATTTTAAAAATTAAAGGAAATGTTGTCAGTGCTATGCCTTCGAGGGAAAGATGGGCAGTCTGTTGCCATGGTGCAGAGCACAGCTATCTTCGGTCACATGGGTGCCACGTTATTCATACACCATTTCCACTCAGCATACAGGGGTCTTACTACATTACAGGAATGTCATAGTTTGTCATGATGTCCTAGGTTTCCTCATTTTTTTTCTGCCAAAAGGAAGAAGGGGAAGGAAAGAGGGAGAGAGGGAGGCTTATGTCTATTTTGGTGTGATGTGGTTGAGGAATGTGGAAGACCAGATAATTACACACAGTGCTTTTAGAGGGCAGTGGGAGTGGTGAGGTGGGATGGGAATGAGCCAAAACAGTCCTGAAGATTCCTTTCCAGAATTAAGTGAGAGCAGTCTTCAAATGCTTCTGCATTAAATAAACTAATATAGCACTCACTAGTATAATTGGACAGTATATTTGGACTAGTATAATATGCTAAAGAAAATTAATACTCAAACCTAATAATAAAATAGATTTATATGTAAAAACTTTCATTTCCTTTAGGTAAAGGCATTGTATGTCCACCAAATCCTTTGCTTAGATCAACTCAACTCTTGCTTCTTGATCTGTTGTAAGGCCAGATTCAGGCTGCAAGGGAAATGTGGGAAGACAGGGAAAGGAAGGGAGATTGGCATACTAAGCAGATCACAGTTTATGATCAGTTTGTAGATAAAGGTTATCACTCCCACATTATTCCCCCTCAAACACATCCTGGGTCACAGACAGAGATAGAAAGATGTCAAAAGTGATATAAAAAAATAGGCTAATTCTTTCCCTCCTCTTTCTCATTTTGCCATGTGACAAAACTTAGATACAGCCTTCACTCACAGGTTAGACCTTAAAATGTCTGCTTATGTGGGGGATTTATGGAACTTCTGGTTTAGGTCGATATGTGCATTGCATTTGTATGGATGTTTTAAATTAGTCTTATTTATACATCTTTAACTACAATGTTAAGCCAATGGAGGGCTTACTCCCCCACCCCTCTGTCTCTCTCTCAAAATAAATAAGTAAACTTTTAAAATGTTTTTTAAAAATGTTAAGCCAATGGGAAAGTACAGGGAACCAATTATTGTCATCATTGTTATCGTAGTTATCCAAAAACAAAAAAAACAAAAAAAACAAAAGGACTAGGTGGATGTCTGGAAGGATGGCAATACATCTACCCCCTTCCCATAGCCCCTGTTAGGTTGGGAAGACCACTGGTGTGTAGTGGGTGAAACTTCTCTACCTGGTGTGCCTATGATGTCCTTTTGCCTTTGGGGTGGAAGAAACACTTCAGCATTTGGAAAGCTTCTTTGAGAAAGAGCAGAGCATAGTCCCTGAGAATACGTACTTGAGAGTCAGACTCCTTGAGTTCAAATCCTGGCTCACCTCTCTGTGCTTCCCTCCCTGGGTTGTCAGAAGCATTACCACTTATTAAAGCACTTAGAATTGCCTCTCGCACACTGAAAGTACTCAATAAATGTTTGCTAGTAGTAACATTATTAACCTTGTAAATAGAGCAAACAGATGAAAGTTTTCCATGCCTTTATTCAAGTAACAGGATTCTGCTTAGTATAATGATTTTTAAATTCAAGATTTGGGCTTAAGGATTCGGGGTAGTAGTATTTTCCTGATTGATAGTCTCATTCATAAGTGAGGCAATTTCAGATTTTCCAAGAGCTCATTTTAAGTTCTCTCAGATTCAGTGAAATAAAAACAAAGGAGTGGCAGACAAGAAGTAGAAATGTCTGGATCCTCAGTAGAAGGTAGAAAATACAGCATACTGGATTTTAAAAGGGATGTAATGGGGTGGTCACAGGGCAGTCTTGCTCACACACAGTTCTCTGCCGTCTACGGCCCAGCCTCCAATAGTGGAGACCATCAGGTATGAAAAGTGAAGTGGGGGCAGGGGAATCCAGAGAAACAGTGAGAGTTAACCAAAGAAGTGACGTGCTTGGCCTTCACCTCCAATGTACTTGAAACTGAGGGGAGATGGCCCCAAGAAAGTGTTCTGCGAAGAACTGCATGAAAGAGAACACAGTGTCTTAGGAATATCGATCATCATTAGTCCCAAAACCTATCCCAGTAGAAGCTCCTGAATCGAAGAAAAAGAAAATTATGTGGGCATTCAAGCAAAGAAAGAAAGTCACGTTCATCATGGAAAACAAAGCAGCCTGCCTTCAGACTTTGCCATAGGTGTATGCGATGCCAGAAGACATTGAAAAGAAACGTCTCCAGAGTTCCGAGGGAAAGGAAGTGGGGTTGAGCACTCTTATACCCAGCCCAGGTGTCTTTCAAATGTACAGACACTCCACAAACAAACAAGGATATGAGAAAGCACGCAGGAATCCCCCTTTTTTCTAAATTTTTTTATTATGTTTATTTATTTTGAGAGAGGGAGAGACACAGAGACAGAGCACAAACAGGGGAGGGGCAGAGAGAGAGGGAGACACAGAATCCAAAGCAGCTCGAGGCTCTGAGCTGGCAGCACAGAGCCCGACGCGGGTCTCAAACCCACAAGCTGTGAGATCATGACCTAAGCTGAAGTCGGACACCCAACCGACTGAGCCACCCAGATGTCCCTAGGAATCCCTTTAAGAGAAGTGGCTCAGAATTGCAGAGTCAGTGTTGAACGATAGAAAAATAAGGTCAATCAAGTAGCTTGTGGACCCTCAACAAATGTTGCCCTTGAGATCTGTTTTATAAAAGTATGTGTTTTGCTTTGCATGTGCCTTTCATTTGAAGTAACTATTGAACTTAAGTCTAAGAAGAGAAGGTGGAAAAGATCCAATATTGCATCCCTGAGAGAGATTGTTTTTCATTACTTCTGTTTTTAGGTGTAAATCACAAGATTATAACAGATCAAAAAAAACAATTTACCAAAAATTGAAAAATCATGTTCTAGAACATTTGCCATGGAATTTTAGTGGGCAGTGAAAAGAACAGTTAGAACACATTTCTGAATCCAGTTTAATATAAGAAAAGCTGGAAGTTGAAGGCTGGTAATTTTAAATTATCTTCAGTAAGTCCATAGACTTGTCTAACTGAGCTCAGTTGCACATATTTTCATAGCACGTTACTTATTTCCAGATGCATCCGATGAATCATTTCGAGGATACCCTGCAATTCAGCTGTAATATTCAGTTAAGTTAAACACGGCACATGCAACAGGTTTTTTTAAAAAATTCCATTGCATCTCAGATTAGGTGGAAGAGAAATAAACATAGCTGGAGAAAGACACCAAGACATACACACTCACATTCATGCTCACCCTCTTGCACCTCTTCATCCTGTTCAGGTGCATCTCTCCAAAGACTTTTCTTCCACCTTCTCACTTGCTTCTGTCTTTAGCTTTTAAAGAGATGACTGGAGGAGCCACCAGACTTTCCTTTACCAGCCCAGCGACCCATCAGTTAGCTGAGCCCATGCTTGATTATGTTCTGGAGGGAGAGGGAAGCCCATGAGCCTGAGAAGCTTACACAATGGCAGTGACATTCTGGTCCACCAGTGTTGAGAAGACTTGGAGACATGGTGGTATAGATTCTCTTTCATTCCCATCTTCATAATCCTGTGGATTATATCGAGCACGCACGTACCCAGCCAGCTTGAAGATGTGTCGTAATCAGAGCAACGACATAACCACGCGTTGTCCTCAGATCACACTGTATCGAGATCATAGTCCACATCCCGACCAAGAAAAGATTAGCAGAGTGTGTATATCATGAGTGGCGAGGAGAAAACAGACGTTTTACTTACCAAGTGCTATAAACTGTGTTAATGGGGATTTTAAAGAAATAAAGTTTTTCAGGGGCTGTCTCTCCCAGACTCACATGGGCAGACCGAATGCATTTTTCAGTTCGTAACTCTGTTTCCTCTCATTTCATCTTTATGGACCACATGTAACAAACTTCCCTTTGTGATAAAGAGATATTAATTCTGAGATTTCTTAAAATTAAAGCGATCATTTCTGTGGAAAAATTGATAAGCTTTCTTTTCTTTTCACTTCAGATAACTTATATACGACAAGAATATGAAACAAAATTCAAAGGGTTGATGCCGGCATCTCTAAGACAAGAGCTTGAAGACACCATTTCCTCCCTCAAGTCACAGGTAATTACTATAATCAACGCCTTCCCTAAGGGCTCCGGTGATGTGTATATCCTAAAAACAGACTTACAAATAAGTTTAATTCCAAATCGATGCCAGAAAGTAATGTCATATCCTAGCATAACATACAACTCAGGATGAATTGTTTTTTTGTTTGAGGTTTGTGTCTGGAGGGGGTTTTGTTTGTTTTTTTAAGAATGTTTTTCTCACTGGTTTTGGAACTCGTTTCCTCAATAAGATTTTCTTAAAAGCAGCCGTGAAATTGAAAAGTTCAGTTATGGTCACTTTTACTAATTTACAGTCACATTCTAGTATAGCCTCACCCTTCGTATTCGTGGTACAAGGCCCCAAATGCCATCACTTGGCCCATTGTTGATTTCTGACTGTGTGAAAGTGCAGAGAACCAGAAACCATAGTTAAATGAGAAGCATTTTTATTTGCTGTGTTTTATATGGTTGTTAGACATAACAAGATGCATTTTAAATTCCAAGCAGAATAATGACAAGGTATTCAAACAATTCAGTTAACTATTTCTTGCTGAGATGTGTAGTTCTTGGTAGAGTTTATGAAATATAACATGAGAGATACGATTGATGTAAATGTAGATGCTCAAAACAATTCGACAACTTCCACCATGAGTTTTTTCCATGTACTTCTATAAACACATTTTATATATCGTCAGGCCAATGAGCTTGTTCTGTTCTAACATGGGAAAGAATCTACACCTTCCCACTCGTACACTCAGGAATTTAAAATGTCATGTTTTAATTTACAACAATCGTGTTCCCTTCACATGTCTAAGAATCCTTGTATGGCGGAAGATGACAAAAAATGATGGGTAGGACCCACAGTCGCCAAAACCATCTTGAAAAAGTCAGAATGAATTTGGAGGACTCATGCTTTCCAATTTCAAAACTCACTACAAGGCCGTAATAGTCAAGACAGTGTAATATTGGCAAAGGGATAGACACGGAGATCAATGAAATGGAATTGAGAGTCCGGGGTGGGGGTGGGGGTGGGAACCTTCTATTTTTGGTCAGTTGATTTTCAGGTGTTGCGGGAGGATTCCACTGAGGGAAAAGTAGAAACAACAGTGCAGAGACACTCGAATAATTCCCATGGAAAAAGGAATGAAGTTGGAGTCCTTCCTCACGTGTTTTCCACAGGTTAACTCAAAACAGATCATGGACCTAAATGTAAGAGCTAAAGCTCGAAAACTCAGAGAAGAAAACTCTAAGAAGAAATCTTCTTAGATGAAGGAGAAAATCCTTGTGCGTTGGGTTAGGTGGGAGTTTTTTAGCTGTGACACCAAGAACAATCAACCAGATGAACTGGACTTTACAAAATTTAAAACTTGGTACTTCAAAAGACAACAACATGCAGAAACTGAAGAGACATACCATGGAATAGGAGAAAATATTTGCAAATCATGTCTCTGTTAAGAAACTTTGAAAAAATAGGAAAATGTACTTTTTTTTTTTTTTCGGGAAGAGCCCCATCAGAGAAAGAGGTCTTTGCTCTCTATGCCAAGAACAGTGCCGGTCACATAGTACGCGCTCAATAAATGTATTTACGAAATGATAACGATTTGAAGATAGTCACATCTGCTTTTTTATAATGTGTGAGACAGAGCATGGAGCAAATTTTAACTGCCCCGTATGCATTCCCCTCAGTAAAAAGCCTCTTATCTGAAAATGAAACGTTCATTGTATCATTCCATATGCTATTCTCGGCCACTGCTACCGTCAGCCATTGCTACCATTGGCCATTGCTTCCGTCGCCATTGCTCCCGTCAGCCATTGCTACCATGAGCCAAGTGTTGCCTTGTTTGCTTCTACATAGAAAAATGAGTACTGCAGGAAAGTGTTGACATGGAAAGGGTTAAGTCATCTTTATTTACATGAAAAGCTCCCCTTGAAGTGTGGTTTACCCATTAACTTTGTAGGAGAGCTTCCATAGGGGTCAGCTATGTAGGACCTGGCACCTTCAGAGGAGGTTTTTTTTTTTTTTTTAGAAAAAGAGAAAGAAAGAAAGAAATCTGATATCCACCTGCAGGGCTTCTGTTATCATTCATATCATTTCACTGTAATAAAAGCCACTTCAGCCTCCTAAAACTGGATGTTGACCCAGAAAGAGAGTGCTGCCAGCTGCGTTAGGGCCTCAGAATTGGCAGCTGTGAGGGGGAGTCACAAGCCATATAGTGAGCAAATTTAGTTTGAAAGCACAGGTGCCTGTGTTTTCTGAAAATTGTTGGAATTCCAGTGGCAAAGCACGGTGGGGGGAGGGAAGCTGAATCTGTGTAACCCTTGCATCTGTCAACATTATCAATTGTCCCATGGGTCTTTTGAGCAATTGGATAGAACTAAGACCGGGCTGATATTACCAGTAAGCAAAACCGAGGGGACCACTTGGATATGTCCCCATTTAGAAAAACGGTGCTTTCCTCTCTCGCAAAGCACATTTGCTCTCCTGCCAGCTGTATTCTCTTGCCTGTGTTTCAGACCCAGCCGTTGCCATGGTTTCAGTTCAGACCAAAGAGGCAAGAGTAAACAATTCTGAAATGATCAAATACCGCCGAGTCTTGATTACATCAAGCCATAGTATAAGACCGTTTCTATGTGGTCATGTAAGGTGCTTTTGAATTTTATACATAATATAGGTGTCTTTAGTAGTATATAGAAATTTATGCTTCAAAAAAAAATTCAAGCCACACTGTAAAGATCTGATTTAAGAGACTATGCTAAGCCACCAGTTTCCTCCATCCCTTGGCCCCCCCAGGAGTGGGAGCATGGGGTGGTACCGGCTATGAGCTCTGCACTAGGCAGTTTCTATCAGTCATTTCACATCATCCTCATAACCTTGAGAAGTAGCTGTCATTAAGCCCATTTCACAGATGAGGCATCAAGAGCTTAAGTAACTTTCCTAGAGCCATAGAGGCCAAGCCAGGCATTGAACCCAAGGTGGCCTCACTTCAGATGAAGCTGAGGCCCTTTCCACTACAAAATATTGCCTCTCCAACCTCAGGGAATCCCCAGGATGGGTTGAGGTTTCCAGAAGACAGTAATTTTTCTTTCCACTCACTCATCCATTCATTAAACACTAGCGAATACCAGCTTCATGCCCAGCCCTGTGAAAAGAAACTGGAGACGCAGGACAAAGAAACATCCTCCCTGGCCCAGAAGAGCTCTCAGGTTTGGGGGAAAGAGATGAAAACCAAAAACCTCAAGGCTGTTCGAGAAGCGCGAATAATGATCTTGCCTAGGATGCAGTGAGCAGTTGGGGAGGAGTCCAGGAAGTCAGTAGGAGTGGTGACATTTGAACCGAATAGTGGAGGACGAATAGGAGATAGTGAGCCAAGCATTCCAGAGGGAGAGGATGCCCTGTGCCAAAGGGCAAAAGAGTCGGGAAGACATGGTGGATAAGGTGGGGTGGGGGAGCCTTGAAGAGAGGCCGGGGCTGGGGCCAGGGCCGGGGCCGGGTGGCTCTGCAATAGGAGTTCAAATGGGTCCTGTGGTCTCTGATGGGTTTTCAGGAGGGATGCAATGTGATCAGATGTCAAAAACGCAACATTGACGTGCAACGAATCCTCCGCGTTTGATCGAGGGAACTGCCAGAATTGAAACAAAATTCGATCAGATTGTTTGCACGATACTGCCACTTAAGCCACATTCACCTCTGCTCACACACGGTATCTTTTTCTAGGTTAACTTTCTGCAAAAGCGAGCATCCATCCTTCAAGAAGAACTGACGACCTACCAAGGCAGAAGGTACAGCCCACACTCCGAATGCCTTCTGATTGTATTGTTTGCCCCAGGGAGTCTCCCGGTTTGATGTTAAGGTCCTTATGGAAATGCTTAAACATGGGGGCGCCTGGGTGGCTCAGTAGGTTGGGCGTCCGACTTCAGCTCAGGTCATGATCTCCTGGTTCGTGGGTTCGAGCCCCACGTCGGGCTCTATGCTGACAGCTCAGAGCCTGGAGCCTGCTTCGGATTCTGTGTCTCCCTCTCTCTCTGCCCCTCCCCTGTTTGCACTCTGTCTCTCTCTCAAAAATGAATAAACATTTAAATAAGTAAGTAAATAAATAAATAAATAAAATGCTTAAACATAATATCCATTTGGGAAAAAAAAATACTTATTTCTAGTAAATAACCTGTCTTTGAACGGCCACCCACCCCTTGTAATCACAGTGCTTAGTCAGTACGATCAGAACAAAATGAGAGAATCTGCAGGTGCCTGACAAGCCTGGGCCTCACCTGCATAGTCATGACAAGACATTGTCTTGAAGCCCGGTTGCAGGGTTAAGGAGACCATCTTTCTTTTAAGATAGTGGGATGATGCAATTCTTAGCATGGCGGCCTGCATCTTCAAAGCCCCGCGTGCCCTGGAGGTTTGGCGCTCTTGCAGATGTTCTCTAGACCAAAATAGATAAACGGCTCCGTGGTGTGGCAACACTGTGACTTCACCGTGTGCTTCTCAAGGGTGCCTTTTTAGTCCACGGTTTCCAGAGACGTCCCTGACATAGAGCATGTAGACCTGCTCTCATTCCGTCCAACAGCCTCCCTCTTCATGCAGCGAAAGGCCGAAGCACTTACTTGGCAGCGAATTAAAAGTTAAGACCTTGTGAATCATTCACTTTTCAAAAGATTCTGTTGCCGGGTGCAGATGGGATTTGATCCCTTCTGGGCATAAATGATGAAATATTGATATCAAATATCCTTTTTTTAATAAGCTTTTTTTTAATGTTTATTTTTTTGAGAGAGAGAGAGAGAAAGAGTGAGTGGGGAGGGGGAAGAGGATCCAAAGTGGGCCCCGTGCTGACGGAAGAGAGCCCGACGCAGGGCTCGAACTCACAAACCGGTTGATCATGACAGGAGCCGAAGTCGGACGCTCAACCGACTGAGCCACCCAGGTGTCCCTCAAATATTCTTCTTAATCTCTATCCAGCTCCTCCTGAGTGAGAACATATTTTATCTGTGCCATGCCCATCAGACCTGCCGAAAGTCACAACGGAGATTTTTGACTTCCAGGTAACTGCATGGAGGCTTACCTGAGTAGCACAGGCGACTGCAGCAGACGCACCCAGGCTTAGACTGTGGACTTCTTTCAGCAGGTTTGAAGATTTGGATATTGTAAAGTAAACTGTGAGATCAGTGAACATTTTTTAATACTGAAATGTAATTAATATCATAAACACATGCATCACTCAGACGCTATGGGGTGGTTTTTATTTGTGTCTGCCCAAGTTATTTTTTTTTTTAACAATTCTTTATTTCTGATTTCCATATTTGCGTGCATTTGAATGTGGACTGAGAGTTGCTTCTACTGGGAAAAGAAATGCTTTCTCATAAGATGCCCTGTTGACGCGTTTGCGTAGAGTTCTACCAGTTGCGTATGATCAAAATCACATTTGTAGTACCGTGTCTCAATTTTTAACACGCTTACATTGTTTTCATGTTCGTGTATTATTAAAACATCACATTTTGTACTTATCAGTTTTATTTCTACTTTTTATTGCACCTCATTTGCTCCAAGAAGTATGATATATCCGTGGTATTTTTCTCCTAGACAATAACTGACGATCTCAAATTGTACTATGGGGGGAAATACCTTACGTCACGTCAGAGATCAAATCCAGAAGCAGTGACTTTATTTAGAATAACAATCACTGGGTCCTCTGACACCAGTGTATGTAGTTGTCTTGTTAGTCTCAAGAGGCAGAAAGGTGTAAGGATTTTATGTAGCAACTATGGTCTTACTGTTACTTTCTCTTTTTATGGTTGCTGTTTCATTCTAATATCAGTTGGTGCTCCTTAAGAAAACCTAAAACTGCAGAGTTGCATTACCAGGATCCGCCACACACCAGGAAGGGACGGTGGGTGAGCTGTGATTGGTCTTGTTTTACTCTTCAAGAATATGGTGTTGTTCCCATGGTTGGGTGGTTGTCTCCAGCCAATGCCAATGAGCAGTTCTATGCTGATTGGTCAAGGCCATTTGCCAAGGAGATTTTGAATTGCGTTGGACAGATGATGCCCCAGGTTCTTTTGACTGCACTGTGGTGTGTGCCATGGGCCCTTTGAGACAACTCTAAAAATCGGGACTGCCACCGGGGCTGTAATCATCCGATTTACTGTAAAAGGACAGGACAGAAGTGTTTTTTAGACTTTTTCAAAATTCTTTTCTCTTTCCCACACCCATCTCTGTTGTTTGCTGCCCAGGGATTGATTACCCTTTTTTTTGCACCGTAACTGAGATGATAAGGAAGTAACAGGTTTTACAGCCACTTCCAAAGCCAGGGCCAGGATTGGCATAAACCCCGACCTGCGGTGGCCATCAGTAGAAAGCCTTGCCTTCCTGGGGCACCTGGGTGGCTCAGTGGGTTGAGCATCTGACTTGGGCTCAGGTCATGAGCTCACAGTTTGTGGGTTTGAGCCCCGTATGAGGCTCTGTGCTGACAGCTCAGAGCCTGGAGCCTGCCTCGGATTCTGTGTCTCCCTCTCTCTCCGCCCCTCCCCCGAGCTCGCTCTCTCTTGCTCTCTCTCTCTCTTTCTCTTTCAAAGAAAGCCTTGTCGACCTGCTCTAGCTCACCTCTGCCTGGTCATGTCTGCCCTGACGCCTCTTCCAGGAACAGAGGACTGTCCTTTGAAAGCTCAGGTCTGTCTTGCATCTACAATAAATTATAGCACTGGCTTGAAGAATATTCAGGAGAAAGCAAAACTGAAGCAGACGCTGTTAAAAGCACCTAACGAATGAGGACAGTTAGTCCTCAGTCTATAATTTAGTGCTCAAAAGGGAAAGATTAAGGCTACATGATTAATTTTAAGTGCTTCTCTACAGACCGTGAAAAACAGGTTGAAGCTCAACAGATTTCATTAGGAAGGTTATTAGCTGCCTGAAGTGAAAATACTTCGTGAATTGTATCGTATGCTGGAATTGGAACTCCCACTCGAGAATATTTGTTTTCCATGAGTAAATATCAGTAGGTGTTTTGGAAAGTTGCCTGCTATTCTTTCTTTTCCTTATTTCAAGGGTTATGAAATTACAAACACTGCTGAACCTTTGACATTACCCAGATCCTGTTTCCCTTCTGATGCGTGTCACATACGTTTGGAAGAGAGTGTGCCGAAACTTTAGGTCAGTTAGACTGTGTGTGATAGGAGTAGATGGCCGACACTAATGTTTTTGTGAATGTTCTCTGATAAAGGAAGAGAAAGAAAAATTGCACTTGGCACGTTTAGAATTCCTTACTGAGTTGAGCACTGAGTATATAAATGGCTACTGGGAGATTCTGCAAGTGCTCAGGAAATAAATTTTAAACATTGTGCCTTATTATAAAATCATCTAAGATTTCATCCCCCCTTTTATCTGGTGGAAGATCGATTGTTCATCACAAGTACCTGATTTAGTTACGTTTCAAGTTATTATTCTTGGCCTAGCCATCCACCTATGCTTTTGACATGTCAGTGTGCGATCGTGAACAGGTGATGAGGCAGCGGGGACAACCATGCGGAAGGAAAGCACAGTGTTTTTGGTGCACGTTTCCAGCCCACCAGAGGGTTGGGCAGCAGAAGGGTTAACTCGAAGGCCAGCCGTCCGTCATCGGAACATGTCATGATTTTGTTCAAGCGCCACCATTTCTGCATCACCAGGCAGTGAGCCCTTTCAGGGGTCTGACCCCTGATTTTGCAACCTCCCCACTCCACAATCTGCTCCTCAGAGGGCAGCCTTCCAGGGACACAAAGGAGGGCAGAGAACGGGTCGACTTGCTTCATAGTTTGTACAAAGGAATCGACGGTGACTCAAGGGAAATCGCTCTGATTCAAACGTTACCCTGTCATGCCACGCAGTAACAGTGAATTCCTCCGAAATGGGCATATGCCCGCAGTCATGAGCAACCTCATTAAAGACAGTGCAGACAGAAGAAACTATGAGTTTGAATTAACAATTAACAGCTCTCTTATTGAAGTGCATCACCATCCACGGAAGGTGGTGGTGGCTTAGCTTTCTTTCTAAGAGTAAAAAGGGAAGGTAAAACATCAAAAATCGTTGGAGAAAAGTTTCAGAACACAAGGTCATTTTAATTCATAGTTTCCTTAAAAGAGTGATCCGTTCTGAGCTTTCATATTTTGTTCAGAAAGGTCGTCTCTTTTAAGCCTTGTCATTAAAGACAGTTTGCTCTTTAAAGTGAATTATCAAAGTGTGTAGAAATTGCAAGTTACTGAAACTAAAATGCATGATCAATTTTAAGGCTGCTAACTAAAGCTCCCTTAAAATTGGATGAGCTTTTGTCCTGGCAGGGCCCTTTGATAAAACCAAAAAAAGATACATGGTTGGTCAATTCAAAGGAGGAAAAGAAGATAATTAGATAAAACCTTTTTTCAACCGTTGAAGTGGTTCTTGGATTTGGAGACCCGATTGGGAAACTGTGGCATAGGCGGGAATGGTATTTGAAAGGGAAAAATCGAACATCCCAAATCTTGACCGGTATTGACATTCTTCACTGTGTTGTTTTAAGAACTGAGTCAGGCTTCAGATCCTATCATTTCCCTCTCGCGTGGAGGAAAAGGGATGGAATTTGTAACATAAGACTAAAGGAATTTAAAACTCTGGATCCCTGACCAACATCTAGGTCAGCTGAAAATTCATTCTCCCAGATACTTCAGTTTTAAGCGAGGATTTCCATCAGGCAAGTGTTTTAAGACCAAAGGCCCAAGATGTTGCTATAGAACTGCTGTTTTTAGAACTGACCTTAGTCTAGACGTGAGGCTAATAAATACCCTTATATCCACTTTGGGAGTCTACCATTTAGGAGAGGTCTCCTGGAAAACAGCTCGCTGGACACCAAGACCTGATCAGCGAACAGAAAGACAAGGCTACCTAATGAGAAGCCCGATATATTTAATAAGCTGAATGTGTTTACGTAAGTGAAACCACATCGTCCATACCCCTTTACTTCAGCCAGGAAAGGAAATTAGTTCATAGGTGGAGTCTACCAATTAGCTCTGTTTCCCTACATAACTGCCTTCCCCTGTCTGGGCCTCACTTTGGCAATCTGTAACATGAAGGGGTAGAGCGGTATTTCCCAAACTCCACCGTTTCAATCGTATAATTCAGGGTTTCCCACACGAGTATTCTGGGAAGCCCTGTTCTGTATGACTTGTCTTGACGTATTCAGATGTCGTATTTCGGAAACGTGGCATGCTGTATCCCCCACTTGAAGGTTGACATTCATAGCACCCAGTCAATCAGTCAGTCAGCCATCCAACCAGTAAATGCTAATTACCTACTATGTGCTGGCCAGCACATTGATCACCTCCAAAGTTAGTGGCTTAACAATAATTTATCATCTCTCTCTCGGTGTGGAGGGTTGACCAGACTCAGCAGGGCTGTTCTCACTTGGGTTTCAAGCAGGTGCTGTCAGATGTCACCTGGGGCTACCACCACGGGAGGCTCGGAGGACTGGAGCCCGGGATGACTCGCTCACAGGGCGGCTGTCAGGAGCCCCCAAGAGCAAGCCCAATGGGATACCAGATGTGGAAGCCACCAGCCACGTAAGGCATGGGCCCAGGAATGGCCCAGCATGTCTTCTACTGAACTTTGTCCGGCACAGAGCCCACCCAGAGTCAAGGGTAGAGGACACAGCAATGTCAAGGAACCCGTGGCCATCTGTGGTCTGCCACACCCTTGGAAATAGCGACCTCTCTATCTTTAACCTGAAGTCTCTCCTTAAACAAATTGATCGGTGGAAGAGTTTCTCTGTAGTGCACCTATTTTATTGCCCAGGGTTCTGTGAGACACTGAAAAGAGCCCAAATCTAGGCAGTCGCTAAAAAGTTTCTTCCTGTGCAACATTCTGTCTGTCTGCATAGTAGTTCTACAACCACAGGTGAAACGAGGTTTGGGCAGCCCTGAGATTCGAGTATTCGCTAAGGCCATGCCCTCCTCTGTGATTCTCTCAATAGATGGCAGCAACCACAGTTTGAATGGTTCTTTCAACCCTTCTCTGTTTGGGGCTTGGTTTGCATTGTTTACTGTAATTACCTCAGCAAATGTATTATTATAAAGGTCCACCAAAACACGTACCCTGTGCTTAGCGTGGTTTTTCCTTCTTTCGTGGAAACATCAGGCGCATGGAAGGGTGTGGTCTTGATGAGCCTGTGAGGGAGAGTTCCCTGAACCACAGGGCACTCAGAAACCACTCAACTAATCATCCAGATAAACAAATGAATCAGCCTCCTAATTGCCCCGTTAGCTTTCTCGCCACTGCCGGGTTATCTCTATTCCTGCCACTTATCCCAGCTCCCAGATCTCACCCGTCTGAGCCTGAACCCGGGTGGGGGAGGCAAACGTGTAACTGAAGCCGAGTTCCCATTCCTCCGCCTTCTAACTCCAGATCTTACTGAACACCGCAATTGATGGATTGATCCGACCTGGTGATCAGCTTGTGTCTCGGAAACATCAGAAGCTTTGGTTTGCCCGGAGTTCAGCTCTGTTTCAGCAAGCAGAGCCTGACGCTGTAAGGTGGGGGGTGGTGGGGTGGTGGAAGGAAACTAGAAAGACATCGTCTCCCTGGGAAGAGGTAATCTTTTCCTAACAGGGTGGTAGAGAGTCCCGAACGTCTTGTACTTCTTGCAGAAATATCTTGACATCGGCTAAGATGTCTCAGAAGCGAGTCTGCATTCCCCGGTTCGGCTTCACGCCTGTTGACTGAAGCTGTCATTTACCTGACATCAGCCCTGATGTCGCTCTTCAAGTTCCCTGCAAAGTCAGGTTGCGGTCCGGCTTCCCGTGAACGTCTCATGTTTCCCAGCTACCACAGTGTCACAATCCTGTGTGCAACCCTTTTCAGAACTGGTAATTTGGCCCATTACGTATCATTGTGTTTGTAATAAAAATATTTATCCAAGCCGGGTGCAGTAGTTACCGAGGGAAGCCTGGGCCGCCACTGCTTCTTCATGTCGCCACCTGCTCCTTCTCAGAGTTAAGGATCTGGTAGCCGTTTTCTGCCTAGAGTGATATTTCTTACAATATTAGGGAACCTTTGTCTGACTGAGTTCCCACTTATGTTATCTGATTGTCTTCTCTGGTATTTTTATTTATGCATTTGGGCAGGTGAGTTTGGAAGCTGCTAGAATACAAATTGGGTAGATTAAAGGAATTTTTTTTCTTTCAAAATCATTTCTACAGTCTTATTTGGAGTGTGTGTGTGTGTGTGTGTGTGTGTGTGGAATTTTTTTTCTAATCGGCTAATTAAGACAGCAAACCCAAGTAGACCACCTACTGCTGGCCCCCGCGATCAGTCACTTTCCCTCAGACCATCTAATGGTCTCTGTCTCTGCCTTTTTGTTGGTAAAGGAGAAAGATTAATTGGCCTCATCTCTGTCTCGCATTAGAATTATTGTTGTCTCTGTGGTATCCCCTCTAACATATGAGGAACATTTTTACTTCACGCAAGCTCTGCATTGAGCTCAGCCCTTCAAAACTTGAATACGTTTGCTCCAAAATTAAATGCCCTGCAGACCTTTGCTGAGTGCCTCGTCTGTCCCAGGGACCGAACCGGGCAGATGAGACGCATGAAAATGAATACAACCTGCTCCTTGCCTGCAAAGAGCTTGTAATCCTTTCGGGAAGATAAGCCATATAGAGGAAGGAAAAAACAACAGCAGCAATGATAAGAACAGAGCATGATCTTTATGTAAGAGAAATGCCAAGCATTCTGGGAATTTGAAGGAAGGAGTAACATTTTGAAATCGCCCCTTAGGAGGAGGTGACATTTAGTCTGGACGTTGGGGTAAGAGTAAGATTTCTGTCGACAGAAATGTGGGATGGGCGTTCTAGATGGAATCGTGGCCAGGAAAGTCCCTCACATGCTCTACCTCACAGGCTGGGAGAAAAGTAGTGTGAGAGAAGATTTAAAAGGTGTGTTGGGGGCTCCTGGGTGGCTCAGTCAATTGAGGGTCCGACTTCGGCTCAGGTCATGATCTCACGGTTCGTGGGTTCAGGCCCTACATCAGGCTCTGTGCTGACAGCCCAGAGCCTGCTTCGGATTCTCTGTCTCATTGTCTCTCTGCCTGCCTCATTCTCCCTCTCTCTCCCTCAAATAAATAAACATTAAAAAAATAACTAAATAAATAAAAGGCCTGGCGGAGTCAGATTGGGGCAGCCAGAGGGAACTCACTGACCACCATCCGTGCTGAGCACGGCTCCCAGCACATGTGGTGAAGGCCATTGGAGTCCGAGGGACCTGGCCCCGGGCAAGTTGCCTAGTCTCTTGAATCTCCATTTCCTCATCTCAGAAGATGGGATCAGAATCAGAAGAGATCATGCATTTTAAAAGTCTATCGTGCAACAAAACTTCCACTAAATGAAGGCTCTTTGTATTTTCTGACGGCCCTCAAGAATTTCATGAGCTAAGTATGATTTATGCTGGAGGATTCCAAAGCAAAGAGAAGCTTGGGAATTTCCCGCGTCCTCACTTCTAATAAGTGATGGAAGCAGAAGTTGGAACCCGTGTCCCCGTATTTCACTCGTTGCCCCTTCTCCTATGTGGCATTGCCTCTGTGGACGAGGAGAGGTTCGGACTTTATATTCTAGAAAAACAGGGAGCAATTAGAGTTTTGAGCAGGGGAGTGACACTAGAAGAAGCTGCTCCAGGAACATGTGTCCAAACAGCGTGAGGCGGGGTGCTTTGAGGGTGGAGGCAGAGAAAAGGACAGGACGTGCGTGCCAGAGCCCCGTAAGTGCCACCACATCCCCAGGGAGGGGAGCATCTCCCTGTGAACAGAAAGTAGGTCAAAGATTCAGGAGCTACCGTGGCACCTGAATGAATAAGATGATTGTAAAGGAGAAAAAGAAACAAACGTAGGACCAAGGTTTCCAGCCTAAAAAAGATGCGGGGCACAGATTTGGGAGTGGGGGGTGACGAGCCTGGGCGTAGACACCTGCACTTCCATCAGGGAGCTGGGAGCCTGGGACAGGACCCAGGGATTGGCCAGTCAGGAGCGTGTGGGTGAGAGTTGGTGCTGAGAGTTGAGTGGGTCGCCAAGAAGGGGAGAGGTGTGGGGGGATCAGAAGAGGAGAGGGAGGGGGACAGGCAGGGACCAGGAGGGAGCACACAGTTGCATTGACAGCTGAAGAGTTGAAAAGAAGTAGAGATAAGGAGAGGGCTGGCGGCAGGGCGAGGCACAGGGTGCTTGGTCCAGGACCGAGAAGGTCCGAGGTTTGCCCCTGAGGACAGAGTCAGGAGGGGTGATGGATTAAAGGGAGACATATACACTCCCTTCCCTTCCAGTCCGAACCAGAGGCTGTGGTGCGTCCCTGACACCCACAGCCCTGAGCTAAGAGGTGGAGAGCCGGGTGCAGAGTTCTGAGGGCTCCTTGGAGATCGGAGGCCGGGTTTCCTCCTTCGCAACCTCAGAGAGCAGCTCGCACTTGGCAAAGGTCCCCCCGGACAACCAACCCCACAAGCGCCCTGGAGCCGGTGCGGGGCCGGCCATGCAGATGGGCATCCGGGATGATCACCAGAAGTTCAAGGATGTTGTTTTTGGAAGTTCAGCTGTTCTGTCCTCCCACAGTCTTCACCAATTTGTCCATCTTGCAAAGTCACTAAATGAAGGTAGCCTTTTTTGCAAAGTGGCCCTTGGGATAAACGATGGCAATAACATTGACTGTCCTCAACGGACGTTCCTGTACATTCAAATATTTTTTTGTTTCTGGTCCTTACAGACAGGGAGTTACTGTTGGTCTTCAGGCATTTTTATTTTTACAACAACAACAACAAAAAGTCAACCTGAACTTGATATTTAGGTAGAACTTCTCACACAGAGTTAGTATACGTGATCACAAAATTACGCTTTTTAATGTCCCACCCCACCCCCTGCCCCAATCCCAAACAGTAGTTAAGAAAACCAAGTGAGGGGCGCCTGAGTGGCTCAGTTGGTTAAGCGGCCAACTTCGGCTCAGGTCATGATCTCGCAGTTCATGAGTTCGAGCCCCGCGTCGGGCTCTGTGCTGACAGCCTGCTTCGGATCCTGTGTCTCCCTCTTTCTCTGCCCCTCCCCTACTCACGCTCTGTCTCTCGTCTCTCAAAATAAAATAAATGTTAAAAAAAAAGAAAAGAAAGAAAACCAAGTGAATACATTTTGAGGGTAAACAAGATTGCATTAAAAATTGAGCCGTGTAAGGGCAATAGAGGAACTTTAGTATGGAAGACCAAGAGATGAAACAACTTTTTAAAAAGGGAAATTAAACTTACCAATATTCTAGAAATATAAGTGAGACTTTCTAGTACTACCTAAAGCATTTTTTTTCTTGAGAAAGAGAGAGAGAGGGAGGGAGGGAGCATGACTGGGGAAGGGGCAGAGGGAGACGGAGGAGGAATCCTAAGCAGTCCCCATGCCCAGTATGCAGCCCAACATGGGGCTCGATCTCATGACCATGAGTTCATGACCTGAGCCAAAATCAAGAGCTGGATGCTTATCCCACTGAGTCACCCAGGCGCCCCCCCAAGAGCATTTTGATGCCCTAAATTTCTTTAATAAATATTGTAAATATTCACCCCACAATGTCCAGAAGCCATAAATGTCATCCTTTACTTATTTTTTTATAGGTTAGCACTAAAATTTCCTTCATGCCAACACCAAAAGTTATTCATCGAGACCTAGGAAAAAAATAAAGCAAGACATTATAATTCTGCTAAAGTAACATAGATTACAGTCTTATTTTAGAGGGAGGGAGAAAAGATGGTGGTTTTTTTTTTCTACTAAGAAAAATTGAGAACTGGGTATTTGGTTACTTTATAGCTCCAGCAGGGGATGGGAGGTGTGTAGGCTTTAGATTTGCTGACTATCCTCCAAAGAAGTGACAAAGGGAACCCAACTTAGCCCAGTGCCCCTGAGCTGCTGGGAGAAGTTAGTCAACTCGAGCCGGCCAGACCATGGCTTCCCCAGGGCGCTTGGGAGTGGGTCCCCACTGGGAATGTATAAAGGGGACTGTGGTGCCTACATGTGTATCACCACTAATTTAGCTCTGGATTTCTTTCCGCCAACCCATCCCCTACTCTACACCCTCCTCAAGCTACAAAAAAGGGAAGTTAGAACCCAGTCTTGACTTTAGAGCGTGTTATTTGACTTGTCTGTTGCAGAGATCAGCCGTGTAGACAGTGAGAGGGAGGCTTGTGGACATTGACTAGGGGTTTTTCTGCTGCTGGTTTCCTAGAAGTGATGCCACTTTTCTCCCAGATGGCATCAGCCAAAGGCAAACCAAGAAATGCCATGGGTCATTAGGAGCTTAATTTTTGAATTCTTACCGCTCTGCTGCTGGATAGGGGGTGCTGGTCACCCAAGCACTTCAGGGACAAATCGAGAGGATCCCAACAATCCTGAGGAAAAGCTTTGAGTTGTGTTCCTAGAAATATGTGTAAAACTGGGAGTAGCATTTACCTCTGAGAGGAGTCTTTGAGCCAAAACAAGTAAAGCCTTATTTCAGGTTAGCTTAACTGTAACACCATCTAAATAATTCCATTTTATATATACTTAGATTTTATACTCTAATTCCTACTTGGTCATAATGGTTTTATCTGTGATTATGCCCCCAAGGGTAGTTGAATTTTACATTATGCCTTCCGACCACAGGAAAGAGAAAGTATAATTCTACCGTGTCTTCAGGCGAGCTATTAAATATTTTATTGTGCAAGGATAGTTCACGATACTTTATTTAAGGCAAGAGCTTGTACTGATAGACAAATTTAATTTCTAACACTGGTGGAAATTGGCCTTCAGGCTACCCTCTTAAAGTCTGTGTGCCTTACCTTCATTATCTAGATAAATAGACAAGAAATAATGACTAGGATTATCAAATTAGTGATGTGTTTAAGATATAGAAGTCACACTAGAGAAATCATGTAAGCCATCTTGAAAAGGGAAATGCCATCGACAGCAGCCTGTCCACATTCAACAGCTGGTCTTGGCACCCGTCACTGCCCTAAGGTCTTCTGTTCACCTGATTAAAACCACGACTTACCACCAACACATGTATTTGCTGTGGCCTAAATACATCAGATATACAGCCTAGCCATTCAAGGTTAAGGCTGGTAGTGATTCATCTGACTCCATCCATACCTTAGAACAGAAAAATACACCCTCTTTGCAACACTCACTGGAGAAAAAAAAAAAACTCATCTAGTTGAGGTGTCTGGTCCAGCTGGTAGAGCATCCAAGTCTTGATCTCAGGGTTGTGAGTTCAAGCCCCACATTGGGTGTGAAGCCTACATTAAAAAAAAAAATTCACCAACTATTAAAGTGTTTTCATGCTTCACTGTATCTAATCAAAGCACACGTGATGTGTGGATTCTTGAATCAACAATAGAATAAACAAAGGCCGTGGTTTTGGAAATAAAGCATTTAATGAAAAGGAAGGACACCAAAATTTGAAGTGTGTATAGAGCTGATTCCTCAGTTATAAGAGAATGTGATAGGCTCATTTATAAAATAGAAAAGAATTTTGATGGCATAATAGAAACCTAATCAGGTCTAATGAATCCATGTGCTTCAGAAGTAGTTCAGGCAAAAGAATCTCTTTTCTCCCAAATACAAATGAACAGGAAGGCATTTTCAGCACCACCAAAGCAGTATCTCCTCACTTCTGGAAATGAATTTGTTGGTTTGGTGTCAAAGTACAGGCAGGAGAAAGCCTTCAGGACCTATTCAGAAGGATCCAACAATTCTACCGAAAAGTTAATGAAAGGGAGCAATGGAATCTTCTCTTCCCCAGCAGTTACCACTTGATGGTTTTTCCAGAGCATCCATGTGCATTATAGCCACAGTACCTGTTTTCTAGACATGGCCCTCACTTTGAACACTGTTCCCAGGCCCTCCAAGGCAGTGAAACATCCTGAAACAAAGATGCTATTGTCGGCCCAACGCCATTGGACTCCTATTTTAAGAAAACTCATCCAACCCAGCCCCTGAGCAAAAGCCTTCGAAAAGGAACATTAGGATCTAGTCTTTATGAGTGATTTTTCTGAGATCAAAGGTGAAGTGACTTTCCTGAGGTCAAAGATCAACTACCAAGTGGCTAGATTCTGTCTAGAACCCAAGGTTTTGGTTTCATAACCCGTAACCCACCCCCCCATTGCTTGTTCCTTCCTGTCTGTCCTTTGCCCATAATGTATTAGACACATTAATTTAGCTCTGAGGCAAGGACTTTTTTTTTTTTTTTTACAATGGTCACACTTGGGCCAATATCCATCTACTAGTTTCTTCAGTATTTTATGTGCCTCATGATCTAGAAAGGCTAAAAGGTCTGGCTAGACCTTCCTGGCCCTACAACAGTGTCTGTTTGGAAATGTGCTAGAAGGCATCAAAGCTTAATTTCATAAACTGTCTGATAACATATTTTACAGAAGAGCCACACTTGTCGGGGAGTGGCATGTGCAAGAGTATGCGAAATGAAGAGGGGATTGCAAGACAGGAGTCCTGGCATCACTTCCAAATGCTCTTGGCCTCAAGCAATTCTCCTTCCTTGTCTGCTCTCAGTTTTCTCTCTATTCTCCAGGGAGATCCTCCCCGGGCAGTGGGAAAAGGGTCTCAAAGGCTTCCAAAGGCAGCCAGGGCTAGAACTGAATAAGGAAGTTCTTTGTCTTTGCATTTTGATTTTTTTCCCTTTATATGCAAAGTTCGAGTAACCATCCGAGATAGGCCTTCTCTTCTTCTGGAAGCTAGGGGGTCCTCATTCTGGGAAGCCTTGGAGCAGTGGTGTCAGGAGAAGAAGTAGGGAAAATGAGAGTGTGCATTGTGCAAGCCCTTGATCTGTATCTCGTGCGTCCTTTGTAACTCCAAGATCCTATGACAAAATCCTAGGATGCAGATAAGTAGCTATGCTTGGGCAATGGGAGAGAAAAGTGTGAAGCAACCAGACAGATCCTTGGTTTCCAGCCATATATCCTCACATGGGGACATTATTTTTAAAAGACTCTAATGCATCAGGATGTGGCCTCCTCATTGCTGCCATGTCCGATTTCCATCTGGAGATGGTAGAAACACAAGCTGGGGATGTGAATGAAATGTTGCTGGTTTCTGGGACAGCCGGACCCGTCACGTGAGAAGGAAAGAAGTAGAGCTTCCTGTTTTCCCAGTTTGTGTCTCCCTGTCACTGAAAACAGATTACTGCTCTAAAACAGCATGACATGCAGATCATCTCCCATGGGCCAATGGCTTCCAGACCCTTCACAAGTCATCGGGATGCAGGATTACTTCAGAATAAGCCTGGAGTCCCCATCTCTTCTCTGGCTTACACATGGGTTGCAAAAAAGGGTGCAAGCGGTTCCTTGAATGAGCCTGACCTCGGTTGCTGGCTGTGTTAACCCTTGAACAACATAAAGCATACCAACTTTGAACTAAAAACACTCACATGTGGGCCAGTTGGGAATAATCTATTTTCTGAGGGCAAGCCACTTTTACAGGCCTTTCTCCAGAGTCTTCACAACCACTCTGTGAGGTGGATACCATCAGCTCTTCTTGACAGCTGAAGAAATGAGGCTGAGAAGCTGTTTCCCAAGGAGAAACAATCCTGATGGTAGAACAGGGACTCAAACCCAGGACTGCCTTATGAAGACCTTCCCACTAACCCAGCAAGAGTAGACACTGGTCCTCAGCTGTGCTGCACATTAGATCATCTAGGAAGCTTTTAAGACACACCCAGGCCTCTTGCTCACCCAAGACCAAATAAACAAAATGCTCAGGGCTGGCGCTGTGGCCTGCTAATGTTTTCAAAGCTCCTGGATTTTCCCAACACGCAGCCGGGGGGCAAGAGCACTGCTCAAGGACCTTCAAGTCCCAGACTTGATAGAGATTTCTAAGAATCCCCAAAGAGAATGGAGAAGGAAGTCCCCTGCGAAGAGGGATTCCACCCTCAGTGTGCCAAAATTGGCCACTAGGTGAAGACTTGGTTGGGGCTTTGAAGGATTTTCTGTGGCACAGGCATGGCCCCAGAACACTGTGGCATCACGTTTCCCGTGGACTGTGCAAGAGGCACGTCTCTGTCTCAGCTGTTGATATTGGGGAAATAAATCGGTGAAGATAGGAGGTCCACTCTGCACAGCTTGGCCATCAGACTGCCTGGTGGGGAGGAATGATTTGGGGAGTGCTGACCTGCTTCAAAATCAAGGTGCCAAGCAGTGTGAACTAGGAGCAGCCAGGTGGGGTCATCTTTCCTGCAGACACTTCCATTGCTCTCGTTGCTGCTTGCATTGAGAAAGGAGTCCAACACACCCTCATATCTGCCTCTCCCAGACTGAGCTGGGACTTGTCCTAATGTCCCCTCTCACTAACCTGCTCAGTTGCATTTGCCGGCCCTTTGTGATGGCAGAGAAACAAAGGCATTCAGATTCCCTATGCTCACCCCTACCCCCCATGCTCCACTTACAGGGACAGAAAAGCCTGCCTCCTAGGATAGCTATAGAATTAAAGACAGTAATGCAAGTAGGGTGCCAAGCCAGAGCCTGGCACTGGCAAAGCACCCCATGAATGGTGATGGACGTGATGGCGACCAGGAGGAGGAATCCATTCACTTACCTGTTTTCCTCCCCTGGTTCGGTGCCCTGCCCCTCTAGCCAACCCTGGTGCCTCAATGCCATGTTCTTAGGACTACATGGAAAAGCACTGAGTCCAGGGCCCTTTGCACTACAGGAAGGGAAGTGTCCACTGCCCATGGACAGCATCTTGCAGCTGAGATTTTCCTGATCATCCCATTCACTCACAGCTCATCTTAGGACCAGCCAATTCCTGGCCAGGGGACAGTGGGTGCAGAAGACTCTGCTCCTCTCTTCACAACATGCCTGGCCAGGACAGAGCGTGACAAAGGGAACCCTGAAGCTCGAGTTGGCTTCAGATCCCAGTCCCAGCTTTTACTAGCTCTGTGACCTTGAGATATGACTTGGTCCCTCTGAGTTTGGGTCCCAAATCTCCTGTATAACAGGATACAATGCATAGGGTTGTACTGAGCTAGCCCCACCCCATCCCCCTGATATGTTATCCCTCCAAGGGGACACATCACCCCAACCCAGACAAAATAGTTACCTCTCCAATGTCCCAAGTTGAGCAGAAGGCTGGTACAGGCAGATCAGCTAAGCAAAGCCTTTTTACCAAAACCTCTAAAATTGAGTCCTGAGTCCCCTCCTTCCCTTTCAAGGCTCCTACCTCAGCTTGTCCTTACTTCCACTCCGGTGCACATCCTGTCTCCAAATGGAAAGAACGATGGGACCCATCACTAGTTGTTTTCAGATCCCAGGGAGCATTGTATAAACCCATTCATTCAAACGAGGATCCCATTATACTATGCCCATTCATTGTGTCTTCATAATGACCACAGAGACAAGGGGGTGAAATGAAATTTTTCTAATTGAAAATCAATAGGACTTTCCAATCTTCACTTTAAAGTTCTGTTTTGAAAAAGCAGCAATGTGACACTAAATCTACAACATATGTAGCCAATTCAGAGGCCTCCCCTCCAGTGGCAACATCTATCGTGGGTGACCTAGAAATTGTGGTGGCTCCCCAATAATAAGTGGTCCCTGTCCTTACGGGGTTGGCCGGCGCTGGCAGAAGAGAGAAGAGGCTCAGAGTCCCTTACACTCCAGCCCACTCACCATGAGACTTAATCCCCACCATTTTGTTCTTCGGGAAATGAAGAGATACTGCCCACAAACATCATGGAGACAGAGTTTGAGGAATTTCATCCCAAGGGACCACAAAATGACAAGCATCCCAAGCTCTTGTGCTTCTGTGAGAGGTGAAGTGGGGAGATTTGCAGACAGAAGAAAAGCAAAGCTGGAGGCGTCTCAGGATATCCTCAGGCCTAAGCCAGTTGGGACAGATTGGGTAGGGCAGCCATGTTGAACTTCATGAAGGAGGGATTGCCCAAGTTCACAAGACTGGAAGATTTCAGACCTGAAGCCATGGTCTTGGCATTCATCTAGTCAATTGACTTAGTGGACAACTAAAATGCCTTTTCCCTTCATTTGTTAAAAACAAAGGGAAATTAATACACTGCTGTCATTAGGATGGGCTGACTTAATTAGGCACTGGATGTGCAGAGTAGGCATAAGGCCTGGAGACCAACTCAGATGGGGTAAGATTTCTTGATGGAGCCGAAGTGGGGAGTGAGGGAGAAAATGCGGGGTCGCTCCGAAATGTTTGGCCTGAGCAACGCAAAGCATGTCATTGCCCTGAAGTGAGATGACAGAACTCACGTGGGCCACAAGCTGGAGGGAACAGTCAGGAGCTCCATTCTGATCGTGATAATTCTGAGAGGTCTGTTCAGCTTTTACTCACACCCCATCACTCATGTAATGTGCCTAGCACAAGAACTCAATAAAGACTTGCTACTGTTTTCATTAACCCTCCTGCCACTCTGCTACTCCATCTTGAATACTGCAGGGATTAGGACTTTAGAAAAAGCCAATCAGATTCCACCGACTCCCTCATCATAGAGATTGGCTCTCTCCATCAGGATGCATCCACGAAGGCAGTGAGCTTCCTTCCTGGGGCATCTGAAGTCTGAGGTGAGCAGCAACTGACCACCTGGAAGTTCCTTCATATTGGGACCTGTGTGAGAGGGAAACTGACTCAGGCCAACATCACACTGCAGCTTTGAGCTTCAACCCAGGGCCCCAAGCAGAAGTGTCAGCAAGGATCCCTCTGTTCTCTGTGAACCAAAATACATTCATGTTCTTCACAGAGCTGGGGCTTATGACTATGGAAAGGAATCTGGGTCATATGGAGGGCCCCTTATCCAACCCTATCTTCCATCTAAGATGAGGAAACTGGGACCAAATTATGCGAAAGCACTTACCCAATATCACATAGCCAATTAGTGGTGGTCCTAAGATCATATGTAAAGTTCTTAATGCCCATCTACCCTACCCCATAAATGTTTTCAGCCTGTCTGGCTCAACTGGTAGAGCATGCAATTCCCAATCTCAAGGTGATGAGTTTGAGCCCCACATTGGGTGGAGAGCTTACTTTAAAAATATGGGGCTGAATCATTTGCCATAGATTTCTGTTCCTTGGTGAAATGTTTTTTGTTGTTTTAAGAGCATGTTATAAGCGCATGTTTGAGAGCAGGGGCATGTTACAAGGTCTTTGAGAATAGGAATTCAGTTCAAGTCAACATTTGCTGACTTTTGATTTTGTGCAAGGTGCTTTCTTAGCCCTGCTGCTTCAGAAGTATAGCTGGCATGGTCTTTCTCCTGAAGGATCCCTTGCTCCTTACCTGAATACTCTGCCCCTAGAGATGTGCAGGAAATGATTAAATAGGATTATACCCAGCCAATTCAGATGCCTCTTGTCATCGTTATCTCCACATAAACAGAAACATACCCACCCCCTAGATGCTCTAAGGCATAACTTTCATACCACAATTTTCTTATTCTTTTGGACAGAGAAGGATATTCATTGTATAAAAGATTGGGGGGTAAAGACGATAAAGATTGTGTAAAGTTCCAGGGGCACCTGGGTGGCTCAGTTGGTTGAGCATCTGACTTCGGCTCAGGTCATGATCTCACACTCATGAGTTCAAGTCCTGTGTCGAGCTCTGTGCTGACAGCTCGGAGCCTGGAGCCTGCTTCGGATTCTGTGTCTCCATCTCTCTCTGCCCCTCTCCCATTCGTGCTCTGTCTTTCTGTGTCTCTCAAAAATGCATAAACCTTAAAAAAATTGTTTTAAAGGTTGTGTTGAGTTCCCGTAATGGCAGAGCAGCTTATATGGAACTAACTCTCTGAAAGATAATGAAGATAAACCTTGGCAAAATAGTTTTTTTAAAAAACCTGTTTGGAGGTCCTGGAGAGTGGCCAAAAATGGGCACGAATTGGAGAGTATTCAATCTTTGAAAGAAGGGAACTGTACTAAGAGCCACATAGATGTAGTTTTCCCCTGTGGGCAACCTATAGTCTGGATGACACGGAGAGACTAGAACTCAAGCAAACGCCACAGTTACTGCTTTGAGGTAGCAGAAGACCTACTTGGGGCCACCAGAGTGGCTAGAAATTGAAGGGAAAATCCAGGAAAAGGGAGCTACACGGGGGGCCTCAAAATCTGTAGATGAACCTCTCTCAAATTCTTGACTGACCCTTGAACTATCAATGTGTCCAAGGAGCTACAGAAAACAATAGCTTCAAGGCTGAGAGAGCAGAGCAAATAGGGCAGTGCTGCTACCACAGAAGAAATTGAGTTTAGAGTTTAAGACCTATTACGTTAGCTGTCTCCTCGAAAAAAAAAAAAAAAAGAAATCACTATAGGCTTCAGAGGAAAAAATCCAATCTCTATAGCATTTACAGTACAATGTCTGCTATATAATTTAAAAGTTGCTGGACATGAAAGGGAACAGAAAATACTATTGTCATCAAAAGAAAAAGCAATCGAAAGAAACTGACTCCAGTATGACATGGATGTTGGAATTCGCAGCAGACAAGTGCTTTAAGACATGTTCAAAGACTTAAAGGAAAAGATATTCACAATGAAATTCATAATGGAGAATTTAAGATGAGAAATGGAATTTAAAAAAAAGAAAGAAAGAAAGAATCAGACTCTAGACCTGGAAAGTATATCTGAAATGAAAAATAAAATTTTACTAGAAATTTTACTAAATGGGCTCGATGGCAGATTGTAAAAAGTCAGTAAACTTAAAGATAGAAAGGATCCAATTTGAAGAAAAGTATATTGCAAAAAATGAACAAAGTCTCTGTGACTTCTGGAGCAACACATAAGGTCTAACGTGTGCAGTTAGAATCTCCGAAGCACAGGAGAGAGAACGAAAAAAAAAATATTTGAAGAAATAATGGCCGAAAATTTAGTAAATTGCATGAAAACCATCTACCTAGAAATCAAAGATGTTCAGCAAATCACAAGCAGAATAAGTACTACATGGAAAACTGTACTTAAGTACATCAAAGACTGTTGATATAAACAGAAAATCTTGAAAGCCACCAAAGAAAAAAAAGACATTATAACCAGGGAACAATGTTAAGAATGAATGCTTGCTTCTCAGCAGGAACACTGGGGCCCAGAAGACAATGGATCATCTAGAAACTGCTGAAAAGATGTCAGCATCCTTTCAGATTGTTTTAGAAACTATCTTTTAACTCTTACTGCCCTCTCTCCCTGACTGCTTCTGCACCTAGGCTTGGAGAGCAATGGAAATGTATGTGTGTGCATGTGTGTGTTCAGTTCAATGCAATTTTATCACACATGTGGCTGTTTTGTTTCATTGTGGCTTTTTTCTGATAGATATTTATTAGCATAATACATAGTTTTCTGCTAAAGAATTTATAGTCTGGATAAGAAGATTAAGGAAACACATAAGAAAAGTTAAAATATACATTAAGAAATGCTTTTTTGTTATTTAGCTTTTTTAAAATTTTTAAAAATGTTTTATTTATTTTTGAGAGAGACAGAGACAGAGTGTGAGCAGGGGAAGAGCAGAGAGAGAAAGGGAGACACAGAATCTGAAGCAGGCTCCAGGCTCTGAACTGTCAGCACAGAGCCTGATGCAAGGCTTGAACCCATGAACTGTGAGATCATGACTTGAGCCAAAGTCAGATGCTCAACCAACTGAGCCACCCAGGTACCCCTTTTTAGCTTTTTTTTTTTTTTTTACTGAATATAATTTATATGCAGTAAAGAACACAAGGCCTAAGTGTACAGCTGATTAATTGTTATATATATATATATATATATATATATATATATATATATATGTACTCTTACGTAATCATCACTTAGGTTAAGACGTAAAACATTTCCATCACCCCAGAAGGTTCTCTCGTGCCCCTTCTCAGTCAGTGTTCACAACCAGAGGTCACCACTAGACTGACTTCTGTAACCAAAGTTACAGTTTGCCTGTTGTTATACTTAATATAAATGGACTCATGTAGTACATCCTCTTTTTTTTTCTTAACGCTTATTTTTATTTTCGAGAGAGAGAGAGAGAGAGCACAAACAGAGGAGGGGCAGAGAGAGGGGGACAAAGGATCCAAAGCAGGTTCTCACACTGACAGTAGAGAGCCTGATGCAGGGCTTGAACCCATGAACCATAAGATCATGACCTGAGCTGAAGTTGACGCTTAACCGACCGAGCCACCCAAGCTCCCTAGTATGCCCTCTTGTACCTGGTTTCTTTTGTGAACCAAACATCTGTGAGTTTCTGCTATGTTATTGTTCATATTAGTACTTAATTTCTTTTTATGGCTCTGTGCTATTCCAGATTTATTTGTCCATTTACCTACCAATGGACATTTGAGTTGTTTCCAGTTTGGGGATATTGAGAATTAAAATGCCGTGAATATTATTATACATGTCTTTTGGTGGATGTGTGCAACATTTCCTCTGGACGTGTACCGGAAATAGAGTTAATGGGGCAAAGGGTAGATATATATTTAGCTCTAGGAGATACAGGTAAGCAATTTTCCAAAGTGGTTGAACCAATTTACGCTCCAATCAATGATGTATGAGAGTTCCCATTGCCTCACATGCTCGCCAACACATGGTATTGTCAGTCTTTGTAAAGTCATTCTGGTGGATGTGTATCGTTTAGCTCCTTCTGGTTTTAATTTGCACTTCCCTGAGGAGTAATGATGTTGTCCATGTTTTGTCATCCCAGCATCTAGCAGGGACTGGGGCAGATCATAGGTACTGTGTTTGCTGGATTAAAGTTGAGTCACCCACTTTCTGTACAGCTTTCATCAACATATCATCATCCCCCTATAACTCTGCAGAGAGACCATGGGACAGACTTTTTCAGGAGTCAGAATGGGAGACTGGGGAGAAATGTAACTATCCCCTACCTTAAGGCCCTTGGAAATAGGGACAGTATGTCTACGTCATTCTTCCTAGGGAACTAGAACTGGGCACTGTCCTAGAATCTTTCCCAGTTTCCCTGTACAGTGAGATCACTGAGGACCACCTTTATAAGCAAGAAGGAAAGTGGCTCCAAGTTCCTTATATCAAGATGGGAGCACAACTCAGGTCACCTGGCGGGATCTGAACCCACAGCTGATCTCCTAAGATACAGAGTCAAAGGCAAGCTGCACCTGATGCTTCCAAAAGACCATCCACTCGGGTACTGTTGTGTTTAGGACAGTAGCCTGTTGCCAGGTGGCAGATAACGTGGCAGGCAGCTGCCTTTGCCTTGGGCCCTGGATTGAAACGACTGCTTTTCATCCCCACCTAGATATTAATCACGTTGCAAACTGCCAGCCTGTTGCCAGCTGCATTCCTTGACGGCCCATGTTTTAATAAGGCCTGAGCGCTCCTGGCAAGCCGGAATACAATGTGTGGATTCACCAGACAGGATTACAGAAGGGGCTTTTCTTCGCTGCACTAGGCCTGGGAGTCTGTGCGCATTTCTGCCCCAACACGGCATCTCCAAGGAGGCTTTTCACTTTCTAAGAAGGATGCTACCCACTGCGCTATTCAGAGCGGGTAAATGAGAAAATGGGTTAATAAAATACATGCTAGAGAAAAAGAAAATAAGATTAAGGGGCTGATGTTTGGGCTGAGAGTGCTTTTCTGGGCTCCAGGAAAAATAGAACAAGATGATTTTTTTTTTTTTTTGGCCCAAAGGATGTCATGCCCAGAACACCACCACTAATCCAATTTTCCCGCTCTAACAAGTATTTTATCAACATTTCTTTCAAAGTTCAATTCTCATCCTGACTCATCACTAGTTCCACTAGGTATTGATGTATTTATATAGATAGACTTTTCGTTCATTTGGCAGAACTACACAATGCTTTCTTTGCCTTGACACATCAGTAGTGGGGTGTGTTTGATCTATTTCCCATAACCACGGCTTGGGGAGAGGGTTCTCACTTTTAAGGGCCCAAGAACCTGTGAGTTAATTAAGAGTCATTTAGGCGGGATGGACATTGAAACTCAGCAACGAGCACTGAGTGTCTGGCCCTTCCCAGCCTGATGAGAGTTGACTTTGGTGAACAGTCAGTAATCATTTTTCGCCTTAACCAGGGAAGGGGGGGGGGCAGGGGAGGTACAGGGAAGCTGAAGGTTTCATCAGTTAAGACTCTTTCCCAAACTTTCAAGCTGAAAAGGTTTTTGAAGAGTTTCAAGCATGTTTTTGCAAGACATTAAAAAAGAAGAAAGGTTAAATATAAAAATTGAAGTTTGGCAGGCAGTATTCCCTGAACTCAATGCATTGCTTGTGGTATTTGGAAAAAAGGAAAAGAATTTTGCTTTGAAAATGTCATACTCCAAAGAAGTTTTTGTAAGTTATTTCTAGGGGAGTTGACTCCTATTTAGTTGAATGGATGATTTGACTGTTCCTTTAAAGATATTTCAAACCATTCCGAACAGCTTCTCTTTTTTGAACAACAGAAGACCTACCCTACACAATGTTCCAGTAAAACAGGGTAGGAGGGAAGACATTTCCATTTCAATGGAGAAATAATTACAAAACTGTTAAGATGCTAAGGCTCACGCCTGATAATCTTCTCCAAAGATACGGAAGCGGAAGCGTATACCATTCATCTGGCCCCAGAAAACCGCCCCAGATGGGAGGCAAGCTTTCGGGGGACTTGGAACTTCAGGGAAGAGGTGTCACCGTGCCATCCACACGACTGTTCTAGAAAAAGATCTCTGCCTTTATTCTTGCACCTCAGATGGCCCCGTTTCCTCCTGCCCTTTGGGAGGTGCTCTGAGAAGAGTGGATGTGCTGTCACGCATATGACGTATTGCCCTTCGCATCAGGGGACAGGGGGGCATCATGGGCTCTGGAAGTTCTAATAAGGAGCCCACCAGAAGTGGATGCCACCAACAGTGGCGAGGCACTCGGTCAGGGGGGAGCAGGCTTTTGATAGGGGAGAAAACATCTGTGTGGGAAGGGAGATGACATGGCAGAACATGATTATGACAGACAGCGAGAGGGGCTATTACCACTCTTTAGCAGGACTGCGATTATACCCCGTGATGGCAATTACCTGTTCTTTGCCACACGGATCATGGTACTCAAGAGTATTTTTGCTGAAAGAGACTTTGGAGATGGTCTAGTTCAAATCCCTCACTTCACAGAAGAAGAAACCAGGAGAGGGAGAATCTAAATGGCTTGGCCGAGGCCAGGTGGCTAGCCGGTGATAACTATGAGCTGGTCACATGGCCCTGACACAAGTGAGCACTGTACACAGGGCACCTGGTACACCCGCTTTACACTACTCTAGTGAGGCTTCGGTCTGAGCACGGTGCCCCACACACAGTAGGTGCTCAATAAATGTTAGTGGAAATAAGTAGTAGACAACCTCATCAGCTGAGCCACACATCCACTCCCACCAAGAGCAAAGGCCAAGGCACGTACACAAAATGAACGGGTTCCAACCACGATCACTATCAAGTGAATCCTACTTTTCCCATGGCTTCTGTTGGGAGACCGGAGTTAGTGTCATCCAGGTGGGGCAGGGGAACCTCTGCGATTACTTCAGTCTATGAGAACGTGCATCAAGGCCATGGTTTTGATCCCCCCCTTGACTCATTCCATTTTCTTTATGCCAGCATTAAAGATTGTGCCCTCATCGATCATTTTCTGTTTGTGATGGGCCATGGAGCCCAGACAAGATAGCTGGGGTGGACGGAGGCAGAGTCCTCACAACTGCTAGATGAACAGAGACATTCAGTAAGAACCAGAGTCCACTGGGGAAGGAAGGTCTGTGTGGCACGTTGGATGTGTTTAGTGTCTGGGTGTGACGCATCGCCAGCAATTTGAGAACTTGGTGGCATTTAGACTCTGCTAAGTTAAGAATGTCTCCTTCACGTTCATCTCCTCTTCAGTTGCTTCTAGGGCCAAAGACCCCCCAGCTCTGAACTCCCTCCTCCTCCTCCTCCTCTTCCTTTGGGCTAATGGCTGGCAATGTCTGATAGACCTAGGTTGCATTTGCAGGCTTTACCAGTAGGTGCCCCCGTTCAACACATGGGGGGACTTTCAACTTGCACCTGAGGTCGGCCACTTCCCTTCAATAAAACTTAATCAGCGTCAAATTTTTGACAATCCTGTAAGATTACGCTCTTGTAGAGCAAAGGTGACTGTGGTTCTCCTCCCTGCCCCCCACCTTCTGACCAATGGCAAGTCTGCAGGGGTCTGTGACAGCAACCACAACCACTTACTGGTGCCCATGATGTTCCTGGCAGAGGACTAGGACCTGAGGATACAAAGGAAGACACAGTTGCTAAGAAATTTAGTGTTTAGGGCTATATGAAATCCACTCATTCTTACCCAGTTTTGTGCACACCGAATAATTACTGGGCAAATAATAGCGCACTGAGCACCGGCTACAATGTGCCAAAGACACTCACTGCCTCTGAAAATCACAGCAATTCTGTGAGACAGGGATCCCCCCCTCCACCCCATCCTACATGCTAGGAATCTGGGGCACAGAGAGGTCGGGCAACTTGTTCCGGGAAACGTCCCCAGCCAACATGCAGCCCAGCGAGGTGTAGACTCAGGCTAAATGATAGATAAAACTCCACAAGGCCAGCTTACCAGGGCGGCAGGCGTGACTTACCCTGGGTCTGTGGGTCTTAAGTGCATTCTTTACTTCCACAGAATCAAAAAGCATTCTGGAGTGTTCTCCCCCTCTCCACCTCCCCCACCTGCATGCGAACACACATAGACTCACACAGGTGTGGACACACACACACATACACGCATGTATCCCATGTCCTCTCCAGTGGGTTGACTGGGGGCCCCAGGAAAGGAAACCATCCATCCTTTTTTTTTTTAATTTTTTTAAATGTTTTTATTTATTTTTGATACAGAGAGAGACAGAGCATGAGAGGGGGAGGGGCAGAGAGAGAAGGAGACACAGAATCGGAAGCAGGCTCCAGGCTCTGAGCTGTCAGCACAGAGCCTGACGCGGGGCTCGAACCCACAAACGTGAGATCATGGCCTGAGCGGAAGTCGGAGGCTTAACCGACTGAGCCACCCAGGCGCCCCGCCATCCATCCTTTTTGAGTGCTGCCCTGGGGCCTCTTTCTGTTTTGAGGACAGAGCCCGGTGGTCGCTGGCTATGGGCCCTTTTGCAGTAAAGCCACCTCTAATAGTGCTGGTTCCTGACACCTCCTCCCATCACATGGGAAGCCTTCCTCTCTGAAAGCAACATGAAAAGACTGTTTCACTTGGTTCCTGAAGTAAGACTCTCTCTGCAGCTTTGCAGCCTCTTTTGGAGAACCTTCTTGGTGAATATGAGGTTAGCTTCGCTTGACAATAAACACCCGTTTTCTCCTGCTGCAGAAGTGTTTGTCACATTAAAAAAAAAAAAAAAGGGCACTATGTGAAGGGGGACCACTGGCGTGCCCGAAAGCAAGATCTGGACAAGGGATGCGTCAAGCCAACCCCTGACCCCAGTCCCCCAAAACATCCAGGGTCACCGTTCTGGACACCCAGGGTCTCCATGCCAGCCCAGAGATCTCTCTCCACACCTTACAGCCAAGCCCCATCCAGCTGAATTCTATATCAGGAGCCTGGACAAGACTTTCCCAAAACCAACTATTAAAAATGTACTTCATACCATACCTTCCTTTTGTGAGGAAAGAACCCTGAAAGAAATGTTTCAAAAGTATTCCAGAATAACCCAAGGCACACTAAAGCTCTTTAAAGAAAAAAACAAAAACCCAGGCCCTCCATAAGTTTTTTCTCCTCCCCTCCCCCCCATTATAAACATCCCCAAGCATCTTACTTTCCAACATGCAAAAGATCAGAAAACCGCTATAAAATGGAAAATCCTGAAGTGAGGACAAGAGATTACGGTTATTCTTAATGTGGGCCAATTTGGGCTCACAGTGCCTTTTAAATCTCTTCTTTCTTCACAGTAGAAATGTTTGAGCAGTTGTAGTTCTGGCACAAAAAATGCAAATGAAACCCTCCCATTCAAGGGGAAGTTCCTCTAGGGTGTGCACAAATCATATTATAAAGCAGCTTTTATGTATCTAGAATAATTACACTTGAAGAAGTTTGTTTTCTGTTAAGCTAACTTTAGCATCGATTCTAATTGGGAGCAGATTCACAACCACATCCCAGACTTTGCCCACATATAGATGTGCATGTTTACATATATGTAGTACATCACGCATGAACACAGCCCGGTGTGCCCCGCCCCCCACGGCGGCTGGGGCACCCCCACGTTTCTGTGACTTCTCATTGGCTGGGCTGGCATCACCTGCCCTTCTGACTGTCAGTCCCCCCTTTTCACACCTCATCCCCAGAAGCAGAGTGGCCCAAGCCCTGTGGCTGCCTTTGAGTGACGTGCCCACATTTGTGACCCTTCTGGTTCCTTTAAATCCAAGAAATGGAAGAGTGACCTAAAAGAAATGAGGGCTGAGGCTTTAAAGGATTACTCTCTCAGAGAAAAAGTTCAGTCCCTGGGAGAGAAGAGCCATAGGCCTTTGGAGAAAGTATGAGAAGCATTTTGATCTTTGCACGTAAACGACTCTGCTTTTCAAAACCTCTGCTTTTTCTTTTTCTTTTTTCTTTTCTTTTTTTTTTTTTCCCAGAGTGCTAGCTGAAGTGCGTGTATAAATAAGATAGAAGGAATCAAAACCCAAGGCAGAGGTATTTTGAAACAAAACCCAAGCCAGGCTCATTTCAAATCTCATCTGAAGCATGTGCACTGGGGTCTCCGAGCGGTTTGCCCTCCCTTCTCCCCAACTCGGGCAGGAGGGCCCGACCAGGTCATTCCCAGGAATGGGAGGGTGTGGCCATTGCCTCCTGTCTGAACAGACTTGGGGTGCCACCAGCTGCCTCCCCTACACCGTGAAACGCAGGCCCCAGAACCAGGCCCAGGGGTCCAGCTCTGGCCCCGAGTTCAGAGCGCCCTGGGGCACCTGGCAGGCGAAGGGCAGGCCTGTTTGTCTTGACCCACCTCGTCCCTGCCCCGGGCTTCCTCGGTCTGGACCCCCCGCCCCGTCACCCCCCTCCCCGAGCTCCGTGA
Organism: Cryptoprocta ferox; assembly: GCA_028646485.1. NCBI lineage: Eukaryota > Metazoa > Chordata > Mammalia > Carnivora > Eupleridae > Cryptoprocta > Cryptoprocta ferox. The sequence continues at coordinate 45,199,062 of CM053565.1, forward strand.
CACATTCACAGGGGGAGAGGTTGGCTCTGTGGTTGAAAACACTGTCAGGGCCCGGCAGATGGAGAGGGGAGCTTTCCAGATGTTGAGCACAATAAAGTGAGTTTTTATTTTATTATTTCTTTTTTTAATGAGCAGAGGGGGAGTCGTAACGAGGGCAAAATGTGAGCCTTCAAATCCTCAGTCGGAGGTGCGTGTTCGTGTGTGTTGGGCAGAAAAAGAGGTGTGGGCTGCACGGTGCAGGGGCAGACGCGCGAAATGTCCCCTTTAAACCCGAGCTCGGGCTGCTCCTGGTCACAGGGGATGGCTCCTTGCGGCAGCAGGATCGGCAGCAGGATCGGGGGACGTCCCCTCCCCGTTTTCCTCTTTTCTGTGTAGACAAGCATTCCAAATGGGATTCAGCGAAAGGGAGAAATAAAACACATTTCCAACATTAGTTAGCAAACCTGCCCCCTCCCCATTCTCTCTCTCTCTCTCTAAACAGGGAGACAGGGAGCATAAGAGCTGCTGCCTCCAGGAGCCCAGAAAGACTTTTGCAAAAAAGAAAAAAAAAAAAAAAAAAAAGGAGTTGTGATGTTTTTCCTCCTGATGCCCGGGATCTGTGTGAGACCCACTTTCCTCCTCGGTGGGAGAAGCCCCGAGGATGAAAGTTCCTCTCTCCGAGGGCCCCATTGGGGGACAGATCTCTTTAACAAGCCATTTCCTGGCGCATGAATAGTCCCCTGCCCCCTTGAACAATGTTGTGCACCATGTCAGACATCAAAGCCCTAATTAAACCCATTCTTTAATTGTGTCTTTTTGCTTCATTACTTTCTCTCCTCCTTTTGATGAGGGCTGCACCTCTCTGATCGCCCCCCCCCCCCAATGATCCCTTTCTCTATATTTTCCTGGGGATCTGCGGATTGCTTGCTGGGTTGTTGTTTTGGGGGTTCCCCATTCCCTCTTTCTTTTCTTCTCCAAGTTGGGGGCGGTGGTCCTGCGCCTGCCCCCTCCCCTCCCCCCAGCCTCCCAGGCAGGCCAGTGGTTAAAGGGATATTCACACCTTTTCCCTCCCGGCTCCTCTAGTCTTATGAAGTTTCCATTGATTATTGTCCTCAGATTCCTTGGTCCAGTCATAGATAAAAGGATAATGACTTCAAAGGGAAGAGTTAAGAGTTTAACCCCAAGCTAAGAGAGTGGACAACTAGATAATTGAGGGTAATAACCCATCACAGACTCGCTTTCAAAGGATCCCCGGACGAGCTCTCAGGTGGCTTTAATTTTATTAACATTTGTAGCCTCTGACTTGAGAAGACAGTCTGGAGTCCTTACGAGCTTCAAAGCTCCAGGTAACACTCCGTCCGGCCCGGGGAACCTGACATCAATTTGGGCCTGAGCGCTCCCCTCCCGGGATGGCAGTGATTGCTGCTAACCCCAAACCTTTCTGCCAAACCACAGACCCCAGAAACCTGGGTTGGGGGTGGGGTGGAGGGAGGGGCTCGAAAAGATCAAAGGTCCCACTTGGCCCCCACCTCTTCACGATGGCACTTGAGAATTCAAATCAAATGAAGACACATAAAAAGCACAAGGGTTTTCAGGGGTGACGGAAACTGATACGGGGGGGTGGGGGACAGGGGGACCAGTGTCCTCAGAGCCCAAATCCAGTCTGCACTGGTCTGGGGGGTGGGCAATGGGTGGGAGGAGGGCTTGAACCCTCAGGAGCCTCTGGGGGTGGGCCCCCCTCCTCATCCCGCCTCCCAGCCAAGCCTTCCCTCCACCTCCCTTGCATCCTCCATCCGAGATGCCCCTGGCATTCACAGAGAGAATCAGGCCTGGCAAACCAGGCCAACGTCTGTTTTATGGTGAGGAAAGTGCATTTCTGAAAGGTGCGGTGACTGAAATCAGCAGCTAATCGGTAGTGGCAGAGCCAGGCGCTCTGCCTCCCATAGCTGACGATGAAGGAGCAGACAAGACCTGGGCAAAAAGCACTAGAAAATCGCCCAAGGGAGACTCGACTGACGTTTAGTGTAGACATTTGCAACATCCCTCGATAGCATCTGTGCAAACCCTCTGGGTCGCCATCCTGCTCTGTGCACCTGCGTGTGGCCCTTCAGTAAATCCCGGATGCCAGAAGAGGTCTCCTGATCACTATGGCCTCTCTGGACCCGTCCCCTGATTTATGGCACTGATTGCCCAGCTCCCAGCTCTGCTCGGGGGTTGGAGGGGAGCTTGATGGCCTTCCAGGTCAATGCAATCGGAGGACTTCTCTGTGCGTGGCTTCGGGCTATCCTTTTGGCCATTAGAAGTTTAACAATAGGCCTTTGAAATGGATCGACACTTGAACATTCTTGAGCCTGTCCTGGGCAGGATGCTGGGGGCTGAGGGAGGTTACTGGAATACCTTCACCGCTGACTCAACTCCCTCCCAGGCTTCTACAGAGAGCCACCTGAGTCCCCAGGGGACCAGAAAATGCACCCTGCGCCACCAGGACTGACGCAGTGCTTGCCACCGAGTGTGCGCCCCGTGACGGTCCCTGAGGGTGCGCGGAGCACAAAGGATCTGCCCTGGTTCTGGGTGGGCCCGAGACCACCTGACTGCAGCCCCCTCCACCTGCAGACTTCACTCCAGTTCTTGCAAAAAACTTCCCTCAAGAGGCATCAATGCCCCCGTGGAAGCAAAGTCCCCAAGTGGAATTGCAGGCTCAGGCCTCCCGTGGAAAAATCAGTGCAGAGCAGGAGAGAGCTGGGGCTCCCCTCATCGGTCACAGCAGCTGCCTCCGCCTTGCAGAACTGACTGCCATGGAGGAGGCGGGGCAGCAAGAGGGACCAGGGAAGGGAGCCGGTGGGGTCCCGAGGTTTTAACACGAATGCGGTAACCAGACAGAGCCCCCCCCCCACCACCACCACCAGACTCTCTGCGATCACACAGCAGTGGTGTGCCCTGCAGCCTATGCCCGTGAGGATTGCCCGGCCAGTTCCTCGCATGTGGTTTGTTCTTAGAAAATTTCGATGCCTTTTCAGGATAGCCTTATAGAGGGAAATGGTCTATATGATTTGCTCCGCTCCAAAGTTTTCAAACAATCATCGGCTAACTTAGGGTTCTACGTTGTAGCAGCATGCTCCTATCGAAGAGAGCTCTCGGAGGGAGCTGAAAACATATTTAGCGTGGCCTGTCCTTCCTGCCCCAGGCACTGCAGGGATACCCTCCCTCTGCATTCTTGGACCCCGAACCCCTTGTCAGCAAAGATGTGCCTGAGGTCAGGGTCACAAGTCCTTGGCTCCGGGACAGAGCAAGTCCATGTGTGAAACTGGATGCTGGGAATGTGAGTATCGCCAACCTTTGATTTTTATGATGTTGTAACCCAGATGTCTTAGTTTAGACACACGTGAGATGTATTGGAATAAGCCCAGACTTTGAAGTCAGACAGGCATGTGTTCAAGTTCAGACTCTGCCATTTACTGACCGATTGAGCTTGGACAGGCCCCACGGCCTCTCAGATCCTCAGTTCCTTGGGCGATGTGTGAGGAAATACAATCATCTGTGAGCCAGGCATCAAGGCCACCTACCCGTGCTGGGCACCTGCCTGCGTGAGGCTCTGGGGATGTGAAAGTGAACGCATTTCGTCCTTGCCCTTAAAGGGCTCAGCATCCAGAGCTATGAGCACAGGCTCCCTTGCCATCCAGTAGAATGAGGACTTGGACGTGGACACAGACGTCCTAGAAGAGCCTGACTACCTTGTAGTACCAGGGTCCCCACAGTGAGACGGGACACAAATCCTAACAGAGAAGCTCTCCAAGGTTATCCAGGTGTTTCCTGACCATTCAGATGGTACAGTCATACTTTTGTTTTTTTTTCCCTGCAACCTTGAGCGTCCAAGACACGTAGGCTTTGTAAACAGGTCTTTAATGTCTTAGAGGGAGACATTCTGTTTGTGGGTCTACCAGGAAGAGGATGTGGAGGGACCATGAAGAGAAAGGGGGAGCAAGGTGGGGTCCCCAGGCCATATCACCTACAGGGCTGATTTTCCAAGAGAAAAGCAGTGGCTTCCCTGTCCCATTCGAAAGGGGACAGGGTTATCTTCTGAGCTAAGTGGCCCTGGAGCCCCGTGGAAGTGTGGCCTGGCCCTGGAGACTGGCCGAGTGTGTCTGGCTGGATGGGGAGGCAGGGCAAGGAGCTGGCTCTGGACCTGGTTAAAGGCTTGTCAAAGCCTCACTAGCTGGCCGACTTTGATCTCTATCCTCAAGTCTGAAGAGGTAACTCAGATGCTTGGTGATTAATTGCATTTAGGTGGAGATCACATGACTTCGTGGTATCTGTGGCTTGTAGGGACAGACCAAGGTCTCTGTCAGTATCCCGCCTGAGGGTCAAAGTTCTGCCCTCATTTGCATGAGACCTGCAAGGGCAGCCGTCAGCCTGTAGGGGATGTTCAGTGAATGTCACTTTCCTCCCTGCCTGCCCACGTCGGACATTACTCACCGGTTAGGAAGTGGAGTGTGCTTGAACATTCTTGGAGAACTTTCCCAGGGTGGATTCCTATTTTTATCCCTGTAACAATCTTAGAAATGGGCAGGGCAGGTAGAGCCATCCTGCTTATGGGAATAAAGGGCACTGAGTCACTGATGGATAGGGACGCGCCCTTGCCCCACATTCAGATAACCCGTCAGGAGCAGTCGGCACACGGGCTCCCGGCTCCAGGAGCCCAGCCCCACTTTTGGGCATGCAGCCCTGTTGTAGCCAACAGTGAGGTTCAGAGTCAGCTCTTGGCTCTCTTTTCCCTGCGTGTCCCTTGCCCCTTTCACAGCTGGGAGGAATCTTCTAGAGCCACAAGGTCCCCACAACCCTGGTGACAGAGCTGATGCTGCAGTCCTGCTCTGGACTTTTCTTGACCTTCCAGATTTGAACCATCTAAGTTCTTCCCAAGCACTAATTCCTGGCTAATTCTGAGGCTCACAGGACCCAATTGGGGGGGGGGGGTGTCCTTGGGAGGTCTCATAACCACCTGTAGCAGATAACCAAAACTCAACACTCTGCCCCCCAACCCCTACCTCCCTGGGGCACCGGTTCCTTCCTGCCTTCACTCCCCAGCTTTCCCTCCTGCATCTCCAATGGAAGCTACCAGAACCCACTTTGCCTGCAAGCTTGGAGAGCAAGAAGTACCTGCACCCCCCATCCTCTCCCTCTAGCCCTCAACCATATGTCACACTACATATGCCAGGGCACAAATACTCCAGCTCTTTTGTCCCCAAGCCAGGGTGACAGTAAGCCATAGTTCCCCTCTGGGGGACACTGATGGACATCACGCACTCACCGGCTTCCTTCCCTTCCCCAGGCCACCTCCCTGCCACCCTACAGATTCTCCCTGAGACTATTCCCTAATAATCCACTTGAATTCCAATCTCAGGAATCTTGCTTCTGGAGAGCCAAACCTAAGAAAGTTGCTGAAATAAAATATAAATATCTGATCAAATACGGCCTCTTAGATGATCAGGGACTCCCACTGGGGTCCCTGCTTCCCGCATCTCACCCTTCCTTAGACCCAACCCCCCACCCCACAAGAAGGTTCTTCCTAAAACACAGTTGATGACATAGCTCATCTGCTGGCTGCTTTCTCTATAAAGTCAAGGCCATACTCCATACCAGAACATTCTGTTTCCCCTTGCTCTGGCCACATCAGCTCCATTCTGGACACCCGCTTGCCTGGCACGTTGCATTCTCCCTCAGGTACGTTCCTGCACGCAGCTGTGCCCGTGCCCAAGACTGTGTCTGGTGTCTGGGCCTTTGTTCATGTTCTTCTGCCTTCTAGGGCTGTGCTTCTTACCTTCCTTGGACTCGTTCTGCCCCTTTGTCATTTTTTCTAGGGTGGGTTCCGTGTCCCCACTCCACCTCCCCCCAGCACCCCGTGTACATCGCTGCTTTGGCTCTTCGCCTCTTATTGTTATGTTGGTCCGCTTCTGTGTTTAACTCCCAGACTCTTAGAGGACAAAACCTGTGTCTGACAGTCGCTGACACTGTCCCTGAGCCGAAGACAGTGCATGGCACATGGCAGGCACCTACCGATGTGGGTCAGATTGACCTGGTGATGGCCCTCGAAACACAGTGCTGTGGAATGAACTTGCCCTACCCCCATTCCTATGTTGAACCCCTACCCCCCGAGATAATGGTGTGTGGAGACGGAGCTTCTGGGAGATACTTAGTGTTAGACAAGGTCATGAGGTGGGACACCCGTGATTGGATTAGTGGCCTTGTTGGAAGAGGAAGGGAACAGAGCTCAGTCTCTCTCTCTACCACGTGAGGACATAGTGATTGGTGGTTGTCCGGATGCCAGGAAGAGAGTTCTCCTCAGGAACTGAATTGGCTGGAACCTTGGTCTTGGATTTCCAGCCTCCAGAACTGTGAGAAAGAAATTTCCGTTGCATAAACTGCCCAGTCTATGGAATTTTGTTACGATAGCCTGAGCAGACCAGTATACATAAGCATGGTAAATCCAAATATATACATTTCTGAATAATACCAAAGCACCTATACTGCAATCCGGCATTGAGGACTGTTAGAAGCTTAATTTTTTTTAATGACAAAAGATGAAATTAAAGCATTTCTGTCCATTAATTTTATCTGCCTGTAATGACAAGGCTACCATCCATTTGCTTTAGATTATCTCAGTGCAGCCTCGTCTGAAAATCAGTGGACTAGCTCCCTGACCCCTAAAGCTGGCCTCCCGAGTCCTCTGAGCGGAGTTCAGAACCTCCCCAAGGATTCTGATGTGGGTGACGCGTGTGGCCTGCGGTGCTGTAGGACACTAATATGCCCATGAGCCAAGGCCACATCTAAAACCGGGCTAACAAATGCTCTGGCTCCCCGGTCCCGCTTTATTTTTTTTTACCTATTGTAGTCCCCTTTTCCTGTTTCATTTTTAAATTGTGTGTATTATTCACATGCGGTAGACAGAGTCAACAGTGAGACAGGTATCCCTCGAGCTGAATAGTGCCAGTCCCTCAGAGATGAATGTGGGTGAAAGGCCTGGGGAAACCATTCTCACCACCCTCGAGGCATGTGGACATCAGCTTCACCTCCCCGAGGTTTTTCCCGATTCTCTGCGGGGGAGGAGGGGAGGGGCACAGGGGTGGGTGTGCACTTTTTCCATTCTGTCCTGAGTAGAGGGATTGGGTGAGGAGAGCCTGCCCCATCTGTACCCCTGGTCACAGAGCAGCCCTGACAGCCTCCTGGGGCCCGTGGGTCCCCGGGGGGCACCACCCACCCTTTCAGTGCCTGCACATTGGCCTTGGCTTGGCTGCCTCTGCCAGCAGCCAGCACGGCCCTTGCCAAGAACTCTTCACTCTTGGTCCCAGCACCAAGGACTTGTAACTGCTCGTGGACGGAGGCCATGTGGGTCCCCTTCAGCTCTTCCTGGGCCTGGGGGGCTCCCTTCCTTCCAATGCCATCAGCCCTTAACAAAGCAAGTCCTTCTCTGGTGCTCATGGTCCTTGCAGAGGGTTCTCCCGGGGCCCATGGAGGCAGAGACCCAGGGCTGCAAGAACCTTCCCCAGCCTTCCATGCAGAGAGCCTTCGGGACCTGGAGCAGAAGAGTTAAGTTCTGGGCTGAGGCTTCAGGGTTCAATTTCTTTATTTCCTGTCGATGACATTATTGCCTTTCCTACAACCATTGACACATGTTGCTTTCATCTGTTTCATTTCAAGACATGAGTACACTCGCTGGAAACTATGCTTAATAGCTAAACTCAAAACATTTGGATTTCCTTTCCTCCTTGATTCTTTGCTAGTATGGTATGCTGCATTCTCTGGTGGGTTGGTTTTTTGGGTGGTGGTGGCTTTTTTTTTTTTTCCAGCCACCATTTTTAACCCAGCAAAGAGAAGCCAGTGGCTTCCCGGCCAACTGGCTCAGGCCCATCCACTACATATGGGATATTTCCCTTACTGGGGAGTCAGTGGCTCCTCCAACCCTCTTGTTGTGGTGGTGAAACAGCATCTCCTCGCCTCCTCCTTTGCCCGGCTCCTCCCCCTGTCAGGGAGAGAACTGGCCCGTTTAGCTATAGGATGGGCAGTGGGTTCTCTGGAAGGTTGCCGCATCCTTGAGCTCCATGACTCATGGTTTGGACCTTCTGAATGGAGCCTCCTGAGCAGAGAGGTGAGCTTCGCAGTCTGGACCCAAGGCCTCTGGGGAACAAACAGGCCTGGCTGCCTGGGGATGGGATCTGGACAAGCCTCCCTCTGGCTGGAAGGGATGGAAAGTGGCCGTTGGAAGCAGGCCAGCCTCATCTGGTTGGAATTGGGTTTGACATGTGTTTCTAAACCTGGTTGCAGCCACTCACCCTTCCCCGGGCCAGGACAGCATTGCGTGCTGACAGAGTCTGCAAAATGAGCAATCGGTCGGCTCACGGAAGAATCTCAAAGGTGCCTGGCTGGGGGTGGCTGCCCTGGGCTCAGCATGCCCAGCCCCCGACCAGTCTCTCTGGAGGCTCTTGGAAAATCTTTCCGGTGGCAGCACAAGGGGAGGGAGAGGAGAGGCGGCCGCAGCCTGGTTCCCTACGGTGAAGGGAAGCCAGCATTTAGAGGACACTGCCTGGACCCGTGGACCTTTACATTCATTTTCTCATCTCAGCCTCCCTGTTAACAGTTCATTCCCATTTCGTAGTTGAGAAAATTGAGGTACAGGAAGGGCAAAGACTTTTGCCCAAACCACACAGCTTTGAAGTGGTGAAACCGGGACAGGAGCCCAGGGCTGAGGTGTCCCCAACAGGTTTCATCTGGCTGCGTCATCCCAGCCTTCTCTCCAGAAGCCCAGGATGCTCAGAGAGCCCACATGCCACCCCTTCCCACGTCGCCCACGCAGGGCCTTTCCTGCCCAGCAGTCGGCACTGCAAACAGGTAGGAAGAAGGTTCACGAACGCTAATAGATAAATGAACGTGGCCTTGTGCATTTTATCCAGGAGGAGAGAACATTTGAGGCCACTCTGCCGCCCCCTTCAAGTCAGCAGATCTGGCCAAAAGTCTGAGATAGCAGGAAGTGTGAGGAACAAAAACGTCAAGGGCAGAAACGTTGGAGTGCAATGGAAATGCCAAAGAATCACAGGGCCAGAAGTCAATCACCCTTATCTGTTCAGACTTACTAACAAAAAAGTCCCCTCCCTGAGGAAATGGACTTCAGATTCTCAAAAACAGATTCCATATTTTCTCCCACCTTCTTGTCCAGTATTTCCAGGCTATTCGTCTTCTGGTTTGTGGGTGTGAGTGGCCATGTACTGCAGTATAGATGAAATATCGTGCAAATGCAGATTTACTGACTTATCTAGAAATGTGGTGGGCACGAAACAAGCGATGCCAAGCTGCTTTTCAAAGATGACATTTCTGAGCGGGACAAGGCCCTGTTGGCCTGCCAGGTTGTCCCCAGCAGTCCCTGGCTGGGAGTGTCTGATGCCAAGGCCCCCAGCTGGAGATCTGCGTTGCACAGCATTCAGATGGCCTTGACCAGCCGCTCTTCTGTAACCCTGGTGAAGTGATGCAAAGCCAAGCTTATTTAAAACATTTGACTCAGTAGAAGGCACTCCAAGATGGTAGGGTTGCCAAGGAGCAATGGAACCCCTCTTTGGTAGTGAATCATTAAAAGGAATACAATGTCATTATAGAAATTTTGGGAAATACAAAATAATAATATTCCATTTCAAGGACCAGAGATGCAGCCAGCTGACCCCAAAGGGGTTATTGCAAGAACAGGGGCTTGGGGAATCCCTCAGGACATGGCCCCTCCCTCTGGCCCCTCATAATTTTAACAACTCCCAGGCCATGGCTACCGTTTCCCCAGCCTCCCTCTGGCTCCCTTCTGTAGCTTTGCCTTCCATTGGAGCACTTTTTTTTTTTTCTTTGTTTCTCAGTTCAAACTTCTGAGCTCAAGAAGAAAACTGAACAACCCCGCCTCTGTCTAGGCCTCACTACTCCAGTCAAGGGGCGCCGGCTTGCCTGTGATGGGCCGCCCATGAGTGACATGGCCGCACGCAGTTCAATCGGCTGTGCCCAGAAAGGGATAGGGTCACAAGCACAAAATGTCACCATCCAGGCCTGGCCAGGGGTGGCTGACAACCTATAAAAAGCCAGGGAAAAAATGATCCACAATCCTGCCATCTACTATTCAATAATTTTTTTCTATCCGTTTTACCTAGTTGAATACATGTTCTATACAACTTCTGCCTCTTGCTTTTTGGAGTTAATTTCCTATGTACTTCCAGTATCATTACAACTCCTTTGCCTTTTAAAAGACCATAGAATGTTCTTATACTGCTCGCGCCGTGGATATGATTTACTTAATTGGTCCTCTTACAGACGTCGATGTTATTTCCAAATTCCTATTGTTGTACATAACCCTGAATGCTTGGAATAGTGTCAGGAATGCACAAGATGGCATTCTGGACTCATCATTAATTCTAGGAGAGTTTGAGAAACCCGGTCCTTCCTCCCAAAACAGAGGCACGATGGCCCTTTGGAAGAAGCCACAGGACAGAAGGAAGAAGCGGGTCCCAACCTATCGGCATCTGCTTGCATCCATGTTATCCCTTTTGAGTGCTACCCCTGTGGTCGAGACCAAAGGTCGAGACCAGCACCTCTCCGCTCCCTCCAGGGAGGCCCACACAGGCTGCATATGCAGAAGAGGAATGAGTGGGTGACAGCCTGCTGCCTTCTGAAGTCTTCGTTCCTCTTAGCTGATGCATCTGGCCACTGCCTAGGTGAGGTTGTGCCATCTCCTGGGGGCGCAATGTGCAGTGAGGAGGGAGAATGGACTAGAAGAGTCTGGAATGGAAGAGTTGGAGATGCTTGTATCCAAGCCCTTCCTTGTACAGGTGAGAACCCTGCACTGCCCAGAGTGGCCTGGGCCACTGAGCAAGTTGGAGCCAGGACTGGGATGTAAGTCTGGGCGCTGGCCACTAACCCTCCCTGATTATGCCTCCAATCGGTAAGAACACAGAGCCAACTGGAAAGGCAATAAAACGCCTCTTCAGTTTGATGGCTCTTGTTCTTAAAACCAGCAGTTCAGACGAGATGCCTTCAGATATTTAGGCCTATGGGAACTGACACCTGTCATTCGGAGAATGGGAAGCTAACACTGGACCAGAGTTTTTACGAGAAAACTCCATCAGCTAAAGAGCCAGGCGAGTTCCTGGTAGCAGAGCCCTCACATCTGTCCTCAAGGGATGGTTACAGGGCAGCTCCTTCCAGGTGGGGTGCTTCCCCTGCCTCCCAGGAACATGTCTAAGCAAGTGGAGATCTACATCTTCTAAGGCAATGGCCCACCTTGAAATCATTGCTTTCTTCAGGAGAATCCACCTATTAGAGAGCTGAGTGACCCTAAACTGTTTACTTACTTATTCTAAGCTTCACCTGTGGCTGGCGGCAGCCCCGTCCATGGGGTAAAAGGGCTGGGAGGAGTCAAGGAACCAACCCAGAGCCTTGTTCTTTCCCAGTGCGCTGTGTTCACACCTGGCCCCACCACGACTTACTGCCGTGTGACCTTCACCGAGCATCTGGAGCCCTCTAGATGGGCTGGCTTCATGGGCAGGTGATCAGTGCAGTCACACAGTCCCCGTGCTCAGAGGCACCATGCTGGCGCCATATTGAAATTCCTAATGTTGAACAGGGAGCCTGCATTGGTGTTTTTATGCTGTGTCCTGCCCCGAGTCCTGTGTTTCCTGTGAAATAGGTTGATAATAGTAGCGTCTACCACAGGGAGTGGTTGGGGGGGAGGGAGTAAATGAGGTGACCTCTTCGCAGAGAGCCTGGCCCACAGGAAGTGCCTCCTCGCCTCAGCCACTCTGCTACTGTTATTACCCCAAACCCTCTGCAGCCTGCCTCTTGCCCTCCCTGTCTTTCTCGTCTCCTCGGAGGACTTCTCCTCAATCTTCTCTCTCTCTCTGTGGACTCTGACCCAAGGATTCGAATATCTAGGGCGCAAGGACCAGACTTGGAAATCACAGCAGTCTTCTCAGGGCCCTTGAAGCCCTTATCAGAAAGGAAACTGCTAACGACTCTGTCTCTGGTTTATGGCAGCTCGATCCGTTTATGGCCCTTTTACTGCCCTGGGCCCTGGGGGTTCAGACAGAGCCGCTGTTTGTGACGGAAGATGGCGCCAAGGAGGGAGCCACGGACCCAACTTCCCTCTGGGATGCAGGCCTTGGATTCCCGGCAGCCTGGGCAGGGTCAGCCTGGAAAGGTCTGTAGTAATGTCTGACTTGGGCCCAGAAGCCACACGTACAAGACTGAGTGTGATCATACTGCCCAGGTCTCTGGGGTCAGCTTCCTGGACCGGACATGTGCTAATACTAACAGCAAATAGGGGTCACTGTGCTCTCTCCATGCCAGTGACTATGGCTGGCACTTTGCATATATTACCTTGATACCCACAGCATCTTGGGGCCTGTTAGCCCAGGACTGGTAAGTGGGAGGAAAAAAAAAAAAAGAAAGTAGAGCTTGAAAATTATTTCAGTCATAAACAACCCTTAAAAGTAGTTATTTATTCTTAGCTCCCTTTTGTGGTTGAGGAAAGCAAGGCTTCAAAGGATATATAACTTATGAAAAAGGATATACAACTTATTCTAGGTCAGGGGTGGGGTCGGGACTTGAAACTCGATGTACGTCCAACTCCTGAGTCCAAAGAATGGGATTGCTTCTCATTCATTAATTCCCCTTCTCCTTCCTTCATTACACTGTGCTGGAAACAAAGGAAGTGATAGGCTTGGTCCCAGCAACTGATAGCCCTGTGCAGGTCAGGTTGTTTAGACAGGCTTCTCTGGGCAAGTCTAGCACATTATATATGCAAGACAAGCAGGCCAGCCCAGGCCTCATGCAGAAGGGTGGGAAAAGATAAACTCTGGCATGAGAGTAACTGTGACTTCCTGTCTCTGTGTGTCTCTCTTTTGTCCTTTCATTCTTCCAGCCTTGGGTGCCCCTGAATAAGGCCCACCTCAAAGAGTACATTTATAGAGAAAACAACTTCCAAATTGGGTATTGAGGTTCTGGGGGGGGGTAATAAATAGCACCCCCTTTTTCTGCTGAAGTGTAGGGCTAATTGAGAGAAGAGACAGGAGTCAGGCAGGTGAAGTCATGTATGTCAAGTTTGCTGCTGATCAAGTAAATGCCTGGGAGTAATCAGCAACTGTTGGCTCCCTGGATCCCAGATTAGACATGCTTACTTGACACTGGTTTGAAGAGAAAACCTTGGCCCTTCCCAGTGGGGTCTGCCCTGTGGAACTTAGGGCTTGGAGGAGCAGACAGAGACAGGGAGACTCTGCAGGCCAGCTCCAAGGAGGGATGGGCAGAGTTATCCACACCCTGGTTAGTCGCCTCCTCTCCTGGGGCCAGGCGTCCCTCCCTCACCTGGGGACTATAGGAGTGAGAGGAGGCACACTCCCGTGCAGGGCCAGCAGGGGAGACCCAGCCCCCTAGCTGACCAGCAAAGGATGCAGCAGGCCTGCGTCCAGGAAGGGTGGTCGGAAGATGTGGTCAACGAAGAGATGGGTCCAGTGCCCTCCGTCCCTATAGCCCCCGGGGGCTCTGTCCACTTTACTGAAAGTGGACAAGGCCAAGTAGTGAAGAGCCAGCAGGAAAACCCCAAAATGTTCCCATTGCCCTTTCCTGCCCCCACATTCATCCAGCTGAGTGCACTGTACCTAATAAGCTCATCCAGGTTCTTTCTCGGGCCACCAGCCCCCCACCCCCATCCCTAGGGAGGAGAACAAAATCTGAAAACTGCTGGCCATCTGTCACTGCAATACAGCCAAACCAGTGTCAAATACTTCCAAGGGGACCAAACTCACTTCTCCCTCTCTGCCTCCCTCCCTACTGCCTTTAGCACTGAACGCCTGCTCTGCAGGGCACCTCGTGGGGGGAGACACAGGCTGACTTGCTTGTCCCTTCAGTGTCATGTGATGAGTCCCTGCCGAGGGGGCTCTGGGAGCCCTGGGGAAGTCGCCCCAGGACATTGTAGACCCGTGCCAAGCACACACAGCATGAGGACAGCCCGGGTAGGGCAAAGGGTACAGCACAGCGCATTGGGCAAGCATTGAGCCAGCATGCAGAGGGGCGGAGAGGATCCAGGAGAGGCTCCGTCTTGGACTCTTGTCATCCTCTGAACCTCTTGTCCGCCCCGGGTGCGGGGGCTGCCCCGACATCATGGCAACACCAAGATCACAGCCGGCTGTATCTCAGAGACACACGGAAGCCTCGCTGGTGAGCAAGATGGGCCCGTAGCCCCCACCCCCACCCCAGCACTTTAGGAACCCCCTGGCCAGCAACAGAAAGTGCGCCCTGGCAGGAAGCCTTGACATATCTGTGGCCATCGTCACACTAGCCCGGAGGACTGTCTTTGAACACGTTTTCTTGGATGCAGAATGTGAATAAGGGATGGAATACACACAGAAAAGGATCGTTGAGATGCAGTACCTTGCAGGATTTACAAAGAGGAACAAATGTGCCAGGGAAGGCATCGCAAACTTGGTGGTCACACCCGGATCACTAAAAAATTGTTAAAACCAAAAGAGAACCAGTGCGCTGTGGCATATGCCTGTTGCTGATTATGTGAAGCTCCATGGAAGGGTCTGAGGGAGGGGTAGCTACTGGGAGTTCGAGGACACGTAAGGCCAGGGGTGGGCCCCCCATTCTCTTGACCTCACCCCACAGGGGCCCACCTTAGGGCCCTTGGGAGGAGTGGCAGAATCATAAAACGCACCAAGGCCATTGGTGTGGGAGCCCCGGGAAAGGCATGGAGGGTGGAAGGTGGTGGCGACAGGAGGCAGCACGGCCAGGGGGGCCGGTGCTGGGCAGGGGTTCATGCCCTGAACACGAAACGGCTGACCCGCCATCGTGGCCGCAAAGCTTGGGGCTGGGGGTGCTTTCGGCGGAGACCTGCATGAAGTCAGCCATCACCCCTGGTTGAGGACTGGGAGTGAAGCACAGAGAAGATAAAACGTGTGCCAAGACCTCAGCTGGCCTTGGCACACCTTCCGTGCCAGAAAGCTGAGCACCAGTGTCTTCTAGAAGCTAAACTTACTGGCTAGAACAATTCCACACAGGCTCCATCCGAAACCTGCCATTACTTTATTCCCATTTTCTAGTAAAGGGAAGGGCGTCTCCAAGAGCCTGAAAGCTTTGCAGGGTGTCAGTGGTAGAGCCAGGCTCCAGCCTGGGTTGTTCTTTGTCTTTTTCCCAAGATGGTTAATCCTTGCTGAGTGCTGACGGGCCACAGGTGACATTCCAGCCACTTTACTGTAGCATCTCATTTGACCCTCACACCAACTCCCAAGCCAGGTGCTACCATTTGTCCTAATTTATACCTGGGGTAACTGAGGCACAGAGAAAGGGCAGACTTTCTCGGTAGGGGGCTGGCCATCCCTACTCAGAGCCTCCACGTCTAACTACTGGGCAACACTCCCCTGGTTCATAATCATACTCTCGGATGAAGAAAACATTTTCTCTCCCTGGCCCATGAAGTCCTGCCAAGCCCACCTCGGCCAGTCTGCCTTACCTTGCCTTTCTCCCCTGCTCCCAGTTTCCATGGGTTTCTGGAAAAGCCACAGCTGCCTCCTGCCTGGGTCCCAGGCAGGTCCTCTTCCCACAGCCCCGGGATGCCCCTCACCCTCCCACCTCTGGGCTGCCAATTTCAGTGCAGAAACTGGATTCTGGGCTCTTCCTCCCACCAGGCTTTCCCGCCCCAGGTGGTCAGAGCCCCCACTTGAGCCCTCTTAGTCCAGGAGCCACTGAGCTCTGGATCTCTTCCTCCCCATATTCCCCCCAAAAACTAGCTAGCTGCAGAAGTCAGGCACTCTGGCCTTTGGGGTCACGTTGGGGCCCTAGTGCCCATGGCATTGGACTCCCACCTTCCTTTTCCCTGGCTCCCTGGGAAGAGGTCCCTTCTTCTGGAGCTGAGCAGTGTCCCAAGTGCCCACCAGGCCTGCCATTGTCTTGTAGAGTGTAAGGTTGACACCTTTTCACAGGGAAATTCTGAGCAGGGACCCCCCCCCCCCGGGGAGTCTGGAGCGGGGGAAGCAGCCTTCATTGGGGTAGAAAAGGTTAAAGCTTGGAATGGGGGTTGGGAAGGTCATGTCTGTTACTGAAAAGGCAAGTTGAAGCAGCTGTTAGACCTACGGGAAGTGGGTGGTCACCTGAGAAAGCTGAACGGGGGGTAGGGGCGCCCGTGCCCTTCCTGGGTGGCGGAGCTTCTTGGTCTTGACCTCTCAGAGCTGTCCTGAACCTGGGGCTTCTCCAGGGCTCCCTCTGAGCAGCCATCAGGAAGGCAGTCCGCTTGGCAGGCAACTGTCTCACACCTGCTCCTCACACCTGGCTCACTGCTCGCCCTTCTTCTCTGACCTTGGCATTGAGAAGGGGAGGAGGAGGAAGCCCCTTACTCACCCACTTCGTGTTTCTTTATGTGTGAAATTAATGGATTCATGCGAAAAGCTGTACACAGGTAGATAGACTTGACCCAGGGAACAAATTGACCTTGAGAAGAATATTTAATTCTGCAAAAAAGAAATACTCATCAGTTCAGGGAGAGGGGAAATGGTATTTTCAGCTTAAAAGACTGGCCTTCCCATCACAGCATCTGTTGAAGTTCGTGGCATCACACTGTGATCGTCCATGTCTGGAGAGCTGGGCTGGCTCAAGGCTGACTGTTTCCGCTTAATTTTTTTCCCTAACATCCCCCAAGTGTTGGGGTGATTCGTTGAGATTATCAGGACAGATTTTGTAGTTTCAATGATTACTGTATCTTTTTTTCTACAGTCAAAAGTTATCGGGGGGAATGTTGACTAAGAGAGCATTAGTAATAGAGGCTCAATCCACACATTTTAATTTGGGGATGTGACTCACGTTTTTGCTAAAAAAAAAACCATGAAATATGTTCAGCCCATACCTGATGTGCAGACAATGATCACATCCACAAAATGAAAACAAAAAAGACATCTCCAGAGTTGCTTGGTTGGGGGAGCGGGGGGGGGGGGGCACCTCATTTGGGAGTTTTCTCCCCAGCATCTCAGTTCCCGGCTAGCAATTCTGAAGATTTCTTTACAAATGTCTTGCAGAGAATGAGCCCCATCCCCTGCTACTTTGGGCGACACATTTTAATCCCAAAGATACCTCATTAGCATCTATCTTTCTTCCAGGTTCCCCGCCGTTCCAAGGAGAAAGATTCCTTTCCCTCTTCTAAATCTGAAGCAATAAACGAGCAAATACTATTCGTATTTACCTTCTAGATAGACAAATAAATACGTTCTGTCTTCTGTCTTTCCATTTAGCCGGGGGAGAACCCCAATGACTTGGGAAAGGTGGCAGCAAAGTCAATGTTTTTGGGTGTGATCAAATGTCACTAGCCTGTAACTCAGTAAAATCTCGAAACGAGTTTGGTTTTTCATTTCATAACCTATTTGGAGAAAGTTGATATGTTTTTACAGAAACATCCAGTAACCTTGGAAGAACTTCAAACATGTTGTAATTATTGCCGGTTTACGCTCGTCGCCATTCCCCATCAATGTGCTATTATATGATAAATGTGGAAAAGACTCCTGGAAGCCTCATGTATTGGACCTTGCTTCTCAGCATTAGCAGTGCTAGATGGCAGGGTGGGGGGCGGGGAGAGTCTCACCTGCAGGTCTGGTTCTGCCACTCCCCTTCCGAAAGGATGTATCTTAATTCGTGGGTCCGGAATCTGGGCTTAGCCGGTGCCTCTGGCTCGAGGTGGTTCATGCAGCTGCAGAAAAGCTATCAGCTGGGCCTCCACGGGTCTCCAGGTTTGGCCGGGTAGGAATCAACTTCCAGGATCACTTACTGGGTTGGAAGAAGCCTTGTCCCTGGCCACACGGGCCTCTCCCTTCCACACGAGCCTAAAAAAGCACCTACGATAGAAGTCACCATCTTTTTTTAATCCAGTCTCAGAAGGGACATCCCGTCCTGTCTGCTGTATTCTGTTAGTGAGAAGCAAATCACTGAGCCCCACTACGCTCAAGGGAGGGAATGACACAGGGCAGGGTGCAGGACACAGGGATCATTGAGGGCCACTTAGAGGACGCCAACCACAACTCCCCGTGACATAGGAACCAAAGGCTTGACCCTGACTGGGGGAAGTTCATGACCCAGCCCCAGGACCCAGACCGGCCTCGTGTTGGTTGGCCATGTGTGTTCAATACTTCACCTATCACCTATGTCCACAACGCAGTTCAGCCATAGGCTGGGCTGAGGGATGCAGGTATCAAAAAACATGGCCCCTTCTTCAGAGCTCATGGGCAAATGGGTGCTAGAGAGTAGATCAGCGGAGGTGTTTGGCTGGAGGTGAGGCCCACCCACCTGGAAAGATGGAGAGGGGCCTCTCCCAGTTTTGGGAGGATGCAGCAGGGGAGGGATTGAAGAAGCCAAAAAGGGTGGCCTGCTGGCCAAGGGAATCTCTCAAGTTCAAAAGCATGAAGGAATAGCAGATGGGAGTCACCATGTGGGACTGACCTTGGCAGGGGCTCGGGGGTGGGGAGGGGGCAGAGGCAGCAGGAGATGGAGCCGAAGATCGGCCAGGGCCAACCACCTTGGGCACCGTACAACAGGCTGTGGACCTTGTCCTGGAGGCTATATGTGGCCAAGAGAGGATTTGAAGCTGGGAATGATATGGTCAGTCTTGGAGGGCAGAATGTTCTCTCTATGGTGGCAACATGTCAGGGACCCAGGGGCAGGGGGCTAGAAATGGCAGTTTGGGAGGACAGAATGTTGCTATTCCTGACAAGAGATAAGAAGAGCTGGCAGGTGGTGGTGGATACGGAGGGACGGTGGTGATTGTAGGAGATTTTTCAGAGGCAGAATCAACAGAGCCTGGTGACTGAATGGCGATGGATGAGCGAAAGGAAGGATCTAGAAATGGCCCAGGTTTCTATCTGAGGCAGCAGGGGCCTGGTGAGGTCACCACCTACCAGGAGGATGGCTGGTTTCAACAGGGACTAAGTAGGTTCCATTTTAAGATGCCAAATCTGAGTCAGCTGTGGGCCCCCTTTCCAAGGTGAGGATGATGAGGGAGGTAGGGAGAGAGGGCAGGGCTGCGGGTCTGGGAGGCCCTGGTCTCTAGAGAATGGTGCTTGGAAGTATAGGTGGGGCAGGAAATTGCCCAGAAACCATTTCAGGAGGAAGGAACCGAGAGGAAGAGCAGGGTGTGAGGGCCGGGGAGGAGCGCAGAGCAGTGTGAGATGGAGACGTTCCTGGTTAAGAAAGTCTTGACAGATCAGGGAGAGCCTTGAACTACAGCGAGAAGAAGGAGCCGGGCTGCCGCTAAGTCCAGCTCTATCCGGAGCAAAACGGGCCCGTGGGATTTGCCAATCCGGATGGTTTTCACTTGGCTGAAAGTGATTTTCGAGGGGGCAAAGACTATCATGCGCTGAGGAGACCACGAGAGAGGAGGAAGCGTAGACAGCAAGTGTAGACTTCTCTTGTAAGTCGTTTGCCAGCATATTACCGGGGTGCCAGCGAGGCACGGGACAGACCGTGGGGGCAGCATCCAAGGCAGCTTACCTAATACAGCAGCATTTTGAGCTCTTGACATGGGGAAGGCTCTTTCATGGGGAGCAAATATCCAGAACCTCTCTAGGTGTTCTGGAGGGCGGGTGGGGGGCTGGGACTCTCCCAAATATCCTCTCCCCCCTCCCCGCCGTGGCAGATGCCCTGGAGACAGAAAACGCAGTCAATCAGCTTGTAGGCAAGTTTGAAGCTAACCAAGAAACTGACATGAACGAATAAAGGAACTGATCCCAAGCTTGGCAGAACCTCACTTTCCAGAACTTGTTTCCGATGAGCAGGATGAGACATCAGGAGCAGAAAACAAGGTCCAGGGTGAGAGCTTGGCATCCCAGACCTGTTTATAGCAAAGTTTCCCATGCTGCCACTTCAGTGGTACTTCGGGGGTTCTTTCCCTACCTCCTTCTCACGTCCTTTCCTGAAAACAACCTTTTCCGCGTGCGTCTGCTTGATGCTATGGAGAAGAAAATTTCAAAACTGAGAACCTCTCTCTGGATTTGTGTTAATATCGATGGTCTCCTCTGGCTACACGCTCAGGCCAGCTCTTAAAAGATGATGAATGGCAAGACGCAAAGAGCCCAAGATGCGAATAGCTCCGTTTATGATAAATATTAAAGGCCCTTGGAAGGAAGTCATGATTAGAAAGTTTTACGTGATTAGCCCTGTTTTAAATTTAACATTTAAATGATGTGTTATTATTAATTTTATTAACAAATAAGTTTCCCCGGCACTTCTATGGATAGGATTTCTTCGAGAACCCTCCTCTTTTCTCTTGTGGCTTCAAAATTTCCACCTTGACGTCCCAGTCCCCCCTCTGCTAAGGGGAGAGGAAGTAGGAAGGGGGAAGGGTGGGAAGTTGGGTTGGCCTTTTCCTCTTCATTTCCTCCTCTCAGGTTCTGTTAGAGTCAGATATCCCTTAGGTGAACCAGCACCCCCTAAGATGCCCCTGGACACGCCTGCACCGTAAGAGACTCCACGGAATAGCCTGGTTCCGGGGGTCAGGATGGTCCACAAGCAGGGACAGAAGGAAGTGTGCCTCAGTCGAATTTCAAGCTGGAGCCCTGGGGTGATTCTTTTAGGGAAACATCTCACAACAGGTTTATAAGTCAGGGGCTCATGTTGAAAGTCAGAGACTTGAGAAACTCAGGGTCCCCTCCTACCCTGGGGTCTCCTCCCAGGGAGGATGGACCAGGAGTCAGAACCCTTACAAGGTTTCAGCTCAGCTCCAGCATGGGCGAAGTGATCATGGGAAAAAATCTCTTCACCCCTTCGTAGCTTAAATTCCTCCATCTCAAAACGTGGGTTGGATCAGATAACACTTTAAGAGTCCCCGGGCTAGATTTTAGGATGTTTCTTTTTGGGTACAGGAGAGGACTATGTCTGAGAGATGGCAGACAGTACAGCCCCCTTTCCCTCCCAGCCTGCTCTTCTCTGCAGGGAAGATGGCAGGGTTGGCTCACCTCTGTAGGGCCTCCTTGGTAGCATCCAGCCCCCCTAACCCTCTCCCATCACCACTTCCCCCTCCTCCCCGCACCATGCATGACTCCTAACTGGAGGACATCTTTGCTTTGGAGACAGAGCGTTTCTTCCCAGACGATTGGGGGCACAGTATGGAGTGCCTACTGTGTGTCAACCATCTTGCTGGACATTTACCTTGTTGCTTATCCTCACAACAGCATTTGGAAGGTTGTTTCCTCCACTCTACAGATGAACACACAACTCCCAGAATGACTAGGTGACCTGCTGTCTTAGGAAAGGTTACCTGTGTCTCTCACCACCTCCCTCCTTAAACAAAGGTACATTGTCTAAGGCGGCACTTTTCCAAAGAAATAAAAGACAAAGTCACTGAATCTTAGAAAATCATGTCCTCCGAAGTCACAATTGGTGTGACTTCCACTCCAGAAGCGTTTTGGGGAGGGCTGACTAAAGTTTGGAGATCTGGCCAGATGCTTCCCAGGGAGTCCTGAGTCCTTGTTTTCTAGGATTCCAACCCAATACATAATCCCAGAAAAGAATTATACTTTCTGCTTTATGAAACTTGTCTGCGCTTGGGCAAAGTAGGCTGTTTATCCTCTGTAGGGTTTTTCTTTAAAGGAGGGGGGAGAGTGAGCATGTGCAGAAATCCATCACCTTGCTTTCCAGTTTCCAGGCAACCGTGCAGGATTACAACAAGTCACATGATATTGCTGCTGCCAGGGAGAAGGGGAAAATGGAAAACTGTGCTATCTTGAGAAAGGGGCTGGGTATAAGCAACGAACTTTGGATTCTCTTCCAGAAATATTATCAACAAGTAGTCAAAGACCCAGACGCTTGAGACGGCTCCTGGCTTCTCAGCACTTGGCCCAGCCTGCTGAATGGGAAGTGCACCACCAGATCTGAAGTCAAGGGGGAAGGAGAAAGGGCAGGGGTGAGATGGAGGGGGAGTCACTGGGCCAAGGCTGACCAAGGTGATCAGCCTCTCAGAGGAGTCATTAATGAGAAGATCCAAACGACACCAGGTCTTGTGTCTGTGTCCCCATCTCCATTCCCTCCTTCCTGCTTCTGCAGCCCTGGGGAAATGAGGGAGCAGGAGAGTTTTTAGGTGAAGGGGAGCCTTCAATAATGAAGACTGGGGTGGGGGGCAGCAAAGGGTCAGGAGGGACAGCTGGGAGGGGAGGAAAACCACCCATGAAGACCAAGTTTCCACTTCCTTTTTTAAAGCCTCCTCTTTCTGATCTTCATTTATCTTGATTTTGGATGTTTTGCTTTTTCTATCTCCCCTCCTGTAATAACACCCTCTGTGGCCTAAAGACTCCTTGGAACCACAGGGACAGCTTTGCTCCTGGCTGGCGTGGGGTCGCCAAAGTGGGTGGGCGTGCCCTGGGCTGTAGGCCCCACATACCAGCATTCGGGAAGACCAGGCTCTTAGACGGAGCCGACCTGAAGTGGACCTGAAGCCAGTCTCCTCACACCCAGCAGTGGACGCAAGGCAAGGAGGAGTGATCCTACCACACTCCAGCACCAGCCTTCCCCGTCTGCCCTGAGGTGGCCATATGCCAAAGCCTGGACTGCCAGCCTGGCTGCCTGGGGAGTCCGCCTGGAGGGGCAGACCATGGACACAGAGGGGCAGGTATTGGGAAGGGAACGGTCACCCGCCTTGGCAATCAGGAGCTAAAAACTCTGGCAGCATGGTCTGCAAAGGACCCTAGTCTCTTGTTGCAGCCCCACAGACTGGGGGCAGCAGGGCACAGCCCCCCTTTCCCAGCACATCATAGGATCCCTCTCTTTTCCTATGGAAACCTAATGAGACCCATTTCTTGCATGTTTCAAAGTTCTGAAGGTCTAATGATAGATCGCAGGCCGCTCTTCATTGAAAAGCGTTGTCATCCATTAAGCTCAACAAAAAAGTAAATAAAGTGAGTAGAGCTGGGGACCCCAAGCCTCGCGCAGTACCTGCGCTGGGCTCTCCTTTTTACTTATTGAAACAATTTGATTGACACCTTTAAGATTTTCAAGAGGAGAAAAAGTTAATAGTGCATCATATGAGGGATCATTCTAGCAATAGATGTTCTAGGTTTGTGGCGTATTTTCTTGTTACGTTAAATGAAAAGGGACGGTTGTGCCTCATAAACATTACTTGCGGCTTGTGGGAAGGGGACATTCTAAGGTGACAGTGGGTGAGTTTTCAATACATCAAAACTGCAGATCAAGGAGAAAAAAGACATTCCATGTCTGTTTCATATGTAACATATGGCAGGACAGGGGATGCTTGCAATAGCGTGTTGGGAGTGCGGTGGTTACAGAAAGATGTTCTCTAGGTGCTCAAAAAGGGTTCTGGCCGCCAGGTTGGTTAAGTTGGGGGTAAAATATTCAGGGAACTGAGGCATGCTCCCTAACGAGGTGTCAGAGCCCATCTCCAGCACTCAGGCCTGTGCTGGCAGATTCACACCCCCCTCTTCACACATCCACAAACGCACTGTGGTCCTAAGCCACACTCCGAAAAACGCGCGCAAGGGCACACACATGCCTTCGGCGTCCAGGCCAGCGTTCGCCCTATGACACTTGGCCAGTCGATCCCAGGCCTGGAACTCCCTTTACAAGATCCTCGCAGCCCAAATTCCCAGGGAAACTTGAATAGAGGTGGAGAAGTGTTTGATGATAGAAAAAAAAAAAAAATCTGCTTGCTTGCAGTTCTTGCGACGGCCAGAACGCTACAATAAACTGTTGCTTTCCAGAGCTGGGGAGGGCGAGGGCAGGCAGGGGGAGGAAGGCAGAGCAAAGAGGCCGGAGAACTTGAAAGGCGGAGTTGGAACTCCGGCTGAGAGCGCCCCCCGGGGCGGCGGGGGCCTCGCCGGGGGTGGAGGAGGACCCTGGAAGAGTTAACGCGGGAGACAGGCGTGCGGCGGGGGCGGGCCGGGCCGGGCTGTGCCGGCGCGGGGCGCTGTCCCTTTAAGGCGGGCGGCGCGGGCCGGCCGAGCGCGGCTGTGATTGGCGCGGCGGGATCACTGGCTCCCCAAGCCCGGCCCGGGGGAGTCGGCTGGAGCCGGCTGCGCTTTGATAAGGTCCTGGCAACTCAGTAACAACCCGAGAGCCGGGAAATAAAAATAACCCCTCACAGCCATGGACTTCGGGGCCGCCCGGCGTCCGAGGCGCCCGTCTCCCCCGCGGAAAGCCCTGCTGTAAAAGGTGGGGGTGGAGGCGCGGCCCCAGCGGAGCCGCTTCAAAGAAAGCCCCCCCCTTGGACAGGGGGCGAGGTCGCGCCGAGCCGCGTCGCAGGCGCCGGGGGCGGGAGGCGGTCCGGCCGGACCGAGCCCGGGCTCGGTGGGACGGTGCGAGCCGGACGGCCCCGGGGAGGAGCGGCAGGGGCACCGGGGGCGGCCCGGGGCGCGGCCGGCGCGTACCTCCCTTTCAGGACCGTGCGCTCGGCTCGCGCCTTTGAAGTGCACAGTTAAATCCACAGCGCAGTTTTTGTTGGAAGCGCCCGGAGGACATTTGGTGCGCGGAGTGACTGCTGGAAACAGGACCTGTGTTGAAAGCCGGCCCGGGCGGGGGCCGGAGGGGCCGGGGGCGGCCGCGGCGGGGGCGGAGGCCCACTCGGGTCTTTTGCATAAAAGGGGCGGCGGAGCGCGCCGCCTCACCCTCCCTCCCGGTGGCTCTTGCTCTAATCCCGGGATTGTTGTTTCCCCGCACCCCCCTCCCCTGCCGCGCGACTCCCGATGTTCCCCGACGCCGGGACCGGCCCGGGGGGGCCCGGGGCCGCCGCTGCGAGCCGATCCGGGGGCCAGGGCCGGGGCCCTGCCCGGGGCGCCTGCGAGGTCTCGCCGCGGAGCGCGCGCGCGGATCAATGGTGAGTGTTGAGGCCGCGGCGGCCGGGCGGCCCGCGCGCTTTGATGTGCCGGCGGCCCTTTGAAGTTGGCAGGCCGGCTATTTCGGGGCGCTCTCCCGGCTGGCGCGGAGGGGAGCGGCGGGTCCGGCGCCCAGCGCTCCGGGGGGCTTGGCCGGGCCGCCCCGCGCGCCCTGCGCCCAGGCCCCCTCCCCAGCGGGTGGCGGGGGGCCCGGCCGAGAGACTTCGGCAAGTGGCGGCTGCGGCGGGGGCGGAGAGGGGGCAGATCCCCCCCGGGGGTCGCGTCGCTGTCGTTGTTATGGATGTGAGTCGGGGTGTGAGTGTGCGCGGGAGTGCCTTTGGAAGGTGGGATGAAAGGGTGGCGGCGCCCCCCGCTTGCCCTCCCCCCGCCCCCTCCCAACCCCCCCGCCTCTCCCTCCGCCCCCTCCTCCCCTCCCGCCTCTCTCCCCCAGTCCCCTCCTCCCCTCCCGGCCGCTGGTCCGCGCTTAGGGGCCCCGAGCGCTGGCCCGGGCTCAGTCTGCGCGCAGGAGCGGCCCGAGCCCGGGGCGCCCGCGTCCCCCGCGTCCCTCCTCCCCGCCCGGGCCCCGCGCCCCCGGCCGCCCCGGCCCCTTTTGCGGAGAGGCAGAGACTCCGCGCGTCGCCATTTCTGGACTAGGCTGCTGCTTTCCGTGCCTCTTCTGCGGGCGCCTCTGCGAGCGGCGGCGCCGGGGACCGACCCGCGCCCGGGCTCGGGGTGCCGCGAGCGCCTCCCGGGGCTCCGGCCCCGCGCTCCGCGGCCCGCTCGCCGGGGCTCTGGAAGCGTTCGGTTGGATTTGGGCCGGGGGAGGGGGGCGGGCCGGTGGGGCTGCGCGGAGATGAGAGCCCGGCCTCGGGCCGCCTTCGTCTTCCAGGTAACGGGGCCGCCCCACCTTCCCTCCGCCCGGGCAGCGCGGCGCTACCGGCGGCCCCGCCACTCCGCCGGCGGAGCTGCCTAGCCCCGCGGCCTGAGGCCCCTGGTTCGGGGTCGCGCCCCATCCCCCCTCTCCCCCCCCCCCCCGGCCCGCCCCGCCCCTGCCCTCCTTAGTTTGATCCTTCCAGTGCTAGGGAAAGCGGCTTGTTTATTGGTTAGATAAGACTTTTTTCTTTCGGGAAAAAGACAGGCTTAAGGTCAGTAGAGTTTGGGAGTCTTGGCACAGGCAATGGTAGCGTGAGGCGGTTTCTGATCCGGTTTTGTAGGGTTTGTGGCTCCGGGAGGTGAGCTGGGGGGCGGAAGTGGGGGCGAAGGGGGCGGCGGGTCTTGAGGCTTCTCTGCCTTCTCGCAAAGTTTGAAGATCAAAGTCTTGCCTGAGTGAGTTGATTTCTGGTTCTGGCGAACGGGGAACACCGAGGTGTAGACAGAGCCGGATTCTTGGCGGGAGGCGGGGGCGCAGCGAACATTTACATCTGGGTGGAGGGGGGCGTTTTCCAGCTGGGAGCCCATTCCGCCCCTTGCTGGGCGGGCTTCTTTCTCGGTCGAGGATCTTCTGAATTTTTAAGGAGTGGGAAGGGGGAGCGCACAGAGGGAAGGGGTGGGTGGGGGAATGGGAACCAGATGCCGGGGAAGGGCACGTTTGGAGCCCGAGTTATCTGTGCGGAGAGCCGAGTGAGGAAATTTACCGAAATTGGTTTCACCTGCACACAGCCCGGCAGCTCGGGGTGCGCTGAGCGTCTTTGGAGTTGACGCTAACCGGGGTGGTTGGGGGGCGGGGAGGGGGGTAGCGGAGCCGTGCGGAGCCCAGG
The DNA here is from genome assembly GCA_028646485.1 of Cryptoprocta ferox. Lineage (NCBI taxonomy): Eukaryota > Metazoa > Chordata > Mammalia > Carnivora > Eupleridae > Cryptoprocta > Cryptoprocta ferox. Next base: position 45,225,658 of record CM053565.1, read on the forward strand.
CAGCCCTGCGTGCGCCCAGGCCCAGTGTGTTTTTGGAAGGTGCTGTCTTACACCTTCCAAACCCCTCGGCCCCCCCGCTCCGAGCTCCCAGCTCGCCTTCCCCGCCCTCCCCCCGCCCTCCCAAATCGTGCGGGGAGCTCAGATTTCGCCTTTGAAAAAGCAGCGTCGGATACTTTAGATGAGCACCTCGCAGATAGCTGGGTTGCTTGATTTGAATTTGAGGAGTTGAAAAGCCTGTTTACTCTCTTGCTTTGATGTTGGGTAGATCTGGTTTTGATTAGATCAATACCCCTTTCTCTCTCCCTACCTCCCCCCTTCCTTTTCTTTCCAGAAAGGAGGCTCAGATGAGCCCCTGCTGACTTGAGAGAGAAAGCGAGACCACGCTGATTGCTGACAGGAACTGGGGGAAGAGAACAATTCCCGAACTCCGGGCGCAGAGCTCCCTCACCATGAGCAGTGCTGTGCTGGTGACTCGCCTCCCAGACCCCAGCAGCAGCTTCCACGAGGATGCCCCCCGGCCCCCGGTTCCGGGGGAAGAAGGGGAGACCCCGCCGTGCCAGCCCGGGGTGGGAAAGGGCCAGGGCACCAAACCCATGCCTGTCTCCTCCAACGCCAGGCGGAACGAGGGTGGGCTGGGGGAGCCTGAGGGGCGGGCGTCCCCGGATTCCCCGCTGACCAGGTGGACCAAGTCTTTGCACTATTTGTTGGGCGATCAAGACGGTGCTTATCTCTTCCGCACTTTCCTGGAGAGGGACAAATGCGTGGATACCTTAGACTTCTGGTTTGCCTGCAATGGGTTCAGGCAGATGAACCTGAAGGATACCAAAACTTTACGAGTAGCCAAAGCGATCTACAAAAGGTACATCGAGAACAACAGCATCGTCTCCAAACAGCTGAAGCCTGCCACCAAGACCTACATTCGAGACGGCATCAAGAAGCAGCAGATCGACTCCATCATGTTCGACCAGGCACAGACTGAGATCCAGTCGGTGATGGAGGAAAATGCCTACCAGATGTTTTTGACTTCTGATATATACCTCGAATATGTGAGGAGTGGGGGAGAAAACACAGCTTACATGAGTAACGGGGGCCTGGGGAGTCTAAAGGTCGTGTGTGGCTATCTCCCCACCTTGAATGAGGAAGAGGAGTGGGCTTGTGCCGACTTCAAGTGCAAACTGTCACCCACGGTGGTTGGCTTGTCCAGCAAAACCCTGAGGGCTACAGCCAACGCCAGGTCCACGGAGACCGTTGAAAATGGATACAGGTAAGACTTGGACCGGGGAGGGGGCTGCGGCGGGGGGGGGGGGGGCTGGAGGAGGAGGGTACGGACTCTGCAGATGTTTTGAGTTAAGTGGGGTGGATGGTTGTTGGATGGATGTGCTGCCGAGGCTGACAAAGGTCCATGGAGAGCTAGGACCGCTGGCCATGAGCCCTTTGATCTTGGCTTGTCGTTGTTTAAAGTGGGGAAAAGTGCTGCTCGCGCAGCCGAATACCTGCAGTCTTGCAGGGCTCCCTTCAAACAGTGGCAAGCAGTGTTCATTAATGCGGGTTACTTATTATCCTGGTCCAGTCTTAGAAGGGGGAGAGAGAGACAGAGAGAGAGAGAGAGACAGGGCAGCAGCTTTTGATGCCTCTGAGTCACCAGATACACTAACCACCGGGTTTGGAAGGGGTGGCTGGGGAGGCCGCTGGGTGGTGGAGGCTCAGGAAGTAGCGCGTGTGCACCCATTGGCCATGGGGGTAAGTGGGGTCTTTTGAACTTCTCTGGTAAGGTAAGAGCCAGCAGTTGGCTTAAGGACTCTGGCTTTGGAGAATTAGGTATTTACCCGGCAAGAAACCCTTCCCAGCTAGGGAAGTTCCTGTGACTTCCCTGAATAAAAAGACCCTTAGCTTTACAGCCCGCCGGTATGTTAATCTACGTTTTAAATGCTTGCAGACCTCAGTTGATCCTTGTGTTGCTTAGTGCTTGTGGAGAAGAGTCTCTGGACCCAAGAGAGAGAACGGGCCCTGGAGTACTTTCTCTTTTTGAGGCTTCACAGATCAACAGTCTTTACAGAATGAGAATGGCCAAGTCTTAAGATTCTTGACCTTTGGCAGCAACTTCAGACCTCCTGTTAGAATGAGTCTTTCTGTGTCTTTCCCCGTCTCCCCTTCCAGGTCTCTAGAATGAGCCTCTTTCTTCGAGGTCGTTGCAGGCAGTGGAAGGGGCGGTGGGCACTCCATAGCGACCTGAATGGCTTATCTTGCTCTCCCATTGTGTATGTCTTCACGTGTTTGGGACCAGGAATGCGATCTGGTGGCTGCCTCGGTGGAGATTGCCCCCTCCCTGTAGAGAAGGGCCTCCAGTGTCAAAAGCGATAGCAAGAGGGGGCAGGGTAGTGATGTCTGAGCCTAGAAGCAGTGACTTAGGGGGTGGCCCAGAGCCTTTGGACTTTCCATCGGGAGCCAAGAGCTTGTTCTCCAACCACCAGAGGGCGCTCCTACAGCCTTGAGAGCCAGTTTACTCACACTCAGACATCTGGTCTACACCTAAGTGGCGCCCGATTGGCTTTTGAAACGGACGGAGCATGGGATCACGTGAAAGGAGTCGGTTCAGCGTCGTTAAGCTCATGGTTTCAGGTTGTTTGAAGGGAAGGTACTGGGTCTGGCGCCTGTGGCTGGGCAGTCACTGGGCACCTGCTGCCACCGGCCCGTGCCATTAGGCGGACATTCTGGTAGATTTCTGCTGGCCTCCTTTGCCCTCCAGTTTGGCAGCCGAAGCTGAGACTACTTAAGGCCTGTGGTAAGGCCGCTTCTCCAGGGGCTTTCCAACAGTGGAGCTTCGGTGTCTCCCCGTGTCAGGACCCAGAGTGTTCCCCCCCCCCCCCCCCGTAAATAGCACCTCGTGCGATGGTTTGGGACTTTTCACCCCAAGAAAGCGCTCCCCAAGCAGGATGCTTCGTGACCCCGCCCCTTTGTGGGTGGGCAGTAGAGACCCAGCCCCGCCGTGCCCCTCCCCCTTCCAGAGCCCTCCAGTGGGATATTACCAGGATTAAACTTTTGAGATCCCCCCCATCCCCCCTCCCCGGGGGCAGGGGCCAAAGATCCTTCATGTTCCCAGGACTTGCCTTCTTGGTGGCGAGCCGCTGGCCTCATTGATCTCTAGATGACACCTTTTCATCGGCCCTTGGAGTTTCCAGGCTCTGTTAGCGTGTGCTTTCTCCCCCTGTTGAGTTGTAATGAAGTCCGTTACCTGGACTATACAGAGCCCATGTGTCTTAACTGGGCACTGTCACAGACCCGTCCAGTTTCGTTCTGACATGCGAGATATTCAAGTGTGCGTGCGGTGTACTGGGCGGCGTCCCAGAGTCTTCCAAGGCCGGGGGTCCAGCCCTGTCCGCCGCTCCCCTACCTGGGCTGGCGTCTTTCTGAACCCCACGTGTCCTTCTGTGCAGTGACTGGCCCCTTCCCTCCTCCTGGTGTCCTGGCTTGCTCTTCTGAGCTCAAAATAATAGATGTGGGAGCCCTTCGTAAAGGGAAATGCTCTGAACAGACATAAAGCATCAGAACTCATCGAATGTACTCCCGATATTGAGTGGTGGATGTGTGAGAAGGGCAGCCAGGGTAGGATGTCCCTTTCGAAGAGTGAGTCCCCGCCTCCAGCCCTCAGTCACTGTACTGTTTGAGAGTGGTCCCCCTTCCCGGGCCTCCGCGTCCTCTACTTGTTGATCCCAGGTCTGTCTTGTCAGCCCGTTACTGGGGTGTAGGGATCCCCTCCAGCCCTCTTAGGTCTGCCTCCCCTTGCAGTGCCATCATGCAAGGTCCCGGGCTTCCAGGATGGGCCTCATAAGCCGGTAACGTGAACGGACCAGAGAGCCGAGTCCCTGTTGGCTGCTGAGGAGCCGCCCGAGCAGCCGGGTGCCTTCCAAGCCCCGAGTTCTCCTTGGGCGCCCAGAGGAGCCTCATCCGTGATGACTCGTTTGTGTCCTTACTGATCTGGTGTCGGGTTTAATATAAATAGTTGGAACGGAAGAGCGGGACTGTCCTCGGAGGGGAGGACTCTGGTTTGTGGGTGCCCGAGTGGGATGCCTGGGCATTTGATGGCCTCTATAAATAACTTGGAGCAAGAGTGACCCGTTGGTAGAGGCACGTGTAAAAGCCCAGCCCACAGACACATCCACAGAGCGTCGAGGTGTGTGTGTGTGTGTGTGTGTGTGTGTGTGTGGAGGGGCTGTGGGATTAGGCGCTCAGCCCAGCATTTATTTTGGGAAGGAGACCGTGCTGGGCTCACAGAGTGCTCCCTGTGTCCTTCCCGGTCCGCACCGGCCCTGGTGCCGGCCTGTGCCAGGCAGGTCTCCTCTGTCTCCCCCTGGACCCTGTCCTCTGGCCTCCCTTAAAATAAGTCAGGCCTAGCAGCCGGCCCTCTGCCGGCTCCCAGAGCTTCCTGTTCCCTGCAAGAACTCGCCGATGAGGCCCGTTTGTGTGCGAAGCCACTGGAATCGAGCTTGGCTTCAGTTATCCCGGAAAGTGGTTCCATAGGAAAGATCTGCTGGAGGCAGGAGCCCCCCCGGTTAGAGAGGGAACCCCGATGGAGGCAGTGTGCCGAGGCGCACTGGGAAAAGTTAGCCCGTCTTAAGTGGCATTGTTTTGGGGGGGTGGTCCAGAGGGAGACCCCAAAGGTCAGGTCTCTTGTGCCCTGGTATGCTGGGAGGGGGTGGGGCCACAGCACCTTCATCAGGACAAGAGATGAGAACACGCTGGGGAGGGAAACACAGCCAGCAACTAGTTTCCGTCCCCAGGTCCCAGGAGCCTCCTCGGACTGACCGCACATGGAAGTGGCCCACGAGGGCCGTGGACGCACGCCCGGCGCAAAGTCCGTGACATAGGCCCTCCCCCTCCCGCCACTCTCCGTAGGAATTTCAAATCCTTGCAGCAACTGTGGGAGCACCAGAAAAATAATCAGAGCATCTGGGTACAATTACTGTAGCAATGGTCGAGTTTCTTTCCTGTTTTTTAAGATACAAGAAAAGAGCTCTGATCCGCGTTCTTAAAATTATGTGGCAATTTTACCAAAGTCCTGGGTTCTTAGAAATTGAGTTTCCGTCTCTGTCTCCTCCACAAGCCGGCCCCTTCCTCCATCACGATCGTAGGAAAGCACGAATACTTTATTGCCATCAAGTGAGCTGAGAGCCGCGTATTCCATTTTCAGTCACTGGTCACACGGGACCCCTCTGTTTCGGAAGCGAAGGAGGACGAGTTTATTTGGGGATCCGTCTGTTTTGGGATCCACGCCAGTGAGCCCCAGGCCGTGCACACACGTGGATTTGAGCCCGGTGTCTTCTTGGTCGGGGAGGGAGGGATTTCTACTGAGTGCTTTTTCTCCGTGCAGAGGTTGAATTCAGGACCTTGTCAGTATGTTGATACCCCAGATATGGCAGCACCGGAGGGGCAGAGAGGGTCCGGATGCTCTTTAGGGCTATTTGGGCTCTCCTGATCTCGTACTAATATCTCTTACACTAAAAGAACTTTTCAGCACCCCACGGGATGGCCCCAGGTCTTCTAGACTCCCTAAAACTCCTGCCATGCTCCACCGACTCCCAGCCACTGAGGGGCCGCGCGTAGAGAAGACCGATCTGGTCCTTGCCCTCATGGAGCTTACAGTCTGGTTGCACAGGACAGGCATCCAGCGTGCAGACACACCAGTGCCACGTGATTAGAAGTCGCGATAAACCCCACAGAAGAGGCGTGGCAGCTGTTTTCGTCAGCACTGGTGTTTTGGAGTACGCCTAGCATCTCCCCAAACTACAGTGCCCTGGAGTCTTCAGAGAATGCGAGAACTTGGTGGCGGTGGCCGCGTCTGACCTGGGTGTTTCTTAGGTAGAGACCCCACGTCAGTGGAGGCCGTGACGTGACTGCGGTCACCTGCTGCCTGGGGGCTAAGCCAGCAGCGGTTCTGGCCCCGGGATTCCTGTTCCCTGTCAAGGGCTTAGAGCACTCACCTGGCCTGGGTTTCCGAAGCTGGGAAGGGACCATGGAGACTTTCCTCTCGTTCCTCCTGCTTTGAGGCAGTAACCTGTCCCGGCACCCCGCCCCCCCCCCCCGCCCGGAGAGCTGGGAACTTGGGACCGTTTTAATGACGTGGGTGATCCCATAGTCCCACCACCCCGTGGGTCCACTCGGACCCGTGGAAGCGCTTTCTTCTTTCTGACGTAAGAGCCCGTCTTCTCTCACTCTCCCATTAGCGGTGATGCCAAACACGGCCACCCTCTGCCTCCGATGGACTTCCCTTATCAGTCAGGAGACATTTCTACTGACTCCTCATCCCATCTGTTCCCCCAAGAAAAGTCAGCTGCCTCTCCTCTGCTCCCACCACTTCTTCTCTCCAGCCCTGGTGTCTGGAGATCCCCTATTGAGGGTGTGGGGCCAGCCCTGAGGCAGTGAGGACTTTACCGTTCTCATTTAGTTAGCCTGGCATATCCTGGAGGGGTGGCGAGACTCTAGTGTCCCCAGTGACCGTTCACCGGACCATCCCTTGGTCCAAGGTATTCAGCAGGTTCAAGGGTGACATTCCTCATTTGCGCTTTCTGGTTCATTCCACACCCACCTACCGTTTCTAAGATCTGGCTTTCCGTTCCAGGCGAGCTCCATAGGACAATCGTGGTCTCTGCTGATGTCCACCTCCTGTGGGAGTCTGGATGTGGGCTCCCTGTGTGGCCAGGTCTCCAGCCAGGTGGCCTCTGACCAGGCTTTTGGCCCCCACCTGGGGCCCTGCGCCTCCTGCCACAGCGGTGAGGCTGCCAGACAATGGGGCGGCAGAAGTTCCTTGAGCACCTACTGTGTGCTGGGCGTGCAGCCGTGCCTAAGACAAAGGGCCCACCTGTACTAAGTGCTCGGTCTGTGGAAACGCTTGGTTTTTAGTCACATTTCTAAATCGAGGGGTCGGTCAGTTCCTCTCTAATAGAGGTTCACTCTGGCTCGAACTCGTGAGGCCTCTGGGTGTCACTTTTCTTGTTCGTGTTATCACTCGAGCTGGAGCGCGGGCCTCAGCAACAGGGCCCAACTCCTCCCCGTCTTTCCCATCCCAGCTGCCCCCGTTGAGGCCCTCACAGCAAACTGTGGCCCCAACGCCCTGCCCGCACCCGACCCTCCTGCGGTCTGTCAGTCCAACCTGGGGGGCCCGGCCTGGGTCGCTCACGCTGCTAGAACTTTCTCAGCTGTCGAGGCCGGTCTTTGTACTGGGAGGCAGGGAGGGTTTGAGTGGGAGCCAGACAGGTATGTGTCACACGGGCGAGTCCCAGCTCTGACCTGGGGACAGGCCGCTGTCCTGCAGGGCCACCACCGGGGGCGCCCAGAGCGCCTCCTTCCCCAGGTGGCTGCAAGGATGGGAGGGGGGTGGGCGAATGTGTGTGAAGAAGGCGCACCCCTCCCTGTGGGCCGGTGATAACTCAGTGTCTGCCTCCCCGGTGGCAGCCCCCTGTTGTGCCCAGGCCCTGTTGCGCCAGGAGACCAGAGACCCTGGCTGGGTCAGGCCAGAGCTCAGCACAGCACGCATCCTGGTGACTAGGAGCGCCGCGATCACATGGAGAGACTGCTTTAACCTTTCACGCGTCCCTTTCATGTTCTACCCGCAAGGCCATCTGTAGAGACCCGTGCAATGGCCCAATGGACCAGGTTCTCTCCTCTGGACCTTCCCCTTCTCCCCCAGCTGAGTTCTTTGCTGTTGGCTGAGACCCGCTGGGCCCAGTGGCGTCTGCTGGGCTCTCTGTCCACGAGGCCTCTTGCACCTTCAGGCTTGACTGGCCCCTACGTGCAGCTCACTGACCACAGTGGCCCCTTCTTCCCCCCCACCTCCACCCCCACTTATGTCCCTTGCTGGTGACACAAGAGGAATGCGGCCCAGCAGGGGACAGGGACACTGGTTGTTCTGGGAGGAGATCAAGAGGACAGAATGGGGAGGCCGAGGCCACTGAAACAAAGGGCAGGAGACACTGGAGGAGGGGCCCGGACCTTCCTTTGAAACAGCTGCGCTGCTCATTTTAACCCTGCGGGGCTGGGTCTTAGCCTCGCTGCCCAGGTGGGGGAAGGGCACGGCGGAGGCCCGGGCGGGGTGGGAGAGCCTTGAGTGTTTCTGTCCCATCTGACCAGTGTACTGGGCCCGGCGCTGAAATGAGAAGGTTGTGCCAGGCCTTTGGTGGCTCGACACCTGGAACTATGCTACCAGACCCCACGTGGGGAGTCGGGATGCGTGAGGCATCTCGGGGCCCCGAAACCGAGTTCTTCTGGTGCGGGCTGGGATATGGTGGTGTGGAGGGAGCAGACACTTCACCTGCATGGACTCATTCTTCTCTTACACTCAATAGCCTCCCCTCTGGAACAGAGTCCTTTGCCTTCCTCTGTCTGAGTGTGTATTTAGCACTTGCTGGGACCCCCCGGGCCACTTACGGCTTCCTGTATCCCCCAGCAGACTTGCCCTTGGCAGCAGAGGAACCCAGCCTGCGCTGTCCCCAGGGCTCCCCAGCCCTCCCTACGTACCCCTGCTGTCTGCCCAGATGAGCACTGGCGCTGGGCAGCAGGTTGGCATGAGCACATGGTGGGATCGTGCCCATGCTTGTGCCCGAGTTGCCGGGTGCCCTGGGCGCCTGGCGAGAAGCCGTGATGCACTCCGGTTCTACTTTCCCCGCAGGTCCTTCAAGAGGAGTGATCCCGTCCATCCGTACCACGCAGGGTCTGGCTATGTCTTTGCACCAGCCACCAGCGCCAACGACAGCGAGATATCCAGCGACGCGCTGACGGATGATTCAATGTCCATGACGGACAGTAGCGTGTAAGTATCCTGCTACCCTCGTCGTGTACATGGTTGGCAGTGACTCACCGGGCCGGCCGGGCAGGGTCTGCAGCCAGCCGTCCTCAGCTGGCTTTGTGAACCCCGAGTGTGCGTGTGGGTACAGACACTTGCCTGGTGGGAGGGGAGGGTGCCGGGGACGCGGTGATGGTCTAGGGGGTAATGTGATGGCCTGGTCGGAGTCAAGCTCAGGGTCTTGAAAGGAAAGTGGGCCGGTAGTAAACGGAAGTAAGGTAGAAGGTTAAGATGCTTCTTCAGAGATTTCTTGAGTTTCGAAACCCATCTTTGGGTCATCACTTGGCCTTCCTTCCCCAGATAGAAGTACTTGGCTGGTCTCGAAACCCAGGTATCCGATCTGCAGAACCAGCAAGAGGGAGGGGGGTGGCACATGGGAAGGGTGTGTTTGCGGGTGTTCATTGTTTCCGAAGGAAAAGGCATTGAGGTCGGGGTCAGAAAGCCAGAGCTCTCTGAAGGCCCACCGGGTGTAGTGTTCCCTCACGATGTGTTCAAATGGACATCATTCAGTTCACTGAGGAGTGTTGGTGGGACGCCTGCTATGTGTCAGGTTCTACTCCTGCGTGGGGCTTCTCTCCAGGGTCTGATCTTGGATCTTTCATACACGGGTGTATCTGGCGTACGAAAAGTTTGTGACGTATGGTTGACATAATGCTTCGTTAGTTTTAGGTGTGCAATGTAGCGAGTCGACAATTCTGCACATAACTCAGTGTTGACGGTGATAAATGTAGTCGCCACCTGTCCCCATGCAGTGTTGCTGCGGCGTTCTTAATGCTATTCCCTACGCTGTACTTTCCATCTCTGACTTTTCTGTTTCATCACTGGAAGTTTGTACCTCTTCGTCCTCTTCACCTATTTCGCCCAGCCCCCCCACCCACCTAGTGTTTGTTCCTTTGCTTTCTAAACCACAATCCAGGTTCTCAGGGCAGTGGGCCTGATGACATCAGCAGGCCGTGAGGTAGGCGTCACCATATGCATTGTATGTCATTTGAAGTCACGCAGTGGTGACGTCCGGGTAGAGGGCAGCCATCCTGAGTCTCATCGTGGTGTGCATGTGTGCGCGTGTTCGCGCATTGAGCTGGGTGTCCCATCTCTTGCCCTCCTTTGAGATTCTGAATCAGGAGAGCCAAGGGAGGTGGAGCCTGGGGTTGGGCAAAGCTCTCCCAAGAGCTCCCCCAGCTTCTAGTTGAGAACTCCCATTCCAGAAATGGTCTTCAAAGGCTTGCCCACAAGTGTTTTGCAGTAGGAAGTTCTTTGGCTTAAGGGAACAGTTTAGAAAGGCAAATGCACTGAGCTATGTTTTATGGCATGCGTAGAGTTGGCTCCTTTCAGCTGCCTAAAACCGGACCATCTATTCTTCCAGTTTGTTTGAAATCACCTGGTTTCTGTTGGCCAGTGTCCTGTTTCTCGGCCTGTGGCATGGCACCCGTTGGAAGGGAAGTTGATGAGGTTGGTTGGTTGGTTGGTTTGGGATTCTGCTGTTGATTTTTCCAGTGGCTTTCACCATGTCATCTCATATTCCCCTGTTGGTAAAGAGAGAGAGGGCCACCAGGGGAAAGGTTCCGTTTTAATAAGAGTATTTTGGCATCAGTAAAATTAGAAGAAGGGTGCACCTCTTTCATCCGACATGGAGAAATGGGGCTCCACTGAAGTGAGTTTTTCGTATTGACTGAATTCTTTAAACCTCTGCACTTGAGAACCATTAATCGCTTGGATGGCCATAGTTCTTAAAAGAATATGTTTTTGGTTTCTATTGAATAGTATTAGGCAAATTTTGTTTCTTTTTTATTATTTTTTTTAATGTTTCTTTTTGGGAGAGAGAGAGAGAGAGACAGAGCGTGAGCAGGGGAGGGGCAGAGAGAGAGGGAGACACAGAGTCCGAAGCAGGCCCCAGGCTCTAAGCTGGCAGCACAGAACCCAATGTGGGGCTCGAGCTCACAACCTGAACCGAAGTCAGTTGCTTAACGGACTGAGCCACCCAGGCGCCCCGGGCATAATTTATTTTTTGATCCCAATACTTAATATGAAGATCTGTTTTCGTGCTCTATTGTAGTATTATCTCCTGGAATACAAGGTTATGTAAGGCCGTCTGCCCCTGTACACACATGTTGGCTTTTTAAAAAATAGTTGTTTTTTTCTCTTGGTCATCTTGCCTGCTGTCATTTTCTGTTCTTGGGTGTGCTTGCTTCTAGCAACGTTACTCCTAATTTAGCTTTTATTTGTGGATTGCATGGGGGTCTTCACGTTTTTGAGTAAAATGAGAGTCAGTTGGATTTGAACCAGGGCGTTGAGTGAATCTCCTAAGTCAGATGTAGTTAAGACTGTAAGGCTTCTCTTCAGTTTTCTTAGAGACTGTTTTGGGCTTGCTTCCTGGTCCCTGCCTGCATTTCAGTCCCCACCGTGGATGGAGGCGTTGCTCTGGGAACATGGTAAGCCAACTTGGTGGTGTGGGTCCCCGTACGTGTGTGAGCCTCACAAGACCCAAGCAGGAAGCTCGTCAGTCACTCATGACTTTGACAGATGGGGCAGCAAGGCCCAGTGCATGTACAGCAAGACAGAGCTCAAATCTAGACCAGACACGGGTCCTTCCTTGCTTTTTGCCTATCATTCCCCTCCCCACAGGCATGTAAAGTGCCAACATGAGATGTTAGCAGGACCAGTTGATGAGACCTTTGAGCCACTTTGAGTTTCTTTTATTCGTTAGGGAATCACACTGCTTTCTTTTTTAATGGGTTGGAGGAAGGGCAGGAGGAAGCACATTCTCAACGTCTCCCCTGCACACTGCCCCCCACTTCCGTAATGCTTTCCCAGAAGAACTTTTCTCAATTTTATTTAGAGATGACTTGAAAGTTCTCACCCTTCCCACTTCAGCTAAGACTCTCGAGGACTTGGAGCACCAGCTGGCCCCCGTCTGGGATCGGAGAAGTTACCTTTGCCAGTCAGTTGTTCCAGGAAGCCAGGGTCAGGGTGCGGGCCAGTCAAGTCCACTTGGATGTAGAGACAGAAAAGGGCAAGCCCTTGATGAGCAGCTTTCTCTTTGGGGCACACTGGATAGCCCTGCGTCCCAAGGGGCAGGACCTCAGCCTTGTCCGCCCCTCCTGCAATGTAGCTGCTGGGATTGGTGAGGAGGACCCAGGACCCCAAGGCCAGGGGAAAGTGCCTGGAAGCCTCAGAGACCTGGGCCTCCATGTTGGGTCTGATCTTTTTCTTTCTTTTTTTTTTTATTTTTTAAGTTTATTTATTTATTTTTAGAGAGAGAGAGAGCAGGGGAGGGGCAGAGAGAGAGGGAGAGACAGAGACAGAAAGTGAGAGCGAGAGCGAGAGAGAGAGAGACTCCCAAGGAGGCTCCGCGCTGTCAGCTGCAGAGCCGGATGTGGGGCTCAAACCCACGAACCATGAGATTGTGATGGGAGCCGAAACCCAAGAGTTGGACACTCAACCGACTGAGCCACCAGGTGGCCCAGGTGTGATCTTGGTTTTTTTTTTTTATGTTTATTTTTGAGAGAGAGAGCATGAGAGGGGGAGGGCAGAGAGAGGGGGGGACAGAGGATCCAAAGTGGGCTCCGTGCTGACAGCAGCAAGCCCGACGCGGGGCTCGAACTCATGAACCGTGAGATCATGACCTGGGTTGAAGTCAGACGCTTAACCGACTGAGCCACCCAGGCACCCCCCCCCCAAAAGTGTGATCTTGACGGAGCGTCAGGTGGCCCTGAGTCTTCTCCCGAGTGGGCAGGTTATCCCATGTGGCCGGCACAGCCACCCATGGCGTGTTCATGCCAACTGGAGGCGAATCGCTCGCGAGCGCAGGATCCTTCTCTCTGGGGAGTGGTTTGTCCAGGGCAGTTTGCCTCATGCTGCCTACAGCGGGGGGGGGGAAGAAAGGGCAGAGAGGGCTCCGGATCAAGAGCCCATCGGATGGGGGAGGGGTGTTCCTGGGGGCCTCTGGCTGCCAGGCGCCGGGGGTCCCAGGGCCCTCCTGCTCTCCTGCCCTACGGGCTTGGCGCGAAGGGCCGGGCTGTGCGGGCCGCCTTCTGGCCGCCTGGCCCCGGGTGTGTGTGACCTGCCCGGTGGCGGGCGGGTCACCCGGGATTCCCAGGGCTGGGATTAGACCCCTCTTCAGAGCTCTGCCAGTTGTGGGCCTCGCAGATGAGAGCACGGAGCAGGCGAGGAATAAACTGTGCGGGCGAAGAAAAGCTGAGCTGAACCGCTTTCAGCCCATTGTTCTTGCGGGGAAGCGGGATGAGAGGGGAGAGGGGAGCGGAGAGGGGGGCGGGCCCCTTTGAAATCGCCCTGCGCAAGCGAATGGGAGCGCCCCATAAAGCGGGAACAGAGCTGCTTCTCCCCGCCACAATGGCCGCAGGGGGGCCCGGCCACCCCGCTGGGAGCTGGGGAGGGGACCCGGCCGCGGAGGGGGCGCAGGGGTCACAGGCGGCCGTCAATGGACTCCCGAAGGTTGGGGTTCGTTAGACACAAGCCCGGGAGGCGCTGGCTCATCTGCCGCAGGGCCGGTTAAGTCCCCCGGGTAGGAGCGGCCCCCGGGGCCCGCAGGGACAGAGCCGCCAGGGTCCTCGAGAGGGACCCTCGCCCTCCCCCGCAGCCCCCTGCGCCTTCTGTGTTCCCGCTGAGGAAGGGGCCCTGTGAGAGACTCTGAAACCTGCCTCCTCAGGAGAAAGTGCTTGCTTGCCTTTTCTCTTTCCTCCCTCCCTTCCTTCCCTCCCTCCCTCCCTTCCTTCCCTCCTTCCCTCCCTTCCTTCCCTCCCTTCCTTTCTTCCTTCCTCCCTCCCTCCCTTCCTTCCCTCCCTCCCTCCCTCCCTTCCTCCCTCCCTTCCTTCCCTCCCTCCCTCCCTCCCTTCCCTCCTTCCCTCCCTTCCTTCCCTCCCTTCCTTTCTTCCTTCCTCCCTCCCTCCCTTCCTTTCTTCCTTCCTCCCTCCCTCCCTCCCTTCCTTTCTTCCTTCCTCCCTCCCTCCCTTCCTCCCTTCCCTTCCTTCCTCCCTTCCTC